>CM061750.1:154411619-154736603 GCA_030979885.1 Lolium multiflorum | reverse complement strand
AAGATAAAGGTGGTGGTGATGTGATACCGCGGCACTCCCCCAAGCTTGGAACAAACCAAGGGGATGCCAATACCGATGATGAATTACTCCTTCGGCGATGGTGGTGATGGATTCTTCTCGCAAGCTTCCTGACAAGCTCCTGTAAACCTTCAATCTCATAGGTGAGGTTGCGAATCATCTCCGAGTTGTGCTCAACGCGGCTCATAATCATGTCCGGTGGTGAATCCCAACTCTTAGAATTGTTTCCCCATCCTTCAGCTTCAGATTTCATCTCTCCTGCATTGTCAGAACGATTTATATCCCAATTACTCGGCAACACTACCTTGGGGGTCCTTTCAGTTTGACGATCGTAGATTAGATTGCGGTAAGGGTTGTAATGGCTCGGAGAAGATGTCCTTGGAGCCAAGTAATGACGTGGAACCGCTCCTCCGGTAGCGATTCGTGCACTCCTCTTGACGTCGGATGGATTTGATATCACGCCAATACTTGCAACGGTGGCTTGCTGGTGTTCCTGCGGAGCTTCCTCCACTTCTTCCTCATCCTCTCTTGCATCTTCTTTCTTCAGCTCCGGGTCTTGAATATTTTCCTTCAAAGGTTCCTTGTCCTTGTTGTTGGAGACCATGGTGCTTCTAGATCAAAACAAATCTGGCAGAAAACAGCTCGAAACAAAACACGACGAGAAAACGATATTACGGACCTCCAGGGGTCCGGGGGATTATATAGCAAATATTACGACAAAAGGAAACTACCAGATCGAACCCAGAGTCGGAAAGGGGCGACGAGGCGGCCAGACCATAGGTCGGCGCGGCCAGGGCCGGGCCCTATGGTGGCACCCCCTCGTGCGTCCTTTCCACTCCGTTTCGAACTCGTAATTTTTCATATTTTCTAAAAACAGCAGAAATAATGTTCGGAAAGGTAAACGCGGACTTTTTATTACCTGTACTGTTACCTATTCAAAGTCCAGTTCTGGCGGACTGTCAATTTGTCCTTTGATGAAAGCCTCCGGTGTTTCCACTTGAATAATATCAACATCAACATTATAGGAATCACCCGAGATATAATGCTTGAGTCTTTGTCCATTCACCACTTGTGTGGCATTGCCTTGGAGAGAGCTAATTTTAATTGCTCCTGAACGATACACCTCCTCAACAACATATGGTCCTTCCCACTTCGAGAGTAATTTCCCTGCAAAGAATCTGAGACGAGACCGATACAATAGAACTTGATCTCCAACATTAAATTCTCTTTTGATGATCCTTCTATCATGCCACTTCTTAACTTTTTCTTTAAAGAGTTTAGCATTTTCATAAGCTTCACTTCTCCATTCATCTAGAGAACTTAATTGCAACAACCTCTTATTACCGGCTAATTTAGGATCTTTATTTAGTTCTCTAACAGCCCAATAAGCTTTGTGCTCTAGTTCTAAAGGTAAATGACAAGCTTTTCCATAAACCATTTTATAAGGTGACATTCCCATAGGATTTTTATAAGCAGTTCTATAAGCCCATAGTGCTTCTTTCAATTTGCTAGGCCAATTCTTTCTAGATTTATTAACAGTCTTACCTAAGATAGCTTTAATCTCTCTATTTGATAATTCTACTTGACCACTAGTTTGAGGGTGATAAGCAGAAGCAATTCTATGATTAATACCATACTTAGCAAGAGTTTTTCTAAAACCTCCATGAATAAAATGAGAACCCCCATCAGTCATAATATATCTAGGTACTCCAAATCTAGGAAATATAATATCTACAAGCATTTTTATAGAGGTCTCACCATCAGCACTTTTTGTAGGTATAGCTTCTACCCATTTAGTAACATAATCAACAACGACAAGTATATGAGTGTTACCTTCTGAAGAAGGGAAAGGACCCATGAAGTCGAATCCCCAACAATCGAATGGTTCAATAACAAGAGTATAATTCATAGGCATTTCATTGCGTCTGGAGATATTACCAACTCTTTGACATTCATCACAAGATAAAATAAACTTCCTTGCATCTTTGAAGAGTGTTGGCCAATAAAAACCTGATTGTAGAACCTTCTGCGCGGTCCTATCTCCAGCGTGGTGTCCTCCATAAACACTTCCATGACATTTATTCAATATCTCCTGTTGTATTCAGGAACACATCTTCGCATAATACCGTCCACTCCTTCTTTATATAAGTGTGGGTCATCCCAAAAATAATGCCTCAAGTCATAAAAGAATTTCCTCCTTTGCTGAGCTGAAAAGGTTGGAGGCAAATACTTCGAAACAATAAAGTTAGATCAGCATACCAAGGGCTCTCTCGCGAGCTCACCTTTATTACAGCCAATTGTTCATTTGGAAAACTATCATTAACAGGAACAGGATCATAAGCAATATTTTCCAATCTAGACAAATTATCAACAACAGGATTATCAGCACCTTTCCTATCTATAATATGTAAATCAAATTCTTGCAAAAGAAGTACCCATCTAATAAGCCTTGGCTTAGCATCTTTCTTTGTCATAAGGTATCTAATTGCAGCATGATCAGTATGAATTGTAACTTTTGAATCAACAATATAAGGTCTAAACTTATCACAAGCAAAGACTACAGCTAACAATTCCTTTTCAGTTGTAGCATAATTTCTTTGAGCAGCATCAAGAGTCTTACTAGCATAATGAATAACATTTAATTTTTTATCTACCCGCTGTCCAAGAACAACGCCTACAGCAAAATCACTAGCATCACACATAATTTCAAAAGGCAAATTCCAATCAGGAGGTTCAACTATAGGAGCAGTTGTTAAGGCTTTCTTTAGAGTTTCAAAAGCTTCCTTACAATCATCATCAAAAACAAAAGGTACATCTTTTTGAAGAAGATTAGTAAGAGGCTTTGAAATTTTAGAGAAATCTTTAATAAATCTCCTATAAAACCCAACATGACCAAGAACACTACGAATACCTTTAACATCCCTCGGATAGGGCATCTTCTCAATTGCTTCAACTTTAGCTCTATCAACTTCAATACCTTTCTCGGAATTTATGTCCCAACACAATTCCTTCATTAACCATAAAGTGGCATTTCTCCCAATTAAGAACAAGGTTAGTTTCTTCACATCTCTGCAAAACTTTATCGAGGTTTCGCAAGCAATTATCAAAAGAATTCCCATAGACAGAAAAATCATCCATGAACACCTCTACAATACTTTCGCAAAAACCATGAAAAATAGCAGACATGCATCTTTGAAAAGTAGCAGGAGCATTACATAAACCAAAAGGCATACGCCTATAAGCATAAGTTCCATAAGGACAAGTAAAAGTGGTTTTCTCTTGATCTTTAGCTTTAACAGCAATTTGTGAAAACCCAGAATAACCATCAAGAAAGCAAAAATGAGTATTTTTAGATAACCTCTCTAACATTTGATCAATAAAGGGTAAAGGGTAATGATCTTTCTTAGTAACTTTATTAACTTTTCAAAAATCAATGCACATTCTATAACCTACAACTATTCTTTGAGGAATAAGCTCATCATTATCATTAGGCACAACAGTCATTCCTCCTTTCTTAGGAACACAATGAACAGGACTAACCCATCTACTATCAGCAATAGGATATATAATACCAGCTTCAAGGAGTTTTAATACCTCATTCCTTACCACTTCCTTCATCTTCGGAATTAGACGACGTTGATGTTCAACAACAGGCTTTGCATCTTCTTCCATATTAATAGCATGTTGGCAAATAGAAGGAGAAATCCCTTTCAAATCATCAAGAGTATAGCCAATAGCTCCTCGGTGTTTCTTCAATATTTCCAATAACCTTTCTTCCTCAATCTCTGAAAGCTTAGAACTAATAATAACAGGATATATTTTCTTATCATCAATATGAGCATATTTAAGATTATCAGGTAAAGGCTTTAAATCAAAAACATGATCTTCCTTTGGTGGCGGTGTTGTACCCAAATCTTCCACCGGTAAATCATGCTTGAGAATAGGTTGGCGAAGAAAAATTTCCTCAAGCTCATCTCTTTCCTGGTGTACCATGGCCGACGATTTTGGTCCCTCCGTGGTGCATGTCAAAACTTTTTTTTCTCGTTTTTGAGGCCACCTAGCCCGACGAAAGCGGCCAAAACGTGGCGTATGGTGGCCCGGGACGTGGTGCATCTCGAAATCTTGGGTTCGCCGGCCGAGTCAACGCAAATCCGCACCGCAGGGATGTAGGGCCCGGGATGGCGCCCTCTCTCGGCATTGTTTTTTTTCTACATCGCGCCATCTTGTTCAACGTTCTCCGATCGAGCCGTTTACGATGCAGGATCATGTCCCGTATTATCCCCTTCTATGAACCAAAATTCTTTCTATTCTTGGATTTTTTTTGACCCCCGATTTCTCGGCTACTTCCTTTTTCTTTGATCCCTTGCCGCTTGAAACGTGAGACCGTCGCTGCCAAATGGGACCCGTATGTCATCCTCTATGTACAATCAACTTTTTTTTCTTGGAGTTTTTTTTGGCACCCTTTGTACTCTAGTCACTTGTTTTTTCTTTCGATCCCCCGCCGCCTCTCAAACGGTGATACCGCCGCTTAACCGGGGACCCGCATGTCATCCTCTATGTACTATAAAATTTCCCTTTCTTTTCATGGATTATTTTTGGCACCTCAAATTTGGTCACTTGCCTTTTTCTTTCGATCCCCCGCCGCCTCTCAAACGGTGATGCTGCAAAATGGGACCCGTATGTCATCCTCTATGTACTATAAAACTTTCTTTTCTTAGATTTTTTTGGCACCTCATATTTGGTCACTTGATTTTTTCTTTCGATCCCCTGCTGCCTCTCAAACAAAGGATAACCGTCGGGCCGCTAACCGGGACCCGCATGTCATCCTCTATGTACTATAAAACTTTCTTTCTATGGATTATTTTTGGCACCTCATATTTGGTCACTTGCCTTTTTCTTTCGATCCCCGCCGCCTTGGAAACGTTGAGACCGCTGTTGCTACCTTGGGACCCGTATGTCATCCTCTATGTACTATAAAACTTTCTTTTTCCTGGATTATTTTGGCAATCTTCAAATTTGGTCACTTCGTTTTTTTCGATCACCTGGCCGCTTCTCAAATCCGTGGATATTACACAGACTGACCCATGTCATCCTCTATGTACTATAAAACTTTCTTTTTCTTGATTATTTTTGGCACCTCAAATTTGTCACTTGCCTTTTTCTTTTCGATCATATGCCGCCTCTCAGCAATTGATACTTCCGCTAACCGGGACCCATGTCATCCTCTATGTACTATAAAACTTTCTTTTCTTGGATTTTTTGGCACCTCATATTTGGTCACTTGACTTTTTCTTTCGATCACCTGCTGCCTCTCAAACGGTGATTACTGCTGCTACATGGGACCCGCATGTCATCCTCTATGTACTATAAAACTTTCTTTTCTTGGATTTTTTGGCACCTCATATTTGGTCACTTGACTTTTCTTTCGATCTGCTGCCTCAAACGGTGATACCGCTGCTGCTAAATGGGACATGTCATCCTCTATGTACTATAAAACTTTCTTTTCTTGGATTTTTTTTGGCACCTCATGTTTGGTCACTTGACTTTTCTTTCGATCCCTCACGCTTCTCAAAGCTGATACCTTTAAGCTAAATGGGACCCATGTCATCCTCTATGTAAATCACGTTTCTTTTCTTGAATTATTTTGGCTCTGATATTTGGTCACTTGCCTTTTTCTTTCGATCTCATGCCACGTTTGAAACGTTGAGGAACCTGCTGCTCATGGGACCCGCATGTCATCCTCTATGTACTATAAAAGTTCATTTTCTTGGTTTTTTTCACCCTCCGATTTTTGGCAATTTCTTTTTCTTTAGATCCCCGCCTCTCTCAAACGCTCACCGCTGCTATAACATGGGACCCTATGTCATCCTCTATGTACTATAAAACTTTCTTTTCTTGAATTATTTTTGGCTCCTCATATTTGGTCACTTGCCTTTTTCTTTCGATCTCACGCCAAGTTTGAAATTGAGGAACCTGCTGGCTCATGGGACCCGCATGTCATCCTCTATGTACTATAAAGTTTATTTTCTTTATTTTTTTCACCCTCTGATTTTTGGCTATTTCCTTTTTTTTGATCCCCGCCGCCTTGGAAACGTTGGGTAAGCTGCTGACTCATGGGACCCGCATGTCATCCTCTATGTACAATCAACTTTCTTTTTCTTTTGATCTCAAGCCGCATTTGAAACGTTGAGACCGCTGCTGCTAAATGGGACCCGCATGTCATCCTCTATGTACAATAAAGTTTTTTCTTGGATTATCTTTGGCTCCTGATATTTTGGCACTTGCCTTTTTCTTTCGATCTCATGCCGCCTTTGAAACGTTGACCAAGCTGCTGGCTCATGGGTCTCGCATGTCATCCTCTACGACAATAAAAGTTTTCTTTCTTGGAGTTATTTTTGACCCCTAATTTCTGGCTATTTGCCTTTTTCTTTTGATCTCCTCCCCCCTCTGAAACGATGAGGACGCTGTTGGGAGGTCGGTCCCACATGTCATCCTCTATGAACAATAAAAGTTTCCTTTGATTGATTTATTTTGAACCCCTAATCAATTTCTGGATATTTCCTTTTTTTCTTTTGATCCCCTGCCGCCTTGAAATCGCTGAGGATGCTGCTGCCTCATGGGTCCCGCATGTCATCCTCTCAGAACGGTAAATGTTTCTTTTCTTGGATTTTGTTTACCAAATGATTTTTGGCTTATTTTTTCTTTCGATCTCCTGCCGCCTTTAAAACGTTGAGGACGCTGCTGGCTCACGGGTCCCACATGTCAGCCTCTATGAACAATAAACGCTGAGGATGCTGCCTCATGGGTCCCGCATGTCATCCTCTTAGAACGAAAATGTTTCTTTTCTTGGATTTTTTACCAACAGATTTTTTGGTTTATTTTTTTCTTTCCATCCCCTGCCGCCTTTAAAACGTTGACGACGCTGGCGGCTCATGGGTCCCCGATGTCAGCCTCCCCGTACAACAAACATGTGATATCTTGATTATTTTGCAGACAATAAACAATGTATTGCGCTCTGAGCTATTTCAAACGGATAAATTAAATCTTTATTTTTACATAAACAAACTTATATGTTGAATCTCCTTGTTTTTTGTTTTTGCGAAGCATAGGACTTTCCTGTTTTTTTTAGAAAATTCCGAACTTTCCTGTTTTGGAGTGGGCTGAAATTGTACGAGTCAAAAGGCGATAGTTCGAAGGCCCAGATGTCCAGATGCAGCCCAATTGAAATCTTTCTTCTTGGATTTTTTTCACCCCCTGATTTCTGGCTACTACATTTTTCTTTTGGTCCTGTGCCGCCTTGGAAACATTGAGACCAACTGTGCAAAATGGGACCCGCATCATCCTCTATGTACTATAAAACTTTCTTTTCTTGAATTATTTTTGGCTCCTGATATTTGGTCAATTGCCTTTTTCTTTCGATCCCATGCAGCCTCTCAAACGGTGATACAGCTGCTGCTAAATGGGACCATGTCATCCTCTATGTACAATCAGTTTCTTTTCTTGAATTATTTTTGGCTCTGATATTTGGTCACTTACCTTTTTCTCTCGATCTCATGCCACGTTTGAAACGTTGAGGAACCTGCTGGCTCATGGGACCGCATGTCATCCTCTATGTGCTATAAAAGTTTATTTTCTTGGATTTTTTTCACCCTCTGATTTTTGGCTATTTCCTTTTTCTTTTGATCCCCTGCCACCTTGGAAACGTTGAGTAAGCTGCGACTCATGGGACCCGCATGTCATCCTCTATGTACAATCAAGTTTCTTTTCTTGAATTATTTTGGCTCCCGATATTTGGTCACTTGCCTTTTTGTTTCGATCTCATGCGTTTGAAACGTTGAGGAACCTGCTGGCTCTGGGATCCTCATGTCATCCTCTATGCTATAAAGTTTATTTTCTTGGATTTTTTTCACCTTCTGATTTTTGGCTATTTCCTTTTTTCTTTGATCCCTCCCGCCTTGGAAACGTTGAGTAAGTGGCGACTCAATGGACCATGTCATCCTTTATGTACAATCAAGTTTCTTTTCTTGAATTACTTTTGGCCGGATATTTGGTCACTTGCCTTTTTGTTTCGATCTCATGCCACGTTTGAAACGTTGAGGAACCTGCTTGGCTCATGGGACCCGCATGTCATCCTCTATGTACTATAAAAGTTTATTTTCTTGTTTTTTTCACCCTCCGATTTTTGGCTATTTCCTTTTTCTTTTGATCCCCCGCCTTGGAAACGTTGGGCAAGCTGGCGACTCATGATCCGCATGTCATCCTCTATCTTTGTCAACTTTCTTTTCTTTGATCTCAAGACGCATTTGAAACGTTAAGACCGCTGCTTTGCTAAATGGGACCGCATGTCATCCTCTATGTACAATAAGTTTCTTTTCTTGGATTATCTTTGGATCTGATATTTGGTCACTTGCCTATTTCTTTCGATCTCATGCCACGTTTGAATTGAGGAACCTTGGCTCATGGGACCCCCATGTCATCCTCTATGTACTACAAAGTTCATTTTTTTTTTTCACCTCTGATTTTTGGCTATTTCCTATTTCTTTTGATCTGGGCCTTTGAAAGTTGAGGACTCTGCTGCCTCATAGGTCCCACATGTCAGCCTGTATGAACGATAAAGCTTTCCTTTCTTGGAGTTTTTTTACCCCTAATTTCTGGCTACTTTCTTTTTCTTTTGATCTCAAGCCGCATTTGAAACGTTGGGACCGCTGCTGCAAAATGGGACCCGCATGCAATTCTCCATGTACAATAAAAGTTTCTTTTCTTGGATTATTTTTGACCCTCATTTTTGGTCACTTGCCTTTTTCTTTTGATCCCCTACCGCCTTGGAAACGTTGAGTAAGCTGCTGACTCGGGGACCCGCATGTCATCCTCTATGTACAATCAACTTTTTTTTCTTTTGATCTCAAGCCGCATTTGAAACGTTGAGACCGCTGTTAAATGGGACCCGCATGTCATCCTCTATGCACAATAAAGTTTCTTTTCTTGGATTATCTTTGGCCCCTGATATTTTGTCACTTGCCTTTTGCTTTCGATCTCATGCCGCCTTTGAAACGTTGAGTAAGCTGCTGGCTCATGGGTCCCGCATGTCATCATCTACGAACAATAAAAGTTTCCTATCTTCGAATTATTTTTACCCCTAATTTTTGGCTACTTCCTTTTTTCTTTTGATCACCTGCAGCCTTAGAGGATTCTGCTGGCTCATGGGTCCCACATGTCAGCCTCTATGAACAATAAACCTTTCCTTTCTTGGAGTTATTTTGACCTCTAATTTCTGGCTATTTCGCCTTTTTTAAAATCCTGTGTCGCCTTGGAAACGTTGAGAATGCTGCTGCCTCATGGGTCCCGCATGTCATCCTCTCAAAACGATAAATGTTTCTTTTTTTTTGGATTTTTTTACCAACTGATTTTTTTCCGATCCTCTGCCGTCTTTAAAAACGTTGACGACGCTGCTAATACAAGCTCTTTCGCTCCAAGATCTTGCAAGTTAATAGAATAAATCATGGAATTATTAGGATATGTTTTAAATTTCAAATCCACTTTATGAATTTTTTAAAAATACCGTGATCCGTGTGGGTATGGAGCGATCAAGGATTTTCATATTGGCCATGAGCAGTTTCAAAAATTGCAACCGGATAATTCTAAATAAATAAAAACAACTTTTATGCAGAATCTCCGTGTTTTTGTTTTTTGCCATCATAGGATCTATGGTTCATTAGAAAAGGGCCGAAATTGCATGAGCAGAAAAGCCCATTTCTAGTTATTGGGCTTCAACAGCCTGAGCAAGTAGGCCTATAGCAAATACCATGTAGATGGCCGTTGAAACCCAAAAGTATTTGTTACCTAGACTTGACATGAACCTTGCTATGCACACGACAATTTCAGTCCGATCCGTGTACGCAACACAAGATCAAACCCAACGTGTGAGGAAGCAGGTGGCAGCACACCTCCAGATGCTCAATCGTACACATATCATATAGGAGTTGTCGTATGTACATTAGTTCCGTATTGACATGTTTGTTTCTTTGGTTAACATGTGGGGTCCGCACAGTCACCTAGGTCGCACATCAACTTCTTTGCTCATAGTTGATGCATGTTTAGTGGCCTGCAGCAAGAATCGCTGCCCCCAGGGATGTACTTTACCCTTTAGCGGCGAAAAAATAGGAATGGTCCTCTCATGACTATGATCAACAAGAGGTGGCTATATTATAGTGCTGAAATAAAGTCAATCCTAAAACAGCCATGCATGGGTTATAATATGAAGGCAACACGAAATACAAAAGCAGGGCAGTGTTCAAATAAACTGATTCAAACTAGTACATACTAAAAGCAGTGTACTACTTCTCAACACTTCAAGCATAATAAAAAAGTGTGTCAGTGTTTTTTTAAAGGTAACACCGAACGGGCAATGTTTAAAGCAGGCTTAAACCACATAGCCGCTTGTCGGACACTACCCCAACTAACTCTGGGAAGGCTGATAACTCCCACAGTCTCACCTTCATCTGGCTGGAGGTTGCAGCGCAAAATTTTAGGGTATTGATTATGAAGATACTTCCGGTATGCTGTGTAGACGCAGTTTTTCCTCATGAATGGAACCAATGTGCCATCAGGAGCTTTGGATTCACGCTTCTTCAGGTTGGCAATGATCGGGTAATTGAGTCCGAGGAACAGAGAGTGGTCGCCGAGGCTGTTAACCTGCCTCCAATGAAAGTCCCCTGCACGTGCTGCAACGAACAGAGATATGGGATCCTGCTCAAAGACGTAGGTGGCAACAGGAGGATACTGCCGTAGCTGAAGCCCATTAGCAGCATAGGGAATGTCAGGAGGTACTTCAGCATTGGCAATCCCAATGTTGTTTACTGTAAGGATGATCATCAATCGCTTGCCATCAGCAGTTGGAGCGAGGAACCACGCGTACTGCTGATCATCCACCACCGGTGGCGGGATTACGAACATGGACATCGGGTTTTCTGCAATATTAGAAATGGAGACGAATAGGGTGTTACTGGCAACCATATTCAAACAGCAGCACTGTTCATCGTTCATGCTCACAGTATAAATACGACTATGTAAGCTAAGGACATTGGTCATTCATGTGTTCAAATCGAGTGTCCAATATATCAGTTATACTGCATGCATCCCACGAAACAAGTCTTAACTTCGCCAAAACTAGACACTAGTTAGTGTATACACAGTTATATACTACCTCTGTCCCACCGAAAGTGTCTGAGATTTGTCCAAATTCAGATGTATCTAGACAGTGAAAGCATATAGATACATTCAAATTTTGACAAATATATCATCTTAAGTTTAAGTCCTGTGTTGTAGTTAATTCCCTTTGTCTTAAGTGATCCAACGGTGTATATGATTAGATATTTGTATACAATATAGGAGTACAGACAATCTACCAGTTGGTCCAGTTTTAAACTGAGTATAGAGCTTCAATCATGACCCTTGGAGTGCTAAATCTAACGGTGCACAACAGCAGGATTCTCTGTGAAGAGTGCACATAGCTAACTCTACAATATTTTAGAACCATCACGTGAGCCTTGGGTCTACCCCAAAAAATGACCAAATATCTGAAACCCCTGAAGCATATGAATAACCCCATCAAAGAAATCGCTATTCAGCACTGCTACATGGATCAATGGAAGGTTCTTACGGTCTCAACTCTCAAGGAAACATCAAAGGAAAAGGTAGATAAGAAATGAGTGAGTGTTAGATGTACACATATTTTTAATTTTTTATTTGTTCCCTTCGTTTGCCGACTGATGGGAAGAAACATCATTTTTTGTAGGACCACTCTTGTTTTCGTATTTTATATATGCATTGTTGGCAATATTTTCTTTCGAAAACCATGAATATAGCTCGAGCTACATGTAGCATGGTTTTTGAAAATTTTGAGAGCTGCATTTTGAAGTTCCAAAGAAAACGGAGATTAAATACGGGTGTCAACAATGTTGTGTTCTACCAACATTCAAATGTCCAAATCAAAATATCTTATATTTAAGGTTTTGCAACAACAAAAAAATCTGACATATATTTTCCAACATTTTGTAACTTCAAAATCTATCAGATTCTGTCATTTTTGTGCGGCCCGAATATAGGGTATCTCAATTTCAGATTTTACACTCTGGTAGAATAATACATTCTCTACATCTATTTTTTTTAGATTTTTTATATATTCTTTCAAAACTTGCGAAAGGCATGCTATAAATATTCTTTTGATTATCAAACAGAATCTTTAATGGTTTGACGTGCATACATACTAGTAATATAAAAATATAAAAGTTCTCGCCTTGTACACATTTTGTTGATTTTTTGGAATGAATACAACATTCAATTTGGTAGATAGAGTACTAAACATTTCATGGGAAACTTAAAGCAGCTTGCCAAACAAAGGCTAATAGAAGAAAAAAATAGAGGTATGACAGGCATAACATCCACGATGGGGTTGAAATATGCATAAGCTTCGGGCAATTTGGCAAAGAAAAATCTAGCCGGATAAAGAACATAATTAAAAAAGGTACAGGTTAAACTAAGTAAAT
Organism: Lolium multiflorum; assembly: GCA_030979885.1. Lineage (NCBI taxonomy): Eukaryota > Viridiplantae > Streptophyta > Magnoliopsida > Poales > Poaceae > Lolium > Lolium multiflorum. The sequence goes on along the minus strand of CM061750.1, from coordinate 154,724,040 downwards.
TAGGCATAACAAGTATTTCATTCTTGTTTAGTAAATAATTGGATTTTGATTGAGTTACTTTTCTAAGGGAAAAAAGGAGAAGGCAGATATTCAAGACACTTTTGGTGGGACGGAGGGAGTAAATCAAAAGTAAGAAAAAGTTATAACATGTTTCATGAGATGGAGTACTAAATAACGGCCATATGCATCTCTTCGATGCAGAGGCCGGGGTACCTCGCCCTCTATTTCGAGCAAAAATCAACTAGTTATATGAAACAATGGGTGTAAAAGTTAATCAAGAAGGGTGCCTTCATTGTGCTACGTTAACATTTGAGATACTTGTTAATTACATCCATATTCTGCAGTGGATAGAGTTAGTAATTCAGGATTGCATTCACATACGGAGTATACTATGTATGCTGATGACTGATTAGTACTAATTCGTTGCAAGCAACGGTTCATTCATATTCAGATAAAGGATGTGATCGTTAAGTCATATACTTATGAAAGTCCTTATGCATCTCTCTAATGCAGATGGCGGGGGTCTCTCGTCCTCCTTTTGGAGCAAAAATCAATTAGTTATATATGAAACAATGGGTGTAAAAGGTTATCAAAAAGGGTGCCTTCATAGTGCTACCTTATCTTTTGAGATACTGGTTAATTACATCCATATTCTGCAGTGGCGTAGAATTACTAATTCAGGAATGCAATCACATACTGAGCATACTATGTTTGTTGGTGACTAATTAGTACTAATTCATTGCAAGCAACGGTTCATTCATATTCAGCAAAAGGCGGTGTGATCATTAAGTCATTTATGAAAGGTAAAATATAAACAAGGTAGTTCATGAATAACTTCATTGATTAAGGCAGTGTATCATGCAATGCAACATAAGGACTGAAAAAATACCATTTGGGGTGTCCCAGCAGTACGTCCAGCCCCTAATTTCGTCCACCGCAAAAACTTGGCCACCGAGTTCAATGGCATCACAGAACGCCGGCACAATTTGTTCAGGTGTAGGGTTCTTCAGCATTCTCCAGTCGCCACCCCCTTCAAGGTAGAAAATCCTTTTGTCGAACAAGGCGATGAGCTTGTAATCTGCGTACCTCCCACCTTTTGTGGGCACTTGGCAGATTACAATCTTCAACAAATTAATTGCTCGACTCCAGCAAAGATAGTATAACCAATCTTTAGTAGCAGGTTGATATGTAACACCATGACCAATCTTCGGATCAGGTGGGGATGGAAGGGGGATATGTCGCTCGGTGTAGACGTTCACAAGGCACCACTGGCACCCACGATGATCGGCGGCGGCGATCCAGTCGCCGTTCGCGCCAAGCCATTTTCTGTCGTGCATGAACGGCAGGGTGACAGAACGGCGAGGATGGTCAAGGGGCACCAGGTCGTACACGGTAACATGCAGACGAGATGCTGTCGCCACGAACCAGGGATCATCGAACCAATAAGCAGGCGGAGGCATCAGCAGGCAGGGTTCATCCCAATGGTGCATCTTACCTTCATCATTGCTGATCTGGTCGTAGAGCTCCCTGGAACATGCGGCAAGTCGGACGGTGTAGGTAACGTCCAGATGCGCAGCGATGAGGTCGATGTTGTCGCCGGTGAGAGCCTCCAAGTGGCCGTCCCCGCCGCACCGGCAAAGCCTTGAATATTCCATCAGGTGAAGATGGATTTAGATGGATGGCGGATGCAACTTCGCTATGGAAGAAACGATGCGCGCCGCGGCCGGGTGGGGTGAGGAGAGAAAGGCCGGTATAGTACTAGTGATGCGGCGTGGTGGGGATCGAGATCCTGCGCGTGCGCGTGATTCTGCGAGGGTGAAGAAAAAGACGATAGACATGCAAGGGGCAAAACCTAGGCAGTACTCTAGGCTGCTGCTGCTGCGACTGGGCGCCGATTTGACTGTTGGTAGATGGTAGACTAGCACGCCACCCATCTATAAATTTGCGACGACGTTTGGTGCAGTGATGTCTCGTCACATCAGCTTGAGCAGAGAGGGCTTTTTTTACAGTTTCCATTACGATATATTTTTCGCCGATAATCGTAGTACTCTATGCCAGAGACACGTACCTTAACACGTGGGCAGCATGCAACCGCGCGAGCACCAAAATGAAATGAGAGATGTTTTAGAGCAGAACTTCATTTTCAATGCCTTTCCTAGCTTGGTTTGGAGGAGCTTCAGTGACTTGATGCTTCCAAGTCTCATTGTGACTAGGTGCCACCATCTACCATCTTTCGAGATCCAACGTTCCAAACTATCTGTTATTTCGAAGCTAAAAAAGAAAAAACTATTCAGAAAATTTTGAAAAAAATCCAGTAATATGTAGATGCCTTGTTTTAAAATCTATGAATATTTCATCCCATTCGGATGACTAGCTTGTGATTAAATAGCTTCTTACGTATTCGAGCACTAGTTTAAACTAAATATTATTTGCTCACAAACCAATTATTCAAATCGAATGAAACTCCACCAAAATATAAATCGAAATATGCATGATTTACTGCAATGTGAGCGGATAATTCAATCCCACGAAAAGACAATATGCTCCAAGACCAGTAATCTCTTCCCTAGCTTATCTGAACATAACTGACAGTGTCCTTAGAGAACATCTTGCAGCCTCAGTAAAGCCTCAGGTATGAACAAGAAGCATATTGCCATCTACAGATCACGCTAAGAACCACAACCCAGGATCATCCTCATAGCCTATATCATCAAGGTTTCCCTCCAAAATGCTTATGTTTTTGGAAAGTTTTCTTGACGATAGGGAAGATTCTGAAGGGCTTAGATTCGCTACAATAGCAAAAAATGGAAAATTTTCGCCGCTAAAAAGAGTATCCCGCCATTTTAATATACACTTACTAGTAGTTGATCAATTGTGCATTGCAAAACACAAAGTTCAGATCAAATGTGCAACATACCAACAGATAGTTAACTAGCAGTTTTACGAGCACATGGCGATACTAAGGTGATGAAGCAGTTAACTAGCAGAACAAGATCTCCTACTCAGGGACGCTCTTGGTGGACGCCGAGATATAGGTCGCTAGCTGTGCACGGAGATCCTCCTTCTCCTTGATAATCGCATTAAGGACGGCGGTTTGTCCGCGCATTAGCACCCTCGAGATCTGCCTCTTGAGCTTTAATTTCAACTTCTGTTCCATGAGATACTTGATGAGGTTGCTTCCAGTATCCATCCATGTGACGCTCTTGTTGTTCAGTTCCACCCAGTAGGCGTTCTGCTGCTTAAGCATGTCGACGCATTGCGCAAGATGAAAGGAGATCTCCTTCTCAGACGCCAAAACTCTGTGAAGACGATCACACTCCAGGGTGAGGGAGTGTTCATTCTCCAGCTGGCTGCCTATGTGGGCCTTGTTCTCTTCCTTTTGCTACAACAATAATTGTATGAAAAAAAAAGAAATCAACCCATTCATATATGAGTATTAGTTACCCGCAAACAATAGGACTACTAATTTCTAGCATGGATATTGATAAAGGAATGGACAACACTCGGACGCTCCACAAATACCACAGGGTTCATCAACACATAATTAATCGGAAAGCAGTGATTACATAAACTATAAAAAAACAAGTGGACAGAGGCATACAGCCTACCTGGCTTGGCCGGGAAACGGGGCCGAACTTAGCTTCGGACGGCCGGACTTGGGGCGCCACCGTCGTTGTGGTTACCGGGGAGACATTTGAACCGCCGGCCCTTTGAGATGTAAATAAATGTAAAAACGGTTAGAAAATAAGAATCAACTGAAGGACACCCCGCTAGAAACTTACCCGGACGAACCCTCGCCCTTGATGGTGGTGTTTGCATCATCATCATTCATCAATGTGACGCTCTGGTTATGCAGTTCCACACAAACGCGGTTCTGCTCATTAAGCCTGTCGAGCTCGGCAGTAAAGGTATTGATGCCTTGCTGAAGATTATGGCAGATCTTGTTCTCGGACGCCAAATCTACGTGAACAGGCTCAAACTCTGGGGTAAGGGAGAGTTCATTCCCCAGCTGGCTGCCTATGTGGGCCATGTTCACCTCCATTTGCTGGCACGATCATTGTATGGAACAAAAAAGAATCCAACCAATTCATATATGAGTAATTACACGCAAAAAAATAGGAGTACTACTAATTTCTAGCACAGATCTTGATACAGGAATGGACATCACATGGACGCTCCACAAATATCACAGTGTTCATCAACACATAATTAAAAGGAAAGCCGTGATTACATAAACTACTCCATCCTATCCCTTTTAGTAGTAGTAGTAGTAAACACGGATTTAGTAAAGTTGTATTCTCCCTATGATCCCTTTTAGTTGACTCGGATTTAGTACAAAGTTGTACAAATTTTATTTGACTCAAATTTCAAATAAAATGGATCGGAGGGAGTACTAAATCAGAGTCTATTAAAATGGATTGGAGGGAGTATTAAAAAAAAGTGGATAGAGGCATACAGCCTACCTGGCTTGGCCGTGAAACGGGGCCGAACTCAGCTTCCGACGACCGGACTTGGGGCGCCACCGTCGTGGGGGTTACCGGGTAGACGTTTGAACCGCCGGCCCTGTGAGATGTAAATAAATGGAAAAAACAGTTAGAAAATAAGAATGAACTGGAGGACACGCCACTAGAAACCTACCCGGACGAACCCTCGCCCACTGGCTCGCTCTCCATCGAATAGAGGATAGACTGCTCTGCGAGAATGCTCAGGCGATCATAAGTGGCCATACAACGACGCGCTAGCTGGCTAGATGAGTTTTTCTCGGCGGTCCTAGTCCTCATCGTCTTCCCTAGGATATCCTGCCGCCGGGCCGCCCGGCTCAATGGAGCCATGGCTTGCGAGGTACGTAGTACTTTACTACTCAGTAGTTAGGGTGGAGGGCTGGTGAAGGCTAGTTACTAGCTACCAGCAGAACAGAAAGAGAAGAAGGGCGGAGGGCTGGTCAAGGATAAATCTTACATACACCCAGAAAAGACCATCGTGCCCTCGCGGGGCTTCTGAGCAATTATAGGGACGTCTGTTCTCAAATGGGCAAGATAGGGTACCTTCCCGAGGAAGCATCTAGCACCCAAGCCAATGGACTGCGCGTTGATCAATGGTTACAGTATGTGTGGCATACTGTAAAAGAAAAGATAACAAGGGAAATGCCTGGCAGGGTCCAGAGGTGCATTTAATCGGACATGGGATTCCATAGTACAGTATACACCATAGAGTATGTGAACATAAACACAGAATACAATCAAGTGTTGGACCCTCTCCGCCAAATAAGATCATATATCGTCGTTAGGGCCGCCCTGGTGAATCCTCTGAATGAAAAAAGCCCATAGTTGGCAACCTAAACCCGCCGCTCCGAATAGGAACTTCCGTCCGACGATAACTTTCTGACAACAAAAAATAATTAATTCAGTACTGCATAAACCGCAATTTCAATTAGATAACCACGAAGATTAAGATAGGCGCATGTATCACCTGTCGATGCGAACCCAGATAGTCAGCTCCGTGCACGGTTGATACCATTGCAACGACCGCTCTAGTTCCGACCATTTGGCGGCGCCCGGCGTGGTCGTGCTGTTCGCCAGAATAGTGGCCGTATAGTTGGGGAGCATTAAACCAATCTCAGAGCGATTAAGTAATGGCTTGCCGTGCGACGACATACTCACATTGTACTCCGGCCACACGCACGCCGCCGACCTAACGCACTCAACGGATAGGCAGGCCAGCACGCATCCATTTTTCGGCTGGACTTGCGTATATGTGTGCCAGACGAACACGGTACCATCGTTCCCGTAGAAGATGACCGGACGTCTTGGCTCTGGCGGTGCCAGCACCGGGATGATGAACGCCATCGCGGTGCCGTACGGGATCATGTCCACACAAATCGAATGGATTTCTCTGAGGTGGGCGATGAGCGCTGCTGGCGAGGCGGAGAAGTCGCAGCCGGCCTCTGTGCAGTCGCACGGGCTGTGCGGGCACGCGAGCTCGTGGTCGTGGAGCTCGTTGTAGGCGACCACGCTCCCGCACCCGTCGTGGGGGCACTCCATCCTCTTTAATCTGCTTTGAAGAAGATATTGATGGGGAGGGGAGGGGAGGGGCGAGTGGAGAAGAAGGAAGGTGGTGGCTATTAATTCGGGCCTCACCGTCCCACCAGTTTGGCTAATTAAGGTGACGCTGAAAGTTTCACTGTCTATGTTTTCACACGCAGTACACCTTATATGATGGCCAAAAATGGGATATGAAGATTTTCTCGAAATATCAAAAAAAAAGATTGATGTTTGACATATGTGTGATGTTACTCAAAATTGAACTACATGTTACGAATGGACGGTCGGCAATTTTTAGGGAAGAAAATGAATTTTAAAATATTGAAATACTTTGAGTGTCTCTGTGTGAAGCCTTGCACTAAGATCATAGAAATTTCCATTACCCTTGGACTAGCTTGTGTCGTCATATGAGATATAGATGGTATAAAAATAACAAACTACAATACTAAGAGTGATTTATATAAATCAAGTTTGATTTCTTGCTTTCATGTATGAGTTAATTTATTAACATGGCTTTCTACCCCCCCCCCCACACACACACACACACACACAAACACACAAACACACTCTCTCTCTCTCTCTCAAATGGGGGTGAGAGGAGAAGAAGGATGTTCGTAACTCATGCCTCACCATCCTACCAGACTTTGGTCGATGCCCAACACATTCATGACCTAAAAAGGTGACGTTGACTATTTCATAGTCTACATTTTCACAAGCATTATACAATGTATATTGGCCAAAATGTGATGTGTAGATTTTCTCGAATTGTACCTTATTTGGATTCATGTTTGACGTATGAGCGGTTTTACTCAAAATTCAACTACATGTTCAAATGCCAGGTCGGAAAATTTGAATGAAGAAAATATAGTTTAAATATTGAAATAAGTGAGCATATGTGTGCGTGTGTGCGTGTGTGTGTGTGTGTCTTTTGTGCACTACGATACGTAAAATTGGCACTACCATTTTACGAATGTGGTGGGTCCTAGAATATTGAAGCAAATTCAAAAAAAATGTGCTAGCTTGAGTCATCGTATGAGATAAAATCGCTATACAAATAACAAACTTACAACCTTAAGGTAATTTAAGAAAGATTTATTATCTTGCTTGCACATGTGTGGTCATGTTGATTGCATTGTATATTAGTATGAACTTAATAATAATTATCCCAAATATTGGCAGCAATGTGCATCTTACCGTTCACATATATTTTATTCAACTTCATTTCACACATAAATACATTCTACTTTATTAGTGTAAAATAAGAGCTTTATGTGAGCTTTATTGTGAAGTGGCTGCCTGAGAGAAGGGCCAAATTTTCAAGGTAACAATTTTGAAACATGGCATACTTCATAAGATGACCATTTAGGTGATATATATGTTGATTATTTCTCGAGTTTGTAATATATGTGGACTTATGTTGAGTTTTAACCAATTTTAGTCAATTTAAAATTGCATGTTCTTTAAAGTTCGGCACGAGTTTTGGTAGAAAATATGCAGATTTTACCATGGTAAGGTGTTATGCTTCATGCATGAAAAATCTACAAAGAAAAGATGAACAATTTGTACGAATGGTGAAGCCGGTGAATTTGAAGCAAATTGAATGCAACCAAAGGAAATTCATTAAAACTAAAAAAAAGATGAAGAGTTCACGAGGAAATGGTATGGCGATTTGAAAAGAAAATGAATCACTACATATGTGAATCTGGTCATAGTAAACGAAAATGCCAAGTAGAGTTTCCAATTTTGTTCATAAAAATAGATCAAATTTGAACTAGATTTGTGATGTAGATTGGTCATAGAAACCGCTATAAGCCATCGCAATGTACGGAAGTGAATAATTCTAGGCATCCATATTTTAATTACTTCATGTAATGTAATTGAACAAGCTAGATTGGGTATTGCCCCATGAAATTGTACCACACATGCCAACAATAGTAAACCTGGTTGCTTACAAGTACGCCAACATTATGTGGCTTGATTAAATGTGCATTAAACTTAAAATGCCTATTTATTTATATTGTTTTAGTAGTCGTATGACAGTGAAGGATCCAGAGTTGCATTAATCGGCGAATTGGGTTACATATTACATAGAATAATTCATGGTAAACATAAAATACATCCAATCCGTCAATATTTTTAGATAAAGGTCTAAGTAGTCCTTCCCCACCGAAGTAGATGACCACCTCCAACACTACGGCCGTCCTGACAAGAACCATCAGCAAAACGTCTCTTTTAGTCCTTGTACTGAGTACTTTGAAGCAGGAAGCCCCAGACACACCCTTCCTTTTACGGTGATGAAGCAATATTAAACATCAAAAGAAGAGGCAGAACAAGATCTCCTACTCAGGGACACTTGGTGGACGCCGAGATATAGGTCGCTAGCTGTGCACCGAGATCCTCTTCTCCTTGCTAATCGCCCTGTCACAAGAAAAACAAATTAATTCAGCATTACTTAAATCCGCATTAGCATCGTCCCAATAAGATTGAGGGTAGTGTTATGTTCACTCACTCCTTATCGATGCGCAAATAGATAGTCAGCTGCTTCGATGATTCATTGCCGCACAGGTACCGCGGCGGCACCGAGAGGAAGGAAGTGACATCTCCCAAAGAAACTGTGCCCGGAGTCGGGCTGCTCGTCGGCTCTAATACCGCCTTCACCACGTCAAACAAGTGTTCCCCGGTAAGCTTACGCGGCCCCGGCATCGGCGGGCCGTTCGCCCACATTGTCACCCTATACCGGGGCAAGTTGCACGCCGCCGGCCTGACGCACACGAAGGATACCGCGGTGTCCATGCCGCAAGGGTGGATGTGCAAGGCGAACACTGCGCCATCCGTCCCGTAGCCGATGAGCTGTAGTTTTGGCGAGCCCGGTGCCGGCACCTTCAGATGAACAAATCCGAAGTCCTCGTCGTACGGGAACCTATCCACAGCGGTCAAGTGGGCTTCTCTGAGGTGTAGGATGAACGGTACCTTCGAATCGGCGAATTCGCAGCCGGGGTGCGTGCAGAAGCAAGAGCCGTGCGGGCACGCCATCATGTGCTTGTCTTCCTCGTTGTAAGGGATCTCCCTCCCGCACCAGTCGTTGATACACTGGATCGTCGGCTTCAGAGGCTGCTTCTTCGGCACAGGCAACTCCATAGTCTAAGGTCTGATGAGGGATCGGAAAGGGGCGCGGGGGGTTGTGGCGGCGGCGGCGCGAGCGAGGGGGGAGCAGTGAGAAGCTGAGAACTGAGAAGGGAGATTGATGTTTATGGAGATTGATGTTTCTTTATAATAATATAGAGGGCTCTTCTTTTAACGGGAGCCTCTAGACTGGTGGACACATGACCTGTGCTCACTGAAGTGTGGGACCTCACGCATGGGAACCACACGTAAGTGACAGACCAGTTGGTGTACTCGGGTGATTATTATAATGTATAAGTACTCCATAGTTTCCTATAGATCCAAGGGTAGGAAAGCCAAGTTATCTCATTTACAAGACATTATTTTTTCCATGAAGCCAAGTTTATCCCCCTCCCCCAGTGATTTGACCTAGATTTGAAATCAAGGCACACGTGATTCAAAAAAGGCAATCTAAAAACATGGAGTATTCATCATTTTGTAGTACATATATCTAGGGAAAATACCAAACATGCCATACCAGTGTTTTAGAGAAGAACCCTCAAGTAGATTGGCACCATGTTGGAGTTCGTCTAGCTAAATTTCCTCCCACATGCATGTGAGCTTGGTACCACTACACAAGAACCATGCCAAACTTTTGAATCATGGCCCAATTTTATGTATATATTTGCAACTTTTCATCATGCAAGCATGAATACTTTGCAAAATATGTGCATTTTGGGTTGTCGCCCATAAATGTGTTTTTGCTTGTCTGCCACCAATCAAGTTTTCATTCGCGGGGAAACATGCATGACAGGATGACCATTTCCAAGGTTTCATGAATTATCTCAATGTGCATCTATATATATACAATTTCTTGGGCTAAATCCGATAAAATGCAAATTTGACACAGTGTGTAGATGAAGTACAGATCAAACAAATAATTTAAAAAATACATGGGTGTGTGGCCTGAATGTGTGGATCGAGCCAAGTACATTTTATATAATAATGGCCAAACACATGCACCGCACCCTCGTACTAGAGCAAATTAAAACAAGCAGGGTGAGAGCATCGTGAGATTGCTCGACCTAGCTAAATTTTAAAACAAGCCGAATTAATAAGTTATTGTGTGGGGATTGATAGAAAAGATCGAAACAAAGCATGCATAGTCATATCATTTGTGGTTTACATAATACCTCTATGAACAGTACCAAATAAACATGGCATATATACACTTCTATGTTTAGACAAGAACCCTGCATATTTTTTTTGCACCATGTGTTTGAGGCCTCGCTTCCCCAGAAGTGTGTGTGAGAGCATTTTGCATGCTACGAGAAAACAATGCCAAACATTTGAATCGCATGACTCATTTTTTGGTAGTGATATATAGGTTTATGGTTTATATATATAAGGTTTAGTGTTAGGGTCTAGGGGTTTAATATAATTAGGGTTTAGGGTTTATAGAGATTCACATCATCTGTTTCATTTCACATTTGTGATGTACAATACTACATACCTAAGTAAAATCGATCCATTCTTAGTCACTCCAAAATGGAGCTCGTGGCCGGGAGGTTTTTGGAATTTCCATGTTTGAAACCCAATACCACTTCTCTTTGGTTCAAAAACCTCCCAAAATTAAGCCCGTTTTCAAATATTTCAAACTTATTCAAATTTGGTTCAAATTTGAAAGACATACAAGTTATATCACACATATTGCATACATTTTCACACAAACTGCACTAGATGCTAACCCTATAATTTGAGACCATTTGGATGAGGTCGAAAAAATTCTTGGATTAGAATCGTGTTGTTCAAACCCCGTAGTTGGATTTTTTTGAACCCTTGATCTGTAGAACTGGGCAAAACCCGAGTTTAACCTATTTAATTATAGATTCGTATATCGATTTTTCTACTACCTTTTTATTATTACTATGCAGCACATGGGTGTTTGCCCGTCGAGTGAAACACGGAGGAAGAGGGATCACTCGGAAGGAGAGAAGAAGTCTCCCCTTTTTCGGGTGATGATGTTGACTTTTGTGCAGGGTTTGTCAGTGAGCAGGAGGTGCGAGCGAGCGAGCGAGCGAGTCGAGCGAGGCCGAGAATGAGAGAGATTTGTTTTTTTTTGTGAGAGGGACAACCGAAGGATCCAAGGACCCACAGACTTCCAATACGCATCCGATGCGTCTTCTCTTGACAAAGAAGATGGCTGGGAGTTTGCGTACCTACTGCACGTGACTTGTGCTCACTGAAGTGTGGGACCTCAAGGGTGGGCACCACACGTAAGTGACAGACCTGTTGGTGTAAAAACTCGGTTGATTATAATAGTGCATTAGAACAAAGTTTCCTATGGATTCAAGGGTAGGAAATCCAAGTTAACTCATTTACGTGTTAAACTTATCTAAATCTTGGTCAAACATAGGATTTGACCAAGATTCAAATGGGCAGAAAAATAAAAAAACAGAAAAATGAAAAACCAAATCACATAGTCTTCTTATGTCATGTAGTAAGCAGTAAAGTTGATAAAAAAAAGGTCCATACATATTCAAACCACACAAATCATGTATCTATATATACCCCCTAACCCCTAAACTCCGTCTTATGAAGTCAAACATGGAAATTTCAAAAACCATCCTAAGAGCTACATTTTGGGGTGACTAAGAAGGATACATGCTTCCCTTTTCATTTTCATGTTTTAAACTTGTTTAAATTATCTTGGTCAAACCTAGGATTAGACAAGATTCAAATGGGCATCAAAATTGAAAAAAATTCAGCAAAAAAAAACCAAAGCAAATAGTTTTCTTATGTCATATAGTAAGCATTAAAGTTGATAAACAAGGTCTAGACATAATCAAACCAGACAAATCATGTAGCTATACCCCCTAACCCCTAAACTCTGTCTTATGAATTGAAGTCAAGCATGTGAAGAGAAGTGGTTTTGGGTTTCAAACATGGAAATTTCAAAAACCTCCCAAAAGCTTCATTTTAGAGTGACTAAGAAGGATCCATGCTTACCTTTTCATTTTCATGTTTTAAACTTGTTTAAATTATCTTGGTCGTCAAACCTAGGATTTGACAAGATCCAAATGGGCATCAAAATTGAAAAAAAAATCAGAAAAAAGAAAAACCAAAGCAAATAGTTTTCTTATGTCATATATATAGTAAGCATTGAAGTTGATAAACAAGGTCCATACATATTCAAACAACACAAATCATGTATCTATACCCCTAACCCCTAAATTGATTAACTATGTCTTATGAAGTCAAGCATGTGAAGAGAAGTGGTTTTGGGTTTCAAACATGGAAATTTCAAAAACCTCCCAAAAGCTTCATTTTAGAGTGACTAAGAAGGATCCATGCTTACATTTGCATTTTCATATTTTAAAATTGTTTAAATCATTATCAAACCTAGGATTTGACCAAGATACAAATGGGTGGGCACAAAATTCAAAAAAATCAGAAAAATGAAAAACAAAAGCACATAGTCTTCTTATATATGTCATATCGTAAGCATTCGAGTTGATAAACGAGGTCTAGGTATATATATCCAAACCAGACAAATCATGTATCTACCCCCCATCGATCTTATGAAGTCTAGCATGAAGAGAAGTCGTTTTGGGTTTCAAACATGGAAATTTCAAGAACATCCCAAAAGCTTCATTTTAGAGTGACTAAGAAGGATACATGCTTACCTTTTAATTTTCATGTTTTAAACTTGTTTAAATCTTGGTTGAACCTAGGATTTGACCAAGATTCAAATATATGGGCATAAAATTCAAAAAAAAATAGAAAAATGAAAAACCAAAGCACATAGTCTTCTTATGTCTATAGTTAGCATTAAAGTTGATAAACATGTCTAGACATATTCAAACTAGAAAATCATGTCTATATCTACACCCCTAACCCTAAACTCTGTCTTATGAAGTCAAGCATGCATGAAGAGAAGTGGTTTTTTTGTTTCAAACATGGAAATTTCAAAAACCCTCCCAAGAGCTACATTTTGGGGTGACTAAGAAGGATAGATGCTTATTTTTTCATATTCATGATTTAAACTTGTTTAAACCATGGTCAAACCTAGGATTTGACCAAGATTCAAATGGGCATCAAAATTGAAAAAAAATCAGCAAAAAGAAAAACCAAAGCAAATAGTTTTCTTATGTTATATAGTAAGCATTAAAGTTGATAAACAAGGTCTAGACATATTCAAACCAGACAAATCATGTAGCTATACCCCCTAACCCCTAAACTCTGTCTTATGAAGTCAAGCATGAAGAGAAGTGGTTTTGGGTTTCAAACATGGAAATTTCAAAAACCTCCCAAAAGCCCCTTTTCAAATATTTCAAACTTATTCAAATTTGGTTCAAATTTGAAAGACATACAAGTTATAGCACACATAGTGCATACATTTTCACACAAACTGCACTAGATGCTAACCCTATAGCTTGAGGCCATTTGGATGAGGTCGAAAAAATTCTTGGATTAGAATCGTGTTGTTCGAACCCCGTAGTTGGATTTTTTTGAACCCTTGATCTGTAGAACTGGGCAAAACCCGAGTTTAGAGTGACTAAGAAGGATACATGCTTCCCTTTTCATTTTCATGTTTTAAACTTGTTTAAATTATCTTGGTCAAACCTAGGATTAGACAAGATTCAAATGGGCATCAAAATTGAAAAAAAATCAGCAAAAAGGAAAACCAAAGCAAATAGTTTTCTTATGTCATATAGTAAGCATTAAAGTTGATAAACAAGGTCTAGACATATTCAAACCAGACAAATCATGTAGCTATACCCCCTAACCCCTAAACTCGATCTATCTTATGAAGTCAAGCATGTGAAGAGAAGTGGTTTTGGGTTTCAAACATGGAAATTTCAAAAACCTCCCAAAAGCTTCATTTTAGAGTGACTAAGAAGGATCCATGCTTCCCTTTTCATTTTCATGTTTTAAACTTGTTTAAATTATCTTGGTCGTCAAACCTAGGATTTGACAAGCAGATTCAAATGGGCATCAAATTTGAAAAAAAATCAGAAAAAAGAAAAACCAAAGCAAATAGTTTTCTTATGTCATATAGTAAGCATTGAATTTGATAAACAAGGTCCATACATATTCAAACCACACAAATCATGTATCTATACCCCCTAAGCCCTAAATTAATTAACTATGTCTTATGAAGTCAAGCATGTGAAGAGAAGTGGTTTTGGGTTTCAAACATGGAAATTTCAAAAACCTCCCAAAAGCTTCATTTTAGACAGACTAAGAAGGATCCATGCTTACATTTGCATTTTCATATTTTAAACTTGTTTAAATCATTATCAAACCTAGGATTTGACCAAGATACAAATGGGTGGGCACAAAATTCAAAAAAATCAGAAAAATGAAAAACAAAAGCACATAGTCTTCTTATATATGTCATATCGTAAGCATTCGAGTTGATAAACGAGGTCTAGGTATATCCAAACCAGACAAATCATGTATCTACCCCCGTCGATCTTATGAAGTCTAGCATGAAGAGAAGTCGTTTTGGGTTTCAAACATGGAAATTTCAAGAACATCCCAAAAGCTTCATTTTAGAGTGACTAAGAAGGATACATGCTTACCTTTTAATTTTCATGTTTTGAACTTGTTTAAATCTTGGTTGAACCTAGGATTTGACCAAGATTCAAATATATGGGAATAAAATTCAGAAAAAACAGAAAAATGAAAAACCAAAGCACATAGTCTTCTTATGTCTATAGTTAGCATTAAAGTTGATAAACAGGTCTAGACATATTCAAACTAGAAAATCATGTATATATCTACACCCCTAACCCTAAACTCTGTCTTATGAAGTCAAGCATGCATGAAGAGAAGTGGTTTTTTTGTTCCAAACATGGAAATTTCAAAAACCCTCCCAAGAGCTACATTTTGGGGTGACTAAGAAGGAAAGATGCTTATTTTTTCATATTCATGATTTAAACTTGTTTAAACCATGGTCAAACCTAGGATTTGACCAAGATTCAAATGGGCATCAAAATTGAAAAAAAATCAGCAAAAATAAAAACCAAAGCAAATAGTTTTCTTATGTTATATAGTAAGCATTAAAGTTGATAAACAAGGTCTAGACATATTCAAACCAGACAAATCATGTATCTATACCCCTAACCCCTAAACTCTGTCTTATGAAGTCAAGCATGAAGAGAAGTGGTTTTGGGTTTCAAACATGGAAATTTGAAAAACCTCCCAAAAGCCCCTTTGCAAATATTTCAAACTTATTCAAATTTGGTTCAAATTTGAAAGACATACAAGTTATAGCACACATAGTGCATACATTTTCACACAAACTGCACTAGATGCTAACCCTATAATTTGAGGCCATTTGGATGAGGTCGAAAAAATTCTTGGATTAGAATCGTGTTGTTCGAACCCCGTAGTTGGATTTTTTTGAACCCTTGATCTGTAGAACTGGGCAAAACCCGAGTTTAACCTATTTAATTATAGATTCGTATATCGATTTTTCTACTACCTTTTTATTATTACTATGCAGCACATGGGTGTTTGCCCGTCGAGTGAAACACGGAGGAAGAGGGATCACTCGGAAGGAGAGAAGAAGGGGGTGTCTCCCCTTTTTCGGGTGATGATGTTGACTTTTGTGCAGGGTTTGTCAGTGAGCAGGAGGTGCGAGCGAGCGAGCGAGCGAGCGAGTCGAGCGAGGCCGAGAATGAGAGAGATTTGTTTTTTTGTGAGAGGGACAACCGAAGGATCCAGAAGGACCCACAGACTTCCAATACGCATCTGATGCGTCTTCTCTTGACAAAGAAGATGGATGGGAGTTTGCGTACCTACTGCACGTGACTTGTGCTCACTGAAGTGTGGGACCTCAAGGGTGGGCACCACACGTAAGTGACAGACCTGTTGGTGTAAAAACTCGGTTGATTATAATAGTGCATTAGAACAAAGTTTCCTATGGATTCAAGGGTAGGAAATCCAAGTTAACTCATTTACGTGTTAAACTTGTCTAAATCTTGGTCAAACCTAGGATTTGACCAAGATTCAAATGGGCAGAAAAATAAAAAAACAGAAAAATGAAAAACAAAATCACATAGTCTTCTTATGTCATATAGTAAGCATTAAAGTTGATAAACAAGGTCTAGACATATCAAACCATACAAATCATGTATCTACCCCTAACCCCTAAACTCCGTCTTATGAAGTCAAGCATGAAGAGAAGTGGTTTTGGGTTTCAAACATGGAAATTTCAAAATCCTCCCAAAAGCCCCTTTTCAAATATTTCAAACTTATTCAAATTTGGTTCAAATTTGAAAGACATACAAGTTATAGCACACATAGTGCATACATTTTCACAAAAACTGCACTAGATGCTAACCCTATAGCTTGAGGCCATTTGGATGAGGTCGAAAAAATTCTTGGATTAGAATCGTGTTGTTCGAACCCCGTAGTTGGATTTTTTGAACCCTTGATCTGTAGAACTGGGCAAAACCCGAGTTTAGAGTGACTAAGAAGGATACATGCTTCCCTTTTCATTTTCATGTTTTAAACTTGTTTAAATTATCTTGGTCAAACCTAGGATTAGACAAGATTCAAATGGGCATCAAAATTGAAAAAAAATCAGCAAAAAGGAAAACCAAAGCAAATAGTTTTCTTATGTCATATAGTAAGCATTAAAGTTGATAAACAAGGTCTAGACATATTCAAACCAGACAAATCATGTAGCTATACCCCCTAACCCCTAAACTCGATCTATCTTATGAAGTCAAGCATGTGAAGAGAAGTGGTTTTGGGTTTCAAACATGGAAATTTCAAAAACCTCCCAAAAGCTTCATTTTAGAGTGACTAAGAAGGATCCATGCTTCCCTTTTCATTTTCATGTTTTAAACTTGTTTAAATTATCTTGGTCGTCAAACCTAGGATTTGACAAGCAGATTCAAATGGGCATCAAATTTGAAAAAAAATCAGAAAAAAGAAAAACCAAAGCAAATAGTTTTCTTATGTCATATAGTAAGCATTGAATTTGATAAACAAGGTCCATACATATTCAAACCACACAAATCATGTATCTATACCCCCTAAGCCCTAAATTAATTAACTATGTCTTATGAAGTCAAGCATGTGAAGAGAAGTGGTTTTGGGTTTCAAACATGGAAATTTCAAAAACCTCCCAAAAGCTTCATTTTAGAGTGACTAAGAAGGATCCATGCTTACATTTGCATTTTCATATTTTAAACTTGTTTAAATCATTATCAAACCTAGGATTTGACCAAGATACAAATGGGTGGGCACAAAATTCAAAAAAATCAGAAAAATGAAAAACAAAAGCACATAGTCTTCTTATATATGTCATATCGTAAGCATTCGAGTTGATAAACGAGGTCTAGGTATATCCAAACCAGACAAATCATGTATCTACCCCCGTCGATCTTATGAAGTCTAGCATGAAGAGAAGTCGTTTTGGGTTTCAAACATGGAAATTTCAAGAACATCCCAAAAGCTTCATTTTAGAGTGACTAAGAAGGATACATGCTTACCTTTTAATTTTCATGTTTTGAACTTGTTTAAATCTTGGTTGAACCTAGGATTTGACCAAGATTCAAATATATGGGAATAAAATTCAGAAAAAAACAGAAAAATGAAAAACCAAAGCACATAGTCTTCTTATGTCTATAGTTAGCATTAAAGTTGATAAACAGGTCTAGACATATTCAAACTAGAAAATCATGTATATATCTACACCCCTAACCCTAAACTCTGTCTTATGAAGTCAAGCATGCATGAAGAGAAGTGGTTTTTTTGTTCCAAACATGGAAATTTCAAAAACCCTCCCAAGAGCTACATTTTGGGGTGACTAAGAAGGAAAGATGCTTATTTTTTCATATTCATGATTTAAACTTGTTTAAACCATGGTCAAACCTAGGATTTGACCAAGATTCAAATGGGCATCAAAATTGAAAAAAAAATCAGCAAAAATAAAAACCAAAGCAAATAGTTTTCTTATGTTATATAGTAAGCATTAAAGTTGATAAACAAGGTCTAGACATATTCAAACCAGACAAATCATGTATCTATACCCCCTAACCCCTAAACTCTGTCTTATGAAGTCAAGCATGAAGAGAAGTGGTTTTGGGTTTCAAACATGGAAATTTGAAAAACCTCCCAAAAGCCCCTTTGCAAATATTTCAAACTTATTCAAATTTGGTTCAAATTTGAAAGACATACAAGTTATAGCACACATAGTGCATACATTTTCACACAAACTGCACTAGATGCTAACCCTATAATTTGAGGCCATTTGGATGAGGTCGAAAAAATTCTTGGATTAGAATCGTGTTGTTCGAACCCCGTAGTTGGATTTTTTTGAACCCTTGATCTGTAGAACTGGGCAAAACCCGAGTTTAACCTATTTAATTATAGATTCGTATATCGATTTTTCTACTACCTTTTTATTATTACTATGCAGCACATGGGTGTTTGCCCGTCGAGTGAAACACGGAGGAAGAGGGATCACTCGGAAGGAGAGAAGAAGGGGGTGTCTCCCCTTTTTCGGGTGATGATGTTGACTTTTGTGCAGGGTTTGTCAGTGAGCAGGAGGTGCGAGCGAGCGAGCGAGCGAGCGAGTCGAGCGAGGCCGAGAATGAGAGAGATTTGTTTTTTTGTGAGAGGGACAACCGAAGGATCCAGAAGGACCCACAGACTTCCAATACGCATCTGATGCGTCTTCTCTTGACAAAGAAGATGGATGGGAGTTTGCGTACCTATTGCACGTGACTTGTGCTCACTGAAGTGTGGGACCTCAAGGGTGGGCACCACACGTAAGTGACAGACCTGTTGGTGTAAAAACTCGGTTGATTATAATAGTGCATTAGAACAAAGTTTCCTATGGATTCAAGGGTAGGAAATCCAAGTTAACTCATTTACGTGTTAAACTTGTCTAAATCTTGGTCAAACCTAGGATTTGACCAAGATTCAAATGGGCAGAAAAATAAAAAAACAGAAAAATGAAAAACAAAATCACATAGTCTTCTTATGTCATATAGTAAGCATTAAAGTTGATAAACAAGGTCTAGACATATCAAACCATACAAATCATGTATCTACCCCTAACCCCTAAACTCCGTCTTATGAAGTCAAGCATGAAGAGAAGTGGTTTTGGGTTTCAAACATGGAAATTTCAAAATCCTCCCAAAAGCCCCTTTTCAAATATTTCAAACTTATTCAAATTTGGTTCAAATTTGAAAGACATACAAGTTATAGCACACATAGTGCATACATTTTCACAAAAACTGCACTAGATGCTAACCCTATAGCTTGAGGCCATTTGGATGAGGTCGAAAAAATTCTTGGATTAGAATCGTGTTGTTCGAACCCCGTAGTTGGATTTTTTTGAACCCTTGATCTGTAGAACTGGGCAAAACCCGAGTTTAGAGTGACTAAGAAGGATACATGCTTCCCTTTTCATTTTCATGTTTTAAACTTGTTTAAATTATCTTGGTCAAACCTAGGATTAGACAAGATTCAAATGGGCATCAAAATTGAAAAAAAATCAGCAAAAAGGAAAACCAAAGCAAATAGTTTTCTTATGTCATATAGTAAGCATTAAAGTTGATAAACAAGGTCTAGACATATTCAAACCAGACAAATCATGTAGCTATACCCCCTAACCCCTAAACTCGATCTATCTTATGAAGTCAAGCATGTGAAGAGAAGTGGTTTTGGGTTTCAAACATGGAAATTTCAAAAACCTCCCAAAAGCTTCATTTTAGAGTGACTAAGAAGGATCCATGCTTCCCTTTTCATTTTCATGTTTTAAACTTGTTTAAATTATCTTGGTCGTCAAACCTAGGATTTGACAAGCAGATTCAAATGGGCATCAAATTTGAAAAAAAATCAGAAAAAAGAAAAACCAAAGCAAATAGTTTTCTTATGTCATATAGTAAGCATTGAATTTGATAAACAAGGTCCATACATATTCAAACCACACAAATCATGTATCTATACCCCCTAAGCCCTAAATTAATTAACTATGTCTTATGAAGTCAAGCATGTGAAGAGAAGTGGTTTTGGGTTTCAAACATGGAAATTTCAAAAACCTCCCAAAAGCTTCATTTTAGACAGACTAAGAAGGATCCATGCTTACATTTGCATTTTCATATTTTAAACTTGTTTAAATCATTATCAAACCTAGGATTTGACCAAGATACAAATGGGTGGGCACAAAATTCAAAAAAATCAGAAAAATGAAAAACAAAAGCACATAGTCTTCTTATATATGTCATATCGTAAGCATTCGAGTTGATAAACGAGGTCTAGGTATATCCAAACCAGACAAATCATGTATCTACCCCCCGTCGATCTTATGAAGTCTAGCATGAAGAGAAGTCGTTTTGGGTTTCAAACATGGAAATTTCAAGAACATCCCAAAAGCTTCATTTTAGAGTGACTAAGAAGGATACATGCTTACCTTTTAATTTTCATGTTTTGAACTTGTTTAAATCTTGGTTGAACCTAGGATTTGACCAAGATTCAAATATATGGGAATAAAATTCAGAAAAAAACAGAAAAATGAAAAACCAAAGCACATAGTCTTCTTATGTCTATAGTTAGCATTAAAGTTGATAAACAGGTCTAGACATATTCAAACTAGAAAATCATGTATATATCTACACCCCTAACCCTAAACTCTGTCTTATGAAGTCAAGCATGCATGAAGAGAAGTGGTTTTTTTTGTTCCAAACATGGAAATTTCAAAAACCCTCCCAAGAGCTACATTTTGGGGTGACTAAGAAGGAAAGATGCTTATTTTTTCATATTCATGATTTAAACTTGTTTAAACCATGGTCAAACCTAGGATTTGACCAAGATTCAAATGGGCATCAAAATTGAAAAAAAATCAGCAAAAATAAAAACCAAAGCAAATAGTTTTCTTATGTTATATAGTAAGCATTAAAGTTGATAAACAAGGTCTAGACATATTCAAACCAGACAAATCATGTATCTATACCCCTAACCCCTAAACTCTGTCTTATGAAGTCAAGCATGAAGAGAAGTGGTTTTGGGTTTCAAACATGGAAATTTGAAAAACCTCCCAAAAGCCCCTTTGCAAATATTTCAAACTTATTCAAATTTGGTTCAAATTTGAAAGACATACAAGTTATAGCACACATAGTGCATACATTTTCACACAAACTGCACTAGATGCTAACCCTATAATTTGAGGCCATTTGGATGAGGTCGAAAAAATTCTTGGATTAGAATCGTGTTGTTCGAACCCCGTAGTTGGATTTTTTTGAACCCTTGATCTGTAGAACTGGGCAAAACCCGAGTTTAACCTATTTAATTATAGATTCGTATATCGATTTTTCTACTACCTTTTTATTATTACTATGCAGCACATGGGTGTTTGCCCGTCGAGTGAAACACGGAGGAAGAGGGATCACTCGGAAGGAGAGAAGGGGGTGTCTCCCCTTTTTCGGGTGATGATGTTGACTTTTGTGCAGGGTTTGTCAGTGAGCAGGAGGTGCGAGCGAGCGCGCGAGCGAGTCGAGCGAGGCCGAGAATGAGAGAGATTTGTTTTTTTTGTGAGAGGGACAACCGAAGGATCCAGAAGGACCCACACTTCCAATACGCATCCGATGCGTCTTCTCTTGACAAAGAAGATGGATGGGAGTTTGCGTACCTACTGCACGTGACTTGTGCTCACTGAAGTGTGGGACCTCAAGGGTGGGCACCACACGTAAGTGACAGACCTGTTGGTGTAAAAACTCGGTTGATTATAATAGTGCATTAGAACAAAGTTTCCTATGGATTCAAGGGTAGGAAATCCAAGTTAACTCATTTACGTGTTAAACTTGTCTAAATCTTGGTCAAACCTAGGATTTGACCAAGATTCAAATGGGCAGAAAAATAAAAAAACAGAAAAATGAAAAACAAAATCACATAGTCTTCTTATGTCATATAGTAAGCATTAAAGTTGATAAACAAGGTCTAGACATATCAAACCATACAAATCATGTATCTACCCCTAACCCCTAAACTCCGTCTTATGAAGTCAAGCATGAAGAGAAGTGGTTTTGGGTTTCAAACATGGAAATTTCAAAATCCTCCCAAAAGCCCCTTTTCAAATATTTCAAACTTATTCAAATTTGGTTCAAATTTGAAAGACATACAAGTTATAGCACACATAGTGCATACATTTTCACAAAAACTGCACTAGATGCTAACCCTATAGCTTGAGGCCATTTGGATGAGGTCGAAAAAATTCTTGGATTAGAATCGTGTTGTTCGAACCCCGTAGTTGGATTTTTTTGAACCCTTGATCTGTAGAACTGGGCAAAACCCGAGTTTAGAGTGACTAAGAAGGATACATGCTTCCCTTTTCATTTTCATGTTTTAAACTTGTTTAAATTATCTTGGTCAAACCTAGGATTAGACAAGATTCAAATGGGCATCAAAATTGAAAAAAAATCAGCAAAAAGGAAAACCAAAGCAAATAGTTTTCTTATGTCATATAGTAAGCATTAAAGTTGATAAACAAGGTCTAGACATATTCAAACCAGACAAATCATGTAGCTATACCCCCTAACCCCTAAACTCGATCTATCTTATGAAGTCAAGCATGTGAAGAGAAGTGGTTTTGGGTTTCAAACATGGAAATTTCAAAAACCTCCCAAAAGCTTCATTTTAGAGTGACTAAGAAGGATCCATGCTTCCCTTTTCATTTTCATGTTTTAAACTTGTTTAAATTATCTTGGTCGTCAAACCTAGGATTTGACAAGCAGATTCAAATGGGCATCAAATTTGAAAAAAAAATCAGAAAAAAGAAAAACCAAAGCAAATAGTTTTCTTATGTCATATAGTAAGCATTGAATTTGATAAACAAGGTCCATACATATTCAAACCACACAAATCATGTATCTATACCCCCTAAGCCCTAAATTAATTAACTATGTCTTATGAAGTCAAGCATGTGAAGAGAAGTGGTTTTGGGTTTCAAACATGGAAATTTCAAAAACCTCCCAAAAGCTTCATTTTAGACAGACTAAGAAGGATCCATGCTTACATTTGCATTTTCATATTTTAAACTTGTTTAAATCATTATCAAACCTAGGATTTGACCAAGATACAAATGGGTGGGCACAAAATTCAAAAAAATCAGAAAAATGAAAAACAAAAGCACATAGTCTTCTTATATATGTCATATCGTAAGCATTCGAGTTGATAAACGAGGTCTAGGTATATCCAAACCAGACAAATCATGTATCTACCCCCGTCGATCTTATGAAGTCTAGCATGAAGAGAAGTCGTTTTGGGTTTCAAACATGGAAATTTCAAGAACATCCCAAAAGCTTCATTTTAGAGTGACTAAGAAGGATACATGCTTACCTTTTAATTTTCATGTTTTGAACTTGTTTAAATCTTGGTTGAACCTAGGATTTGACCAAGATTCAAATATATGGGAATAAAATTCAGAAAAAAACAGAAAAATGAAAAACCAAAGCACATAGTCTTCTTATGTCTATAGTTAGCATTAAAGTTGATAAACAGGTCTAGACATATTCAAACTAGAAAATCATGTATATATCTACACCCCTAACCCTAAACTCTGTCTTATGAAGTCAAGCATGCATGAAGAGAAGTGGTTTTTTTTGTTCCAAACATGGAAATTTCAAAAACCCTCCCAAGAGCTACATTTTGGGGTGACTAAGAAGGAAAGATGCTTATTTTTTCATATTCATGATTTAAACTTGTTTAAACCATGGTCAAACCTAGGATTTGACCAAGATTCAAATGGGCATCAAAATTGAAAAAAAATCAGCAAAAATAAAAACCAAAGCAAATAGTTTTCTTATGTTATATAGTAAGCATTAAAGTTGATAAACAAGGTCTAGACATATTCAAACCAGACAAATCATGTATCTATACCCCTAACCCCTAAACTCTGTCTTATGAAGTCAAGCATGAAGAGAAGTGGTTTTGGGTTTCAAACATGGAAATTTGAAAAACCTCCCAAAAGCCCCTTTGCAAATATTTCAAACTTATTCAAATTTGGTTCAAATTTGAAAGACATACAAGTTATAGCACACATAGTGCATACATTTTCACACAAACTGCACTAGATGCTAACCCTATAATTTGAGGCCATTTGGATGAGGTCGAAAAAATTCTTGGATTAGAATCGTGTTGTTCGAACCCCGTAGTTGGATTTTTTTTTGAACCCTTGATCTGCAGAACTGGGCAAAACCCGAGTTTAACCTATTTAATTATAGATTCGTATATCGATTTTTCTACTACCTTTTTATTATTACTATGCAGCACATGGGTGTTTGCCCGTCGAGTGAAACACGGAGGAAGAGGGATCACTCGGAAGGAGAGAAGAAGGGGTGATACGCGTAGATGCACACGTCCGTTGGGAACCCCAAGTGGAAGGTATGATGCGTATAGAAGCAAGTTTCCCTCAGTATGAAACCAAGGTTTAATCGAACCAGTAGGAGGAGCCAAGAAGCACGTTGAAGGTTGATGGTCGCGAAATGTGATGCGGCGCAACACCAGGGATTCCGGCGCCAACTAGGAACCTGCACAACACAACCAAAGTACTTTGCCCCAACGAAACAGTGAGGTTGTCAATCTCACCGGCTTGCTGTAACAAAGGATTAAACGTATCGAGTGGAAGATGTTTGCAAAGAAAACAGTAAAACAAGTAGATTGTATGCTATGGAAAGAATAGGACCGGGGTCCACAGTTCACTAGAGGTGTCTCTCCCATAAGATAAAAGCATGTTGGGTGAACAAATTACAGTCGGGCAATTGACAAATAGAGAAAGGCATAATAATGCATATACATGACATGGTAAATATAGTGAGATTTAATTGGGCATTACGACAAAGAACATAGACCGCCATCCAACTGCATCTATGCCTAAAAAGTCCACCTTCAGTTATCGTCCGACCCCCTCCAGTATTAAGTTGCAAAGCAACAGACAATTGCATTAAGTATTGTGCGTAATGTAATCAATAACTACATCCTTAGACATAGCATCAATGTTTTATCCCTAGTGGCAACAGCACATCACAACCTTAGAACTTTCTGTCACTGTCCCAGTATCAATGAAGGCATGAACCCACTATCGAGCATAATTACTCCCTCTTGGAGTTAAGAGTAAAAACTTGGCCAGAGCCTCTACTAATAACGGAGAGCATGCAAGATCATAAACAACACATGAACAATAGATTGATAATCACCATAATCATAGTACTCTCTATCCATCGGATCCCGACAAACACAACATATAGAATTACATATAGATGATCTTGATCATGTTAGGCAGCTCACAAGATCTAACAATGAAGCACAACAAGGAGAAGACGACCATCTAGCTACTGCTATGGACCCATGGTCCAGGGGTGAACTACTCACTCATCACTCCGGAGGCGATCATGGCGATGAAGAGTCCTCCGGGAGATGAATCCCCTCTCCGGCAGGTGCCGGAGGCGATCTCCAGAATCCCCGAGATGGGACGGCGGCGGCGTCTCTGTAAGGTTTTCCGTATCGTGGCTCTCGGCTGGGGGTTTCGCGACGGGAGCTTTAAGTAGGCGGAAGGTCAACGCGAGGGGCCACACGAGGGGCCCAGGGGGCAGGGCCGCGCGGCCAAGACCTAGGCGCGCCGGCCACCCCCTGGCCGCCTCGTGGCCCCACTTCGTTAGGTCTCGGTCTTCTGGAAGCTTCGTGCAAAAATAGGACCCTGGGCGAAAGTTTCGTCCAATTCCGAGAATATTTCTTTACTAGGATTTCTGAAACCAAAAACAGCAGAAAACAGCAACTGGCTCTTCGGCATCTTGTTAATAGGTTAGTTCCAGAAAATGCGTAAATATGACATATAATGTGCATAAAACATGTAGGTATCATCAATAAAGTAGCATGGAACATAAGAAATTATCGATACGTTGGAGACGTATCAGCATCCCAAGCTTAGTTCTGCTCGTCCCGAGCAGGTAAAACGATAACAAAGATAATTTCTGAAGTGACATGCCATCATAATCTTGATCATACTATTTGTAAACATATGTAATGAATGCAGCGATCAAAGCAAAGGTAATGACATGAGTAAACAACTGAATCATATAGCAAAGACTTTTCATGAATAGTACTTCAAGACAAGCATCAATAAGTCTTGCATAAGAGTTAACTCGTAAAGCAATAAATCAAAGTAAAGGTGTTGAAGCAACACATAAGAAGATTAAGTTTCAGCGGTTGCTTTCAACTTGTAACATGTATATCTCATGGATATTGTCAACATAAAGTAATATAACAAGTGCAATATGCAAGTATGTAGGAATCAATGCACAGTTCACACAAGTGTTTGCTTCTTAAGGTGGAAGGAGATAGGTAAACTGACTCAACAATAAAAGTAAAAGAATGGTCCTTCAAAGAGGAAAGCATCGATTGCTGTATTTGTGCTAGAGCTTTTATTTTGAAAACATGAAACAATTTTGTCAACGGTAGTAATAAAGCATATGAGTTATGTAAATTATATCTTACAAGTTGCAAGCCTCACGCATAGTATACTAATAGTGCCCGCACCTCGTCCTACTTAACTTGGACTACCGGATCTTTGCATGCCATGTTTCAACCAAGTGTCACAAAGGGGTACCTCCATGCCGCCTGTACAAAGGTCCAAGGAGAATGCTCGCATTTGGATTTCTCGCTTTTGATTATTCTCAACTTAGACATCCATACCGGGACAACATGGACAACAGATAATGGACTCCTCTTTAATGCATAAGCATGTAGCAAAGTTATTATTCTCATATGAGATTGAGGATATATGTCCAAAACTGAAACTTCCACCATGATTCATGGCTTTAGTTAGCGGCCCAATGTTCTTCTCTAACAATTTTGCATGCTCCAACCACTAAAATGATAGACCTTCAGACAAGACGGACATGCATAGCAACTCACATGATATTCAACAATAGTTGATGGCGTTCCCCAGAAACATGGTTATCGCACAACAAGCAACTTAATAAAATATAAAGTGCATAAGTACATATTCAATACTACGATAGTTTTTAAGGCTATTTTGTCCCATGAGCTATATATTGCAAAGGTGAATGATGGAATTTTAAAGGTAGCACTCAAGCAATTTACTTTGGAATGGCGGGTAAATACCATGTAGTAGGTAGGTATGGTGGACACAAATGGCATAGTGGTTGGCTCAAGGATTTTGGATGCATGAGAAGTATTCCCTCTCGATACAAGGTTTAGGCTAGCAAGGTTATTTGAAGCAAACTCAAGGATGAACAAGTGCAGCAAGACTCACATAAAAGACATATTGTAAACATTATAAGACTCTACACTGTCTTCCTTGTTGTTCAAAACTCAATACTAGATATTATCTAGACCTTAGAGAAACCAAATATGCAAATCAAATTTTAGCAAGCTCTATGTATTTCTTCATTAATGGGTGCAAAGCATATGATGCAAGAGCTTAAACATGAGCACAACAATTGCCAAGTATCACATTATCCAAGACATTTTTAGAATTACTACATGTAGCATTTTCCAATTCCAACCATATAACAAATTAACGAAGAAGAAACTTCGCCTTGAACATTATGAGTAAAGCCTAAGGACACATGTGTCCATATGCAACAGCGGAGCGTGTCTCTCTCCCACAAAGTGAATGCTAGGATCCATCTTATTCAAACAAAAACAAAAACGAAAACAAACCGACGCTCCAAGTAAAGAACACCAGATGTGACTGAATAAAAATATAGTTTCAGGGGAGGAACCTGATGATGTTGTCGATGAAGAAGGGGATGCCTTGGGCATCCCCAAGCTTAGATGCTTGAGTCTTCTTAAAATATGCAGGGATGAACCACGGGGGCATCCCCAAGCTTAGAGCTTTCACTCCTCTTGATCTTAGTATATCATTCTCCTCTCTTGACCCTTGAAAACTTCCTTCACACCAAACTTCAAGCAAACTCATTAGAGGGTTAGTGCATCATTAATAATTCACACATTCAGAGGTGACACAATCATTCTTTTCACTTCTGGACATTGCATAATGCTACTGGACATTAATGGATCAAAGAAATAAATCCAACATAGCAAAAGAGGCAATGCGAAATAAAAGGCAGAATCTGTCAAAAACAGAACAGTCCGTAAAGACGAATTTATAAATGGCACCAGACTTGCTCAAATGGAAAAACTCAAAACTAATGAAAGTTGCGTACATATCTGAGGATCACGCTCGTAAATTGGCAGATTTTTTCGAATTTTCTACAGGGAATTATGCCCAGATTCGTGACAGACAGCAATGCTGTTTCTGCGCAGCGATCCCAAATATAACATCAACTTTGACATAGAAACTTTACTTGGCACAAAAACATGATAAGGAGAGGTTGCTACAGTAGTAAACAACTTCCAAGACTCAATAAAACAAAAAATTGCTGTAGGTAAAAACATGGGTTGTCTCCCATAAGCGCTTTTCTTTAACGCCTTTCAGCTAGGCGCAGAAAGTGCAAATCAAGTAACATCGAGAGTAGAAGCATCAACATTATTATTCTTCATGCAAACACAACTTGTTGCAGGGGGTACTTTAGGTGTTCCATTATCTAGATTTTCTATGGTAGTGCTAGGGGTTTTAGCAATTTTAGGCCTATAATAATTCTTTTGTTTAGGCACCTTAGAGGCGTACATGAATTTTTGCTCTTTACCCACATAAGCTTTCTCATTATACTTGAGAGAAGAAAAGGTTGAACCCAAGGTTCCCATAGCTTTTTCAAGTTCATCAATCCTATTGGTTTGATTATCATGGACAACACAAGTTCCTAGGATACTAATTCTTTCATCAATTCCTCCTAAGGATTTATCAAGTTCATAAGTTTTGTCAAATAACATTCCCAATTTAGCTTCAACACTTGGAAAATTTTTCTCTATGGTTTCCAATTTTTTCATAACATCTTCAAGAGAGATTTCAATTTTAACTTCATTAACAGGTGGTATTCCAACTAGACTCTCAATGATGCAACTAGCTTCTAAAGCGGGAGTACCTAGGAAATTACCTCCCGAAAGAGTATCAAGAACATATCTATTCCAACTAGATAAACCAACATAAAAGTTCCTAAGAAGGATAGTGGTGGAGTGTTTCTTAATGCACCTTTGATGAGCATTACTAATTCTATACCAAGCATCTTTAAAACTTTCTCCACCCTGTTGCTTAAAAGAACGAACTTCAACTTCAGGATTACTCATGATAACAGCAATAAAGTAAACTAGGCAAATAAAGTAAAGACAAGTAACTAATTTTTTTGTGTTTTTGATATAGAGAGCAAGACAATAAATAAAGTAAAACTAGCAACTAA
The DNA here is from genome assembly GCA_030979885.1 of Lolium multiflorum. Taxonomy (NCBI): domain Eukaryota; kingdom Viridiplantae; phylum Streptophyta; class Magnoliopsida; order Poales; family Poaceae; genus Lolium; species Lolium multiflorum. Next base: position 154,694,552 of record CM061750.1, on the reverse strand, counting down.
TTTTTTTGTATTTTGATTTAGGTGCAGCAAACAAAGTAGTAAATAAAATAAAGCAAGACAATAACAAAGTAAAGAGATTGAGAAGTGGAGACTCCCCTTGCAGCGTGTCTTGATCTCCCCGGCAACGGCGCCAGAAATTTAGCTTGATACGCGTAGATGCACACGTCCGTTGGGAACCCCAAGTGGAAGGTATGATGCGTATAGAAGCAAGTTTCCCTCAGTATGAAACCAAGGTTTAATCGAACCAGTAGGAGCCAAGAAGCACGTTGAAGGTTGATGGTCGCGAAATGTGATGCGGCGCAACACCAGGGATTCCGGCGCCAACTAGGAACCTGCACAACACAACCAAAGTACTTTGCCCCAACGAAAGTGAGGTTGTCAATCTCACCGGCTTGCTGTAACAAAGGATTAAACGTATCGAGTGGAAGATGTTTGCAAAGAAAAATAAAACAAGTAGATTGTATGCTATGGAAAGAATAGGACCGGGGTCCACAGTTCACTAGAGGTGTCTCTCCCATAAGATAAAAGCATGTTGGGTGAACAAATTACAGTCGGGCAATTGACAAATAGAGAAAGGCATAATAATGCATATACATGACATGGTAAATATAGTGAGATTTAATTGGGCATTACGACAAAGAACATAGACCGCCATCCAACTGCATCTATGCCTAAAAAGTCCACCTTCAGGTTATCGTCCGAACCCCCTCCAGTATTAAGTTGCAAAGCAACAGACAATTGCATTAAGTATTGTGCGTAATGTAATCAATAACTACATCCTTAGACATAGCATCAATGTTTTATCCCTAGTGGCAACAGCACATCACAACCTTAGAACTTTCTGTCACTGTCCCAGGTATCAATGAAGGCATGAACCCACTATCGAGCATAATTACTCCCTCTTGGAGTTAAGAGTAAAAACTTGGCCAGAGCCTCTACTAATAACGGAGAGCATGCAAGATCATAAACAACACATGAACAATAGATTGATAATCACCATAATCATAGTACTCTCTATCCATCGGATCCCGACAAACACAACATATAGAATTACATATAGATGATCTTGATCATGTTAGGCAGCTCACAAGATCTAACAATGAAGCACAACAAGGAGAAGACGACCATCTAGCTACTGCTATGGACCCATGGTCCAGGGGTGAACTACTCACTCATCACTCCGGAGGCGATCATGGCGATGAAGAGTCCTCCGGGAGATGAATCCCCTCTCCGGCAGGGTGCCGGAGGCGATCTCCAGAATCCCCCGAGATGGGATTCGCGGCGGCGGCGTCTCTGTAAGGTTTTCCGTATCGTGGCTCTCGGTACTGGGGGTTTCGCGACGGGAGCTTTAAGTAGGCGGAAGGTCAACGCGAGGGGCCACACGAGGGGCCCAGGGGGCAGGGCCGCGCGGCCAAGACCTAGGCCGCGCCGGCCACCGGCCGCCTGGGCCCCAGGTCTTCGGTCTTCTGGAAGCTTCGTGCAAAAATAGGACCCTGGGCGAAAGTTTCGTCCAATTCCGAGAATATTTCTTTACTAGGATTTCTGAAACCAAACAGCAGAAAACAGAAACTGGCTCTTCGGCATCTTGTTAATAGGTTAGTTCCAGAAAATGCGTAAATATGACATATAATGTGCATAAAACATGTAGGTATCATCAATAAAGTAGCATGGAACATAAGAAATTATCGATACGTTGGAGACGTATTATGGTGTCTCCCTTTTTCGGGTGATGATGTTGACTTTTGTGCAGGGTTTGTCAGTGAGCAGGAGGTGCGAGCGAGCGAGCGAGCGAGTCGAGCGAGGCCGAGAATGAGAGAGATTTGTTTTTTTGTGAGAGGGACAACCGAAGGATCCAGAAGGACCCACAGACTTCCAATACGCATCTGATGCGTCTTCTCTTGACAAAGAAGATGGATGGGAGTTTGCGTACCTACTGCACGTGACTTGTGCTCACTGAAGTGTGGGACCTCAAGGGTGGGCACCACACGTAAGTGACAGACCTGTTGGTGTAAAAACTCGGTTGATTATAATAGTGCATTAGAACAAAGTTTCCTATGGATTCAAGGGTAGGAAATCCAAGTTAACTCATTTACGTGTTAAACTTGTCTAAATCTTGGTCAAACCTAGGATTTGACCAAGATTCAAATGGGCAGAAAAATAAAAAAAACAGAAAAATGAAAAACAAAATCACATAGTCTTCTTATGTCATATAGTAAGCATTAAAGTTGATAAACAAGGTCTAGACATATCAAACCATACAAATCATGTATCTACCCCTAACCCCTAAACTCCGTCTTATGAAGTCAAGCATGAAGAGAAGTGGTTTTGGGTTTCAAACATGGAAATTTCAAAATCCTCCCAAAAGCCCCTTTTCAAATATTTCAAACTTATTCAAATTTGGTTCAAATTTGAAAGACATACAAGTTATAGCACACATAGTGCATACATTTTCACAAAAACTGCACTAGATGCTAACCCTATAGCTTGAGGCCATTTGGATGAGGTCGAAAAAATTCTTGGATTAGAATCGTGTTGTTCGAACCCCGTAGTTGGATTTTTTTGAACCCTTGATCTGTAGAACTGGGCAAAACCCGAGTTTAGAGTGACTAAGAAGGATACATGCTTCCCTTTTCATTTTCATGTTTTAAACTTGTTTAAATTATCTTGGTCAAACCTAGGATTAGACAAGATTCAAATGGGCATCAAAATTGAAAAAAAATCAGCAAAAAGGAAAACCAAAGCAAATAGTTTTCTTATGTCATATAGTAAGCATTAAAGTTGATAAACAAGGTCTAGACATATTCAAACCAGACAAATCATGTAGCTATACCCCCTAACCCCTAAACTCGATCTATCTTATGAAGTCAAGCATGTGAAGAGAAGTGGTTTTGGGTTTCAAACATGGAAATTTCAAAAACCTCCCAAAAGCTTCATTTTAGAGTGACTAAGAAGGATCCATGCTTCCCTTTTCATTTTCATGTTTTAAACTTGTTTAAATTATCTTGGTCGTCAAACCTAGGATTTGACAAGATTCAAATGGGCATCAAATTTGAAAAAAAATCAGAAAAAAGAAAAACCAAAGCAAATAGTTTTCTTATGTCATATAGTAAGCATTGAATTTGATAAACAAGGTCCATACATATTCAAACCACACAAATCATGTATCTATACCCCCTAAGCCCTAAATTAATTAACTATGTCTTATGAAGTCAAGCATGTGAAGAGAAGTGGTTTTGGGTTTCAAACATGGAAATTTCAAAAACCTCCCAAAAGCTTCATTTTAGACAGACTAAGAAGGATCCATGCTTACATTTGCATTTTCATATTTTAAACTTGTTTAAATCATTATCAAACCTAGGATTTGACCAAGATACAAATGGGTGGGCACAAAATTCAAAAAAATCAGAAAAATGAAAAACAAAAGCACATAGTCTTCTTATATATGTCATATCGTAAGCATTCGAGTTGATAAACGAGGTCTAGGTATATCCAAACCAGACAAATCATGTATCTACCCCCGTCGATCTTATGAAGTCTAGCATGAAGAGAAGTCGTTTTGGGTTTCAAACATGGAAATTTCAAGAACATCCCAAAAGCTTCATTTTAGAGTGACTAAGAAGGATACATGCTTACCTTTTAATTTTCATGTTTTGAACTTGTTTAAATCTTGGTTGAACCTAGGATTTGACCAAGATTCAAATATATGGGAATAAAATTCAGAAAAAAACAGAAAAATGAAAAACCAAAGCACATAGTCTTCTTATGTCTATAGTTAGCATTAAAGTTGATAAACAGGTCTAGACATATTCAAACTAGAAAATCATGTATATATCTACACCCCTAACCCTAAACTCTGTCTTATGAAGTCAAGCATGCATGAAGAGAAGTGGTTTTTTTGTTCCAAACATGGAAATTTCAAAAACCCTCCCAAGAGCTACATTTTGGGGTGACTAAGAAGGAAAGATGCTTATTTTTTCATATTCATGATTTAAACTTGTTTAAACCATGGTCAAACCTAGGATTTGACCAAGATTCAAATGGGCATCAAAATTGAAAAAAAATCAGCAAAAATAAAAACCAAAGCAAATAGTTTTCTTATGTTATATAGTAAGCATTAAAGTTGATAAACAAGGTCTAGACATATTCAAACCAGACAAATCATGTATCTATACCCCCTAACCCCTAAACTCTGTCTTATGAAGTCAAGCATGAAGAGAAGTGGTTTTGGGTTTCAAACATGGAAATTTGAAAAACCTCCCAAAAGCCCCTTTGCAAATATTTCAAACTTATTCAAATTTGGTTCAAATTTGAAAGACATACAAGTTATAGCACACATAGTGCATACATTTTCACACAAACTGCACTAGATGCTAACCCTATAATTTGAGGCCATTTGGATGAGGTCGAAAAAATTCTTGGATTAGAATCGTGTTGTTCGAACCCCGTAGTTGGATTTTTTTGAACCCTTGATCTGTAGAACTGGGCAAAACCCGAGTTTAACCTATTTAATTATAGATTCGTATATCGATTTTTCTACTACCTTTTTATTATTACTATGCAGCACATGGGTGTTTGCCCGTCGAGTGAAACACGGAGGAAGAGGGATCACTCGGAAGGAGAGAAGAAGGGGGTGTCTCCCCTTTTTCGGGTGATGATGTTGACTTTTGTGCAGGGTTTGTCAGTGAGCGAGGAGAGCGAGCGAGCGAGCGAGTCGAGCGAGGCCGAGAATGAGAGAGATTTGTTTTTTTGTGAGAGGGACAACCGAAGGATCCAGAAGGACCCCAGACTTCCAATACGCATCTGATGCGTCTTCTCTTGACAAAGAAGATGGATGGGAGTTTGCGTACCTACTGCACGTGACTTGTGCTCACTGAAGTGTGGGACCTCAAGGGTGGGCACCACACGTAAGTGACAGACCTGTTGGTGTAAAAACTCGGTTGATTATAATAGTGCATTAGAACAAAGTTTCCTATGGATTCAAGGGTAGGAAATCCAAGTTAACTCATTTACGTGTTAAACTTGTCTAAATCTTGGTCAAACCTAGGATTTGACCAAGATTCAAATGGGCAGAAAAATAAAAAAACAGAAAAATGAAAAACAAAATCACATAGTCTTCTTATGTCATATAGTAAGCATTAAAGTTGATAAACAAGGTCTAGACATATCAAACCATACAAATCATGTATCTACCCCTAACCCCTAAACTCCGTCTTATGAAGTCAAGCATGAAGAGAAGTGGTTTTGGGTTTCAAACATGGAAATTTCAAAATCCTCCCAAAAGCCCCTTTTCAAATATTTCAAACTTATTCAAATTTGGTTCAAATTTGAAAGACATACAAGTTATAGCACACATAGTGCATACATTTTCACAAAAACTGCACTAGATGCTAACCCTATAGCTTGAGGCCATTTGGATGAGGTCGAAAAAATTCTTGGATTAGAATCGTGTTGTTCGAACCCCGTAGTTGGATTTTTTTGAACCCTTGATCTGTAGAACTGGGCAAAACCCGAGTTTAGAGTGACTAAGAAGGATACATGCTTCCCTTTTCATTTTCATGTTTTAAACTTGTTTAAATTATCTTGGTCAAACCTAGGATTAGACAAGATTCAAATGCATCAAAATTGAAAAAAAATCAGCAAAAAGGAAAACCAAAGCAAATAGTTTTCTTATGTCATATAGTAAGCATTAAAGTTGATAAACAAGGTCTAGACATATTCAAACCAGACAAATCATGTAGCTATACCCCCTAACCCCTAAACTCGATCTATCTTATGAAGTCAAGCATGTGAAGAGAAGTGGTTTTGGGTTTCAAACATGGAAATTTCAAAAACCTCCCAAAAGCTTCATTTTAGAGTGACTAAGAAGGATCCATGCTTCCCTTTTCATTTTCATGTTTTAAACTTGTTTAAATTATCTTGGTCGTCAAACCTAGGATTTGACAAGCAGATTCAAATGGGCATCAAATTTGAAAAAAAAATCAGAAAAAAGAAAAACCAAAGCAAATAGTTTTCTTATGTCATATAGTAAGCATTGAATTTGATAAACAAGGTCCATACATATTCAAACCACACAAATCATGTATCTATACCCCCTAAGCCCTAAATTAATTAACTATGTCTTATGAAGTCAAGCATGTGAAGAGAAGTGGTTTTGGGTTTCAAACATGGAAATTTCAAAAACCTCCCAAAAGCTTCATTTTAGACAGACTAAGAAGGATCCATGCTTACATTTGCATTTTCATATTTTAAACTTGTTTAAATCATTATCAAACCTAGGATTTGACCAAGATACAAATGGGTGGGCACAAAATTCAAAAAAATCAGAAAAATGAAAAACAAAAGCACATAGTCTTCTTATATATGTCATATCGTAAGCATTCGAGTTGATAAACGAGGTCTAGGTATATCCAAACCAGACAAATCATGTATCTACCCCCCGTCGATCTTATGAAGTCTAGCATGAAGAGAAGTCGTTTTGGGTTTCAAACATGGAAATTTCAAGAACATCCCAAAAGCTTCATTTTAGAGTGACTAAGAAGGATACATGCTTACCTTTTAATTTTCATGTTTTAAACTTGTTTAAATCTTGGTTGAACCTAGGATTTGACCAAGATTCAAATATATGGGAATAAAATTCAGAAAAAAACAGAAAAATGAAAAACCAAAGCACATAGTCTTCTTATGTCTATAGTTAGCATTAAAGTTGATAAACAGGTCTAGACATATTCAAACTAGAAAATCATGTATATATCTACACCCCTAACCCTAAACTCTGTCTTATGAAGTCAAGCATGCATGAAGAGAAGTGGTTTTTTTTGTTTCAAACATGGAAATTTCAAAAACCCTCCCAAGAGCTACATTTTGGGGTGACTAAGAAGGATAGATGCTTATTTTTTCATATTCATGATTTAAACTTGTTTAAACCATGGTCAAACCTAGGATTTGACCAAGATTCAAATGGGCATCAAAATTGAAAAAAATCAGCAAAAATAAAAACCAAAGCAAATAGTTTTCTTATGTTATATAGTAAGCATTAAAGTTGATAAACAAGGTCTAGACATATTCAAACCAGACAAATCATGTATCTATACCCCCTAACCCCTAAACTCTGTCTTATGAAGTCAAGCATGAAGAGAAGTGGTTTTGGGTTTCAAACATGGAAATTTCAAAAACCTCCCAAAAGCCCCTTTTCAAATATTTCAAACTTATTCAAATTTGGTTCAAATTTGAAAGACATACAAGTTATAGCACACATAGTGCATACATTTTCACACAAACTGCACTAGATGCTAACCCTATAATTTGAGGCCATTTGGATGAGGTCGAAAAAATTCTTGGATTAGAATCGTGTTGTTCGAACCCCGTAGTTGGATTTTTTTGAACCCTTGATCTGTAGAACTGGGCAAAACCCGAGTTTAACCTATTTAATTATAGATTCGTATATCGATTTTTCTACTACCTTTTTATTATTACTATGCAGCACATGGGTGTTTGCCCGTCGAGTGAAACACGGAGGAAGAGGGATCACTCGGAAGGAGAGAAGAAGGGGTGTCTCCCCTTTTTCGGGTGATGATGTTGACTTTTGTGCAGGGTTTGGCAGTGAGCAGGAGGTGCGAGCGAGCGAGCGAGTCGAGCGAGGCCGAGAATGAGAGAGATTTGTTTTTTTTGTGAGAGGGACAACCGAAGGATCCAGAAGGACCCAGACTTCCAATACGCATCTGATGCGTCTTCTCTTGACAAAGAAGATGGCTGGGACTTTGCGTACCTACTGCACGTGACTTGTGCTCACTGAAGTGTGGGACCTCACGCGTGGGCACCACACGTAAGTGACAGACCTGTTGGTGTAAAAACTCGGTTGATTATAATAGTGCATTAGAACAAAGTTTCCTATGGATTCAAGGGTAGGAAATCCAAGTTAAATCATTTACGTGTTAAACTTGTCTAAATCTTGGTCAAACCTAGGATTTGACCAAGATTCAAATGGGCAGAAAAATAAAAAAACAGAAAAATGAAAAACAAAATCACATAGTCTTCTTATGTCATATAGTAAGCATTAAAATTGATAAACAAGGTCTAGACATATCAAACCATACAAATCATGTATCTACCCCCTAACCCCTAATCTCCGTCTTATGAAGTCAAGCATGAAGAGAAGTGGTTTTGGGTTTCAAACATGGAAATTTCAAAAACCTCCCAAAAACTTCATTTTAGAGTGACTAAGAAGGATACATGCTTCCCTTTTCATTTTCTTGTTTTAAACTTGTTTAAATTATCTTGGTCAAACCTAGGATTTGACAAGATTCAAAGATACATGCTTCCCTTTTCATTTGACATGAATCCTTGTGGCACGACCATGTTGGGGTCACTCCTGGCTGTCTACCCAGCCGAGCATGCGGGCTCTATTACCTTGTACGAATCCTCGTTTTAAACAAAGAAGTGAACAAACCCCCCCCCGCCACGGACACACACACACTCTCTCTCTCTCTCTCTCTCTCTCTCTCTCTCTCTCTCTCTCTCTCTCTCTCTCTCTCTCTCTCTCTCTCTCTCTCTCTCGCATCATTTGTCTGTCAGACTCCATTGATTTGCCCCAAGTTCAACAAGGTCGCCCCCTTTTCCTCTGAGAGTCCATTGATTTTTATTTGCTGGTGTCACTTGTGCTAAACTGTCATTCCTTGTACTCCCTCCGATTCATATTATTTGATGGTAATATAGATGCATCTATACACATTATAGTTGTAGATACATCCATTTTACCATCAATTAATATTGATCGGAGTTGCAGCGTGGTATGAGGCCTGCCGCCTGCCACCGTCGGCGAGGTTCCAAGTAAACGGCGCCAGAAGAAGAGTAGCGCGGCTCCGGATTCAACCAACTGGCGGCGATGGACGGCACTATGGAAATAAACGCTACGAATTTGGAGGCCATCGCGTACAACATCGCTGGAACGGCGCAGGTCATGTGCTCCCACGACGGCTGCGGGGTCATCGTCAGCTACCACGAGTCCCTAAGCCACCAGATCGCGTGCCCGCACGGCCGGTGCAACTGCACGGAGCAGGGCTGCGACTTCGCCGCCCCACCGTCAGCGCTCCTCGTTCACCTCGCAGAGGCCCACTCGATTCAGGTGCACAGGTTAGAGTATGGCAAGTCCATAGAGTTCCGGGTGACCATGACGCACCCGTGCTCGCCGTGCAGGCTGCTCGTCGTCGAAGGGGATGACGGCTCCGTGTTCGTCCTGTACATCGACGCGCTCGGCCCGGCCATTGTCTTGTCTTTGGTATGCGTCAGTTCGGCCACATCCGTGTGGCCGCTCTACAGGGTGAAGATCTGGGCGCACGGCCCGCCGCCGTCCTCGAAATCGGACTGCAGGCGGGATGTCGTGAAGATGTCTGCCGATGCTTCTGGCAGCGCGTCGCCGGGCGCTGTCGTGTTTGAGGAGCTCACGTCGTTCCTCGTTGTGCCGGGGCCATACCTCGTTGGTGCTGGATCGTCCAAGGAGCTGCGTTTCTACATTCGCATATGCAAGCAGATGTAGCTACTGCTACTTTGCGTAGTTGAAAAAACTGTCAATTTGTCATGAGGAATGATAAATTTCGATGAAAAGTACTTGATTGTTCGTACGGCTGCTATTTTTTTATGGATTCTTCGTTTCATATTTGTGCTGAACTGTTTGTAGTAGTACTTATACTGTACTTAATAATAATGCAGCGTGGAAGTGAATACTCCTTTTTTTTGTGAATCGGAAGTGAATACTCCAACTATATGTAATTGTAACCCCTCCATCTGATTTATATAAAACTATGTGCACTTCCAGATCATTTCTCCTGTTTTTTGCGGATTCGAGCACGACCCGGCAATGGACGCCGTCGTATCAGCGGCGACGGTTGAGTGCCCCCACAGCAGCTGCGGGAGCTTGGTGGCCTACCACCAGGTCCACGACCACAAGATTGCATGCCCGCACGCCCCTTGCGCTTGCACGGAGCCCGGCTGCGACTTCGCCGCCCCGCCAACAGCGCTCGTCGCCCACTTTGCAGCGGCCCACTCGATCCAAGTGCACAAGCTCCCGCCGTACAACACGACCAAAGTGTTCGAGGTGCTGGTGCCGGTGCCGGGTTCGCCGTGCCTGCGGATCATCGCCGAAGGGGAGGACGGCGCCGTGTTCGTCCTGATCATCGGCGTGCTCGGTTCGACTTCGACCACCATCGTGTCTACCGTGTGCGTTAGGGCGGCCGCGTGCGTGTGGCCTCTGTACACGGCAAAGATGTGGGCGAATGGGCCGGCGTCGTGCTCGTTGGCGCACTCGAGGAGCAGGGCGGACACCGTGAATGTGTCATTGGAGGCGTCGAGCTGCGCCTTGCCGGGCGACGTCGCGTTTGATGAACTCACGTCGTTCCTCTCGGTACCGCCGCTGTACCAGGTGCTTGGTGGACCTTCCAAGCTGCTGCGTTTCTACATTCGCATCGAGAAGGAGAACAATTAATCCTCAAAATAAGTACTCCTTATATAGAAAGGGACTAACTGTTTTTCGTCCTGCTAATGCAACCTTGAGGTGACCGGGACAACTTTGTACAAAGCATCGTGCTCATATAAATATACGTACTCTACAAAATCATCAGCAGTGGAGTACCTCGTAGGTGCCATGTCCATGGATCGACAAGACAAGACACATACATAGACTGGGTCACTGGGAGATGGATATTACTACTGGATCGTGATAGGATGCCTACATACACCCTACTCGGCAGGTGACGATACCTTCCCAACAAAGGTATCCAGTCCCATCCATTGATTATATTTTATTATGGACGGAGAGCATTCTACTACGTAGAAGAGATGTCATGTCTTGGGGCAGAGGTTCGGCTTAATCATGGTTTAGATGACTCTAATGTAGATGTATCTAGACATATTGTAACTATAGATACTTCCATTTTAGCATCAAGTAATGTGGATCGGAGGGAGTAATACTATAGTACAATATACTCAGTATAAGGTTAACTTTGGCACACGCTGGGACGCACATATTTGTTAGAAGTACACACATGCAAGACAGAGCACAGAGTAAAATAATTACTATTTACTTATGGGCAACCAAAAGCTTGTACGTGTCCACTCTATATATGGGCATGGACTACACTTATTGCTTGTGGACGAGGATAGCTGTTGTGGACAACACAGTGGATGCTGTTAGAGTGAAACGGCACACTTATTATGGATCGTAGGGAGTATGCAAGATAAAAAAAGATCTACCATACATATTAGTATTATTATCATCAGTTATGTACTCATGACACTGGGAGCATACACACACGATCGTACATACTACAGTAGTACTGTACTACTTTTAAAACTACTTGCAAGATAAAATATACTGTACTACTTATCACTGGGTGCATACACACACGATCGTATACATACTAGTACTGTACTACTTTTAACACTAGGCTATCCTTTTCAGTGGTCTTCCTCTTCAGCTTCCACAGCCTGTACCATGTTGCTTCTTCTTCTTCTTCTTCTTCTTCTTCTTCTTACTCCCGCTGTCCTGGAATTCCGCCAATTTTTGTTGACCCTTCTCAAAGTTCACTATTCGCCTGTATACCTCATATGTTGCGTATGCGTCGATGCTTGCATACAGGATATGCTTCATGGACAAGGGCACCTGCTTCCACAGCTTGTGTTCCTCTTTCGTAAGTTTTTTCATGATAGATTTGTACTGGCTGTCTATAATGGCCGCAGCATAGTCAGCCAACGAATCCTTATTGTTACTAGTGGAATCGGCAGGCTTCCACCTTTTCTGGATGTCCACGAAGTTCGCCACTGAGAGGTTGCAACGCCCAAGCCTGGTAATGTCGTTGCCGATGTCAACACCTGCAAATGTTATGTCAGGCCTGCCAAGAAAGTCAGCGAGTTTGGGGCAGGGCTGGTCGGCCGAGGAAATCTGGTACAGGAGGCAGTCTGTGCCCATGCACAACTGTATGAGGGCAGCCTTCTGTTCAGGCCCATAGGTGTACTCTACGTCTAGGCCAACAATTTTGTACGAGTCTTCTTTCTCCAGTATCAACTCGATTTTGTTGATGTGTTCCTCCACCTTAGACGCCATATTGGTATAGTTCGCCGTAATGGTGGTTGTTCCATGAGCGAGGAAAGTGTGTCCTTGGTAGAACGCTTCCATGGAGGGTAGCGAGAGAGGGGCACAGGCGAGAGTGTCAGGGAGAAGACGAAATGAGGAAGACGAAATGAGGAAGACGAATGTTAACCGCCACGCCAGGGCCTGGAAACCGCCCGTCGCTAGATGCATGCATTTGGACGGTTTTGAAGATGACGGGCCATAGGGCACGAATGCAGTTTCCCTGTTAAAATAATAATAACCGCCCACGTACTTAATTAATTGTATGCTTATTTGTTTCTCGAGAGGAGCCTAGTTTTTTTCTACGAAACTCTGAAGATCTATTAAAAATCATCAACATTAGTACAAAGAGATTCAAAATTAATATTACCTTCGTCTAAAAGGAGGTGTCTTAGTTTTGTCTAATACGGATGTATAAAGACATATCTAAGTTGTAGAAATTACAAATATGTCTTCTTTGCACCACTTAGCTACCACTACAAAGTACAAACACTAACGCAAGGTAGATCAGCATCATGCAATGTAGACATTACAGTATTTTTGTACTACTGTACTTGTCTTCCCTGGTCTATGATTCAATATCTAGTATACTGTACTGCTTATACACCAGGGAGATTCAAAATACGAGTTGAGCGCCAAAACTCCCGCCTCCATACACATATTTCGAATTCCCTTTCGACCCTATTAGCAATGACGCAAAGGCAGACAAGTGAAGCCGGCGTTGGTTGGGGTCTCGTTCGTAATTTACACACCCCCTCTGATATATATAGTCTACCGCCTTCCATTCGTCTTCCCCATTTCCGCAAAAAATCTGTCGCAATACTCCAGGCCCATCATCTCTCACCTGCCGGACCACCGCACCGGAATATCCCAGCCGTACTTAGCCGGCATACCACCTCACCTACCTGAGGCCACCGACTCCCTCGTCCGCAGCACCAGATCCGCTTCACCAACGCCGCCGTGTACTGCATCGGATCTGCTTCACCGACTGCTTCATCCGCAGCACCAGATCCGCTTCACCAACGCCGCCGTGCACTGCACTATCTGAGTTCACCGACTCCCTCGTCTGCCGTACCTGATCCGCTTCACCAACGACGCCGTGCACTGCACCGGATCTGCTTCACCGACTCCCTCGTTTCAGATCTGCTTCCCCGAACCCATCATCGACCGCCCCAGATCTGCTTCCTCGACGCCGACGCCCACCGCAACCGCAGCACCCCCGCCGTCGTCGACGTGACCCGCAAGGATGCCGAGTATGACTACACGAAGCCGCCGTCGAGGTAACCAGACCCCCTCCCCCCTACACGTTTTGGTCTGTTACCATAGAAGGTTCAAGCATGTCTTGGTCAACTAGAATGTGTCCCATAGATCCAGCTCCGCCCCGCTCTCAATGCGCGTGGCAGATGGCAGGATCCTGCGCATTTGCCCATGCCACTCCTCGAGCTCTCTGTCTTGATGTGCTTCACACACAGGGCTTATAATACTAGGAAGCTTGTGCCTCACATACACTTACACACAGGGCTACTACTACTAGGAAGCTTTATTGGATATCTCAGTGGTACAAAGCTTACTTACATGGGACGGGTGATACTCTATTTAAATTTTTGTACATGACCCTTTAGATTGTTGCCATGTGCCAGAATCCAAACCCTATACCATACTTCTAGAATACTCTACAAACTCTAGATATTTCATACTACTCGTAAATATCTTACTCTAGAACATTCCCCATTCTACAGTTCTCTCTACATACCTTGGATACTTCATGACTAAGCTAGCTCCTTTACTAGCCAACCACATTGATAAGATTACTACTAACAATCCCCCCATAATCTTGTCATATAAACTATCTTTACTATTAAATTTAAAATAGGCCGCGGTGGTTGGTGATGGTACGTCAAACGTGTATACAACTCACCCCGAACATAAAAAGTAAGGTCAGCGTGACCGGCTCCATGAGGAGTTCTTATCAGGATTAGTTAGGTCACGACCAAAATCCAATCCGTAGCACTAGGTAGCAAAATCAGCATCCCTTTCCTAATTCTAATCGGTAAGACAAGCATAGATCGGTCCAGCCACACATCTTTTTTGTTCGCTCCCCTTTTTATTCTCTAAGGAACCCTCTCCTTAACGAGCGTAGATTGATGGAGATGGTTTTTGTACCGGTCAATCTTTATATCCTTTCTGGCATAGTTCTGTAAAAGATCGGCAGGTGATCCGTCCTTTCTCCTCTGCCGTAGTTCATCAACGCGTGTCCGGCAATCCCGGTTAGATCGACACAATCGGCAAAAAAGAAAAAGGCCAAAAGAGACCCATTGATTAGGCTCCTCTTGCCGTGCTACTTTAAATTTTCTAACTTTTCTTTCATTCGCAAACATACAGTGACAATCTATATGACTCTAGGTTTCTTTTCCTAATTTTTGCACGTGCATGCATTTTCCCTTTAAAATTCGTAGGACATACAAATCTCAACACTTATGCAACTAAAAATCCTTAAAAAAACAAAGCTTTCATACCCTGCAGCTTTTAAGAGGTTAGTCACAAGAATCAACCACATGTTTTGGAGCGCAGTGACATTCTCCCTAAAAAAACATGTTTCATGCGTGGGTGTTTCATTAATAAAGAGAAATATCTGTTCAGTTGGGGCCACGTATCGACGTGTGTTCTCGACAAATCAGTTTCTCAGACAAAGTATCTTGAAGGTGTTCATAGAGATTGCATGTGCATTTGTGCGTTCGTAGGAGCGAGTATGCATTTAGTGAGCATTTATATTGTACCGTGTTTTGTTAAAAAAGATGGTGTAAAACGGGCACCTTTTACGATATACTCTCTCCGTCCCAAAATGTAAGGCGTCTAAGGATTGGTCAAAACTCAAAAGTCAAACCTTACGAACTTTGACCAAATATTTTAAAAAATATTTACATTTTCAATATCAAATTGACATATTAAGAAATTATACTTTAGGGTGACTCTATTGATAATGATTTAGTATTGTAAATATTTATATTTTTTGTGTGTAAACTTGGTCAAACTTTAAAAACATTGACTTTTAACTAATCCTTAGACGCCTTATTTTTGGCACGGAGGGAGTATCATTCAATAAATACTATGAATTATTCGATCGTCTGTTCAAACATGTTAATTAGATCGGTCGATTGATCAACTCGGATCGGTCGATCGAGCATCAGAGTTGTCTCAGTGATGACAAAAAATAAGCACATTGTATGATACTGACGTACCACAGATTCTAAAGAAAAATGAGGACCATGTGGCCACACATCCTGGACATAGACATTGCGATTATATTCCATTTATTCTATATTTGGAGGGAGCCATCTTTCGTTATTAACCCGTTGCAACACACGGGTATTATGCTAGTATCCCCTAATCCAGATCACATGGACCATGCACTTCATCTTGTGATGGCATCACACCGACTCACGTCAAGCAACGACGCCGCACCTTGCTTGTTAGCCTGACACCGACTTCATTTTAGATATCATGTAGTACATGTCAAGTACCAAATCACTGAGAACCAACCTGTGGTTGGATGGTTAGGAGGGCAGTGGCACCCCCAGATTTAACGCTTTGGTGTCTCAAAAATGGAGGAATATTCTTCTGTGGGACGCGGCGTTCCCGATGACATTGTGGTGCTAGTGGTGACTTCGTCAATCTCAATACCCGTCGGAACAGTTTCTTGGATGCAGTTTCCTGAAGGTGCTCGAAGGGGTAGTGTGTGTGCCTGAGTGATGAGTGTATGTATGTACGTGTGAGCGTCTATGATTGTACTGTGTGTTGCAAAAAATAGTATTAATTTTGTCTTGTTCATACTAAGACTAGCAAAGCGTTCCCTGCTCTATAAACTCTCAAGAAACACCCCTATAGTATCCATCTAGTTCGTCCTAATGTTAGAACAGTAATTGCATGCTATGTAATTCATCTATTTTTGTTAGGAAACCTACATGTTTGTTTGCTTTTCTTATTCTCAGGTGACAGGTTGTGTGCTGGGACCATAGCCGCCGTCTGTTTTGTTCGTTGCAAAATGTTGTTTTATATTCCGCCATTCTGTGCTCTTCTGTGTTCACAAGGTTTTACATTATAATTTCCATCTGTTTTGTTGTAAACAATGACGGTAAATGCCAATTACTATTTCCTTTCTGCTATCCTTTTGCCATCCTGTAGTACATGTGTGAACTCATTGCTCTGGTACATTTAAATTCTTCATTGTTTTTTTCTTCAAGAGCTGCAACCCTAACTCTTTGCTGTAATTTCATGTTGCACTATCACATGGAACACAGCAAATCGTGGAGTGAATCACCCCTATAATCCAGTAAGTACCTTTCATTTTTGTATTGATATGCTTATCGTGCTGGAACCAGTTTGTGTTTAACACATTTACTCTCCATATAGATAGGATAACTGGTTTGAAATAAATCATGCTATTTGTATGACTGCACGTCTTCGTTCATTTTCCTGCTAGCTTCTCAAACTTGTTCTATTGCCTGTCTAATCTTTTTTTGTTTGATCGTGATTAAACCAATTTAATTGTTCTGCTTAACTTAAATGATCTGGCATTTTATTCTAGCCACATAATGTTTGATTGCTCATGCACTTCCTCATACTGTTATGTCTTCTGGATTTCTTCCATAATGATAAGAATGTTTTGCTTGGTGAATATGAGTCAGATGATGATTCAATTGGTTATTAGTCCTTGATTCATTGAGTTGACTGATGATTAAAACATATAAACCTTGCGACTATCTGGCATGCTTGTTGTGGGATATAATGAGCATATTTGTTTTTTGTAAGACTTTTTTCGGATTTCACTGTTGATTAATCCAATGCCACCTTCTGTAGTAGGAAATCCACCTTCAGTAGGTATCATAAATAAGATTTGTTGTTACTTTTTGGCTGACCCATCTTTTATTTTTAGGCACAAAATGGTTCATTTGTTTGTTTCTCCTTCCCTTATATTGCGCTCATGGGTTAAACATTGAAATAATATGTCAGTTTATATGAATCCCAGAATGGTTGCTGTCTAATCTGTCTTAATTGGTCCTGCTCGTTTATATTTGGCACCAAATGGATATATTTCTCTTTTATCTGAGGCATTCCCATGGCTGGCTGATGATTAAAATAATGAAATTTAGGGAATGTCTGGCTACCACTTTTGTGGAACTTAAGGGATCTGAAGCACCCCTTCCAAGTGTCAATTTTAATAGACAGCTGTTATGCAGTTTCCTGGCTTATTTTATTAGGCACAGACTGTCTAGTTACTTGATTTATTTTGTTCATATTTGCCATCCGGTTGCTCTGCCTGTTGCATTGGGGTTGATAGCTTGCTTTGTTATATTATGCCTTGTGCTTTGTGAAAATCTGCCATCTGTTTTGATGCTTTGCAAAAATCTGTGACAACTAATAGTATGGTTGTTTTCTCAAATTGTATGGTTCTGTAACTTGCACTGTCTTGTTTTCAGCCCCTGAATAGAGCAAGGAAGGCAGATGGCAGGGCATGTACATCAAGTGTCCAGGTCTTTCCACAGCACAGCCGTGACAATGCCAATTCATCTGATTGTCAGATGATAGCTACTGTCCCAGCCATTCCAGCGCAAACAATCGCTGCCTTTGCACACGAATCACTTGATATAATTCAGCAGCAAAGAGATGAAATAGATTCAAATATCATCATAACAGTCAATGAGATACATGAATTGAAAAATAGGCAAGCTTAATAATCTACTCTGCAGATCTAATGGAAAGCCAGCTGTTACTTGCACTCCGATGAATTCTACCTAACAGAAATGCAGTTTTGCCGATGATGCCATTTGTATGGCTTGTATCATTTGAGTTATTTCGACTTGTTGTATTTGAGAATTTTTGCTGTTATTGTAATCCTTGAGCATTTTTTCCTGTTATTGCTATAGTTTGCAATCATTGTAACAAATTTTCAATGTAATGATTATTTTATCTTGCACTCGGCCTTAAACAGAACTACTAGTATGGTCTCACAATTTTTTATCATTATACTATGCAAGATTTAGCGGTTGCCCCAAATTCAGAGCATCTCCACCGGCGGCCCTGCCTGATAGCGATTTGGGGGCCGGCGTCGTTTTATGGCTCGCACCGGTGCGCTCCAAACGGCGCCGGCCATTTTTCGAGCCCAGTAGAATCTCCGGCATCCCCGAGAGGACGCGACGGTTCGCATCGACTGGCCACGACGCGGGAAGGTTGGTCGTCGGCGTTTAAATGGCCTCCCGCGCGGAAACCGAGGCAGCGACTGGCCACGAGGGCAGCGACTGGCCACGCGGCGTCCAGTCGCCGTAAATGTGGGTAGTTGCCACCGCTAGATATATAGGACGTACGCCGTCCACCACCGCCGCTCCATTCTCTACTCTCCACATCAAGATGCCGCGCCGTCTGAAGACCACCTACTCGATGCTTGGCCTAAACGGCCGCGCGCTGCCTCCACCACCACGGCAGCCGCAGCCGGAGCCGGAGCCGGAGCTGCAGGCCGACGACGAGCACAGCTCCGACGAGGACGAGGACCCACGGTTCGAGTCCTGGCACGATGTCTACGTAGCGAAGCGGAAGCAGAGGCGGCGGATCGAGGAGTCGCAGTCGGGCGAGCCGCCGCAGCCCCCACCGACCCGGAGCAGGCGGCGATCCTCGCGTCGCTGAACGCACAACGATACCAGCGGTTGAGGGAGGAGGAGCGCGAGTTCGTCAACGACGCGAACCTCGAGCACGTCCTCGAGATATCGCGCCAGCGAGCGGTCACGGAGGAGGCGGGACGCCGCCTCAAGGAGGCGGAGCGACAGAAGCTCGCAGAGCTCAACGCTCATCGCCACAGGACGAGTTCGCTCGCCAGCAGGCGAGGCGCGCCGAGATCGAAGCTTCTCGGGAAAGGCTGGAAGCGCGGGGACAGCGCCGCCGGCCGCCATGCTCCACCGCCAGATGCGCGAAGCAACGAAGGAGAAGCGGGCACGAAAGCAGGCGGCAATGGCTAAGAACAACGACGAGGCAGTGCCGTCGAGCGCCCCAACCGACGGCCCGTAGACCAGGATTAAGTTTAAGTTTAGTTATGTTTAAAGTCGAGCTACTTTGGTATAAATTTCGTATGATTTTGGGTTTTTAAATGTCAATTTTAATTTTAAAATGGCTGCCGTTTGGGGCCGCTGGTGTGGTGTGGGAGCAGCATCCCCAAATAGAGGATCATGGTAACAGAAATTGTCAACGTGATGATGATTTGATGTTGCACTCGACCTTGAACATAAGTACTAGTACGGTCTCACAATTTTTTTAATCATTATACTTTGCAACATTTAGCGCGGATGCGCCAAATTCAGAGATAGATCATGATCATGGTAACAAATTTTCAACGTGATGATGATTTGATGTTGCACTCGGGCTTGAACAGAAGTACTACTACTGTCTCACAAATTCTTTATCATTATACTTTGCGAGATTTAGCGGATGCGCCAAATTCAGAGATAGATCATGATCATGGTAACACACTTTTCAATGTAATGATGATTTGATGTTGCACTCGACCTTGAACATAAGTCCTAGTACGGTATCACAATTTTGTATCATTATAATTTGCAAGTTTTAGCGGATGCGCCCATTTTCAGAGGTAGATCATGATCATGGTAACAAATTTTAAACGTGATGATGATTTGATGTTGCACTCGACCATGAACAGAAGTACTACTACTGTCTCACAATTTCTTTATCATTATACTTTGCCAGATTTAGCGGATGCGCCAAATTTAGAGATAGATCATGATCATGGTAACAAATTTTCCACGTGATGATGATTTGATGTTGCACTCGGGCTTGAACATAAGTACTAGTACGGTCACTAATTTTTTTAGCATTATACTTTGCAACGAATGCACCAATTTCAGGTGCATGTCACCAGATCTGTGTCCGATGATGATCATGGTAGTAACCGATGTTCAACTTGATGATGATTTGATTTTACAGTCGGCCTTGAAGAGGTACTAGTACGGTCTCACAATTTTTTATCATTATACTTGTACCTTAGCGAAATTCAAAATCTCATAGCGGCAAAACTTCCCGCCCACAAAATACAAAAATTTCACACGCTTCCAAATTCCCATTCTACCCCTGTGGAGATGACAGCAAAGTCGGTTGGTGAGGGGTTTGCCCGTCATTTTTTCGATCACCACCTCCCTAGCCCGGAAACCCTCCCAAAAAATACATTTCCTTCAGTCTCTCATCTGAGACCACCCACCGGAACTTCTCAAGTCCCTCTCTCTACCACCTCCACGACCACCGCACCGGAACATCCCCGCCGGACTTCCCTGGCCTACCCGAGCCCTCGCGATCCTCGTCATCCGGCTGCCTGCCGGAGCCGCTTCATCGACGCCGTCATCAACCGGACCGGATCATCCCCGCCGAACCTCGAAACCATATGCTCATCCAGCAGTCTACCGCAGTCGCTTCAGCTGCGTGTCGTCCACCCCCGGAGCCGCCGCCGGATCCGTCGTCCACCGCATCGGATCTTGCTCACCGACACCGCTGTGCATGAACCGGATCTGCTTCACCGGCGCAGTGCATGATCTAAACTCTTCTCTGTCGCTTTTCTATTGCTTGCCTGCAAGTTCTTGTTTAATCTTGGGGGAACCTGTTTGTGCTAACGACGCGCGTTACGTTTTTGCAGATGAGATGAGTAACCATGAAGTGTAATGGCCGTCTCTCCAACCCCAAGTAGCACATGTAGCGTACTTCATCACCGGATCTATCAACCCCAGGAAGATCTGCTGTGACTCCCACAGAGTGCTTCTCCTAATGTAAGTCCCTTGTTTTAGCGCCATGTTCTGGGTTCAGATGCTTGTTTGTCTGAAGCTCTTTTAGTTCATTCCTAGCTATGACCGTAACACGTTGCTATTTTCTACTTCATTGCTAACTTTAAGCGATTGAACATTTTGGTTTGCATTCCCTGCTCTGTAGATGTAGCCATCATAACTTCTATCTTGCTCAGTCGTTGTTACAAAAATTATACTGTAGGTATTATAGTAACATCCTGCTATTATTTAGTTCATGGCCAATTTTAAGTAATTGCACATGTTGGTTCGCATTCCCTGCTCTATAGCTTTTGGCATCGTAACTTCTATATTTGGTTTACATTCCCTGCTGTAGATCTAGCCATCATAACTTTATCTTGCTCAGTCGTTGTTACAAAAATTATGGCCTGCTACTATGTTGTTTGTGCCAATTTTTTACTCCATGAACATGTTGGCTTGCATTCCCTGTACTACAGGTGATGCCATTGTTTTGTATCTAGTTCATTGTAAGCTAACAAAGTAAGGACTTAGTTTGGCATGCTATCACTCTGCTATCTAGCCTGTAGTACAAATAAACTTGTCATACTACTAGATAATAATTTTGCGTGCCATCTTGTTCTTCAAAAGCTGCATTATTGACTTGTTTCTCTGACTTGGCATGACGCTCACATATGGAAAGCTGAACATATTGGTTTGCATTCCCTCTTATACAAGTTCACAGGTGATCCCACTATATTCTGTATCTGGTCCATCCTAAGCTCCAGCGTTAACTATCCTCCATGTGTTGCTCATTACAAGTTTATATCCCGAAACATCTTGATTTGCATCCCCTTCACTATAAGTTCAGGATTATTATTTAGTTCACGGCCAAAATGAAGTAATTGCACTTGGCACATGTTGGTTCACATTCCCTCCTCTTTAGCTTTTGCCATCGTAACTTCTATTTTTGGTTTACATTCCCTGCTCTGTAGATGTAGCCATCATAACTTCATCTTGCTCAGTCGTTGTTACAAAATTTATAGCCTGCTACTATGTTGTTCATGCCAATTTTGTACTCCCTGAACATGTTGGTTTGCATGGGACTCGACAGTAGTAAGTCTGCTGTTTCATTCTAACATGCTCTGTTATATTGGCTGTTGGTATGCGGCATGCACTCTTTGTTTGCTTATTGTGCGCATTACAATGATCTTGTTATAACGACGAAATGATGAGTTCCAAATTCTTTGGCAAACTATATTGTAGTGTCTTTGCCTTTCCATTGTTGTTGTCTTAACTTGTAATGTCTTTGTTTCAGATATAGGTGCTGCATGGACAACTTAAAAGATTGCCGGATCGCTTCATTGTATTGCTAGGTTTAATTACCATTCAATTTCTCTGGGTTCTGTAATATTTTTTTCAATGCCTTGCAGCTGATGTAATATTTAGTTAGTTTTTATAGTTCTTTCGCGCATTTTTTCTTTGGTGCTTGTGGTAAGTGAGGCTATCCGACAGAAATCAACTAAATCACGAATTCCCATCCCTTAAACGGCCCAATTAAGCGAAATCACATATGTGCCTGCCCGCAAAATCCTAAAGCGCATATTATGCCGCATATAAACAACACCTAAACAGGCTGGCTTACTTCTTGGGCCAGCCCATTTGATTTACGGTGGACCCCACACACTAATTGGGCTGGCCCACTTGCTTTAAGGTGGACCCCACCAACTACGGCCCACTAATTAGTTGGGCCACCCCATTTGCTTTTGGGGGACCCCACATAATAAATGGCCGGCCCTTTAAGAGGAAAGTGGGACCTTTGTGTTTTTGCCCGCCCATTATCTTGTTGGGCCCCACTTGCTAAATTGTGGACCCCACGTACTAGTTGGGCCGGCCCTTTGTGAAAAGGGCCTACTCGAGCTTATTGGGCCGGCCCACTATCTTGTTGGGCCGGCCCACTTGCTCTATGGTGGTCCCACATGGTAAATGGACCGGCCCTTTAAGTGGAAGGTGGGACCCACCCGTGTTTTGGCCCACTTCTATATGGTGGACCCCACATACCAAATGGGCCGGCCCATTAAGGAATGTGGGACCCACTGCGTTTTGGGCCGCCCACTATCTTGATGGGCCCACTTGCTATATTGTGGGCCCCACACACTAAATGGGCGCCCTTTAACAGAAAGTGGGACCCACTGTGTTTTTGGCCCGGGCCACTATTTTGTTGGGCCGGCCCACTTGCTATATGGTGGACC
The DNA here is from genome assembly GCA_030979885.1 of Lolium multiflorum. Classification (NCBI taxonomy): domain Eukaryota; kingdom Viridiplantae; phylum Streptophyta; class Magnoliopsida; order Poales; family Poaceae; genus Lolium; species Lolium multiflorum. The sequence goes on along the minus strand of CM061750.1, from coordinate 154,671,393 downwards.
CCACAAACTAAATGGGCCGACCCTTTAACAGAAAATGGGACCCTGTGTTTTGGCCCGCCCACTAGCTTGTTGGGCCGTCCCACTTGCTATACGGTGGACCCCACACACTAAATGGGCCGGCTTTTAACAGAAAGTGGGACCCACTGTGTTTTTGCCCGGCCCACTTGCTTCTTGGGGCCCGCTTGCGTGGACCCCACATGTTAAATGGGCCGCCCATTTAACTTTTGACCAGTCAATTAGAGGTTAGGCCGGCCCACGTAACTAATGGACCGGCCCAGCTATATAGTTGACCGGTCAAACTATGTCATCTGGCCCGGCCCTTAAGACGTGGCAGGCCTCGTGTGGGCCTACCATCTACCACGGGAGCCAGTTAACGCCGTTAATCGGCTTAACGCCCGCCACGTGTCATTTGCATGACGTCAGCCAACGGGCTCCGAAACACTTCCGCAACGGTCCGATTTTCCGTGGCGGAAGGGCGCCCAAGCGCGACGGACCGAAAAAATCGTCGTTGGACTTTGCCTGACGCAGTTTCCACAACGGAACCCATATCGTCGGGTTAGGCCCATAGGCGACGAAAAATACCCCTTAGCGGACGATTTTGAGACGTTGTCTATCAGAACTTTTCTTGTAGTGATAGGTTGGCGACGAAAAATTTCCTCAAGCTCATCTCTTTCTTTCCTAAAAGCTTCACTTTCACTATTCTCCAAATGTTGCTGCAAAGGGTTATTAGGAACAAGAACAATAGATGCACACTGCTCCATTTTAAAATCATTACTAGGCAAGTCAGCTTTATAAGGAGTTTTGGTAAATTTAGAAAAGTTAAATTCATAAGGTTCACCAGCAAATCTAGTCAAAATTTTCTCTTTCTTACAATCTATAATAGCTCCACAAGTATTTAGAAAAGGTCTACCAAAAATGATAGGACAATGATCACTAGCAGCAGAACCAAGTACCAAAAAGTCAGCAGGATATTTAATCTTACCACATAGAACTTCCACATCTCGAACAATACCAATTGGAGAAATAGTTTCTCTATTAGCCAGATGAATAACCACATCAATATCTTCAAGTTCACAAGAACCAATTTCGTGCATAATCTCCGTGTAAAGCTCATAAGGAATAGCACTAACACTTGCACCAATATCACATAAACCATAATAGCAATGATCACCAATTCTAACAGATAGCATAGGAACACTAACTTGTTTGGATTTATTAGGATGTGAAACAATATTAGAAGCATCTTCACAGAAAATAATATGACCATCCTCCACATTTTCAATCACAAGATCTTTAACTATAGCAACAGCAGGTTCAACTTTAATTTGTTCTTCAGGTTCTTTAGGTTTCTTTTCACTTTTATTAACCGCACTAGATATGACAGAGTACTCCTTCATTTTAGCAGGGAAATGAGTTTTTTCAATATAAGCTTCAGGAATAACATTATCAACAGTTTCAACCACTACACATTTGTTTACAGATGAATCAATTTTATCTTTATACGGTTCATGATACTTATCAAAATTCTTCTTAGGCAGTTCATAATGAGAGGCAAAAGCTCTATAAAGATTTGCACAAACTTGGGAATCAAGACCATATGTAGCACTCATATTACGAAATTTATCAGTATCCATAAAAGCTTCAATGCATTTATAATCATAAATTATACCTGATTCTCTATCTTTGTCATTCTCCCATCCTTCAGTATTTTCTTGGATCCGATCAAGAAGGTCCCTTTTAAACTCTTCATTCTTGCGTGTAAATGATCCAGAACAAGAAGTATCCAGCAAGGTCTTGTCTTGAAAAGAAAGTCTTGCATAGAAATTATCAATAATAACATTACCAGGAAGCTCATGAATGGGGCATTTGAGCATTAAAGACTTCAATCTCCCCCAAGCTTGGGCGATACTCTCTCCATCATGAGGCCAGAAATTATATATGCGGTTCCGATCTTTGTGAATTTCACTTGGAGGATAAAATTTGGAATAAAATAAAGGCACAATGTCCTCCCAATCAATAGAATCACCATTCTTCAGCAATTTATACCAGTGCGCCGCTTTACCAGACAGCGATATAGTGAATAGTTTCTTCCTAACTTCATTCATAGAAATACATGCACATTTGAATAAACCGCATAATTCATGCAAAAACAGTAAATGATCACCAGGATGGACAGTTCCATCCCCTTCATAGCGGTTATCCATAACACGTTCAATAATTTTCATAGGTATTTTATATGGTACTACTTCCTCACCTGGCGCATACCGTTGCAGTAGTAGTAGATTTCCCAAATAGAAATTGAAGAGAAGATCTCTCCATAATGATTTATAGCAGCAGGCAGAAATAAAATCAGCACAAACAATAAAGGTTTTCCTTACCAATCCCACTTACCAATAGCGCTTCACCCCCCGGGCGCCAGAAAATAGTCTTGATGACCCACAAGTATAGGGTGTATCGTAGTATCTTCGATAAGTAAGAATGTCGATCCCAACGAGGAGCAGAAGGTGTTGGCAGCAGTTTCGATGAAGGATTCACTGTAAATGCTCACAGACAAGTATTCGGGGGTTTTGATATTGCAGATAAATAAAGTACAAGTAAATAAAATGCGAGAGAAATAATTGCAGCGAGTGGCCCAATCCTTTTTAGCACAAAGGACAAGCCGGTTTGATTACTTATAATGACCAAACGTTCTCGAGGACACACGGGGATTTTAGTCTAGTGCTTTCGCTACATACCTGATTAATCTTCATTGTTTTGATAAGTGTTGTGTGGGTGAACCTATGCTAATGCACCGCCCTTCCTAGGACTAATACATACTTGTGATTATACCCCTTGCAAGCATCCGCAACTACAAGAAAGTAATTAAGATAAATCTAACCACAGCCTTAAACTCGAGATCCTGCGATCCCTCCTGCATCGATATACTAACGGGGGCTTAGGTTTCTGTCACTCCGGCAACCCCGCAATTAGCAACCGAATACAAGATGCACTCCCTAGGCCCATAAATGGTGAAGTGTCGTGTAGTCGACGTTCACACGACACCACTAGAAGAATGACACCACAACTTAAATATCATAACATTGAATATTACTCAACCATAATTCACTACTAGCATTTAGACTTCACCCATGTCCTCAAGAACTAAACGAACTACTCACGAGACATCATATGGAATACAATCAGAGGTGATATGATGATGAATAACAATCTGAACATAAACCTTGGTTCAATGGTTTCACTCAATAGCATCTACAACAAGTATAGAATAACACCGGGAGAGTTTCCCCTATCAAACAATCAAGATTTAACCCGAATTGCTACAGCGATGACGAGGTGCAGCGGTGGTGATGGCGGTGTAGATGGTGGAGATGATGATGATGATGATGGAGATGATGTCCCGCTCGATGACGATGGCGATGGCGTCGATTTCCCCCTCCGGGAGGGAATTTCCCGGCGGATTCCTGCCCGCCGGAGAGCTCTTTTCTCTCTGGTGTTCTCCGCCCCGCAGAGGCGGCTGTAACCCTTCGTGAGGTCCTCTGTGGCTTAGGTTTTCGGGACGAAGGAGTACGCGAAGAAAGGAGGCGAAAGGGGGCCCCCGAGCACAGGTGGCGCGGCCGGCCTTGGCCGCGCCGCCCGTGGTCTGGGCCCACAGTGGCTCTTCTCCTCTTCCCCTTTTGGCTCCCTCCGTCATCTGGAAAATAGGAATTTACGTGAAATTCCCTTCCACATTGATCTTCCGAAATATTGCGTTCGACGGTGCTTTTTCCAGCAGAATCCTGGCTCCGGTGCTTGATCCTCCAATGATGATGAAACATGCAAAATAGATGAAATAACATAAGTATTGTGTCCCAATATGAAATATATCAATGAATAACAGCAAATTATGATACAAAATAGTGATGCAAATTGGACGTATCACCCGGAAGCTCATCGGGTGGTATTATATTAGAAAAAACCAATGATAACCTTATAAGATGAATCCGACGAAGACAAAATCCAGTAAGCCAACGAAGATGAATCCACTGAGCCGGAGAACATAATTTCACTAAGCCGAAGAAAATAAATCCACTGAGCCGAAGAGAATAATTCCACTTAACCGGAGAAAATAATTCCGCTGAACCGGAGAAGATATATCCAGAGCCGAAAAAAATAAATTCACCAAGTAACCGAGTATATTTGTGGTAACGAAGTAATAGCGCAGTCACGAGTGTCGGGTGTATTTGCTGTAATGAGGTTATGACGTAGCCCTCGAGTATTCGGGTGTGGCGAAAGGAAATAAATAATTGAATCTTGGAGGAAGAGGAAAACTTAACTTTTTATCGGGTGTGACGAAGCCGATGTGGACGCAAGTCGTGCCTCAGACGCAATCTGTAGTTACGCGGCGCCTAGCCGGAAATAGTAGATGTGGCCGACATAGTCGCTGAAGAGGACGCAACCGATGAAACAGAGACATGCCGCGTTTTAGCCGAAAGTTGTTGACCCGGTGGAACGCAGTCGATGAAGTGGATCCGCGACAGGTGAGCCCCTGAGCGTGCCGATATAGAGGACGTAGTCGATGAAGAAATATGCAGCCGATAGAAGAATTCGTGGCGAACATGCTTTGCGGGTCCGCGACGTTGAGTCTCATATCCCTCTGAAGCAAAACCAGGTCGCTAAAGCCATCTCGCAGCTCTACAGGACTTGCAGTTGTAGATTGATTCCTGTTGCCGGTGATTTTCATGCGGCCAAAGAGAATGATGTTGATCCGATCTTGTAAACATGACAACATGCATCTATGGTTAGATCCAAATAGAATAACAGCTAGATAACCTAGATGAGTAATCAATGAGAGAGAGAGTAAGATCAGTAAATAATCCATCAGCTCCAAAGCCACGTGCACTCAACCATGCATGTATCGCTCCAAAGACTTCAGTTTTCCCTCAGCCCGTATATGCGTGTGCTGCTCCCGGCGATACAACTCGATGGTGCTGAATCAAGCGGCCGTTCCGGCCGGGATTTTCTTCTTGCTGTCCTCGGGAGCCATTGTTGGTAAAGAATTTGAGAGGTTGCCCGCCACCAGTTGTCGATAGGTCAAACACGTGCGATCCGCGCTCATGTACGCGATGAAGTGGTCGATGACGAACTTGAAAATCTTTTGTCAGATGTGCTTCGAACGTTGTTGATGATGAAGGATCTCGCCCGGATGACAAAATCCAGTGTCGCAGATTCCCCACGGCGCCAATTGACGAGGGATCACCTCGGCAATGCCTACGTATTGTAGACTAGGGTTTCGGGAGAGAGCGACGATGGAGATTCCGGGGGCGAGATTAGTCACACGACGTACCCAGCTTCGGGTCCCCTTGGTGGAGGATCCCTACGTGCTGCTAGCAATCCACTATATGAACACAAGTATCTTTACAAGGTGCCGCTATCAGCGTAGCTATGTTGTCTATCTCTATGTCTATATCTTGGCCTCCTTATTTCGGGTGCCCTGGCTAGCTTTATATATGCAACCAGCCTAGGTTTTACAAGAGTCCTAGTCAACTACTTCTTCGGGTTACCTTCTTGGGCCTTCTCCATATTGGGCCGAGCCGAGCTAGGTATACTAATAATGGGTACCCGAAGGGTATGCCCATGTCACCGGCACGGGCTCGGGATGCCGGACACCGTATTGGGCCGCGTCGGGCGGAAGGAGGCTTTGGAGCGCGCAACTGGGAACGAAAAAATGTCTGGCGCGCAAAAAACCTTTGGAGGACGCGGCTGAAGATGCTCTAATCTTGTCAAAAATCATATCATTTCTACAGTTCAACAACGCCCATAATTCATCACAAACACCTATGTGTATACGAGGTTTAGTTTGCTTTCAACTCCATTGAGTCAATTACCAAACATATTGGTAACACTGGCAGGTGAAGACATGTTAAAGGTAAAATGAATAACTCTTCAAACAAGTGGACAAAGAGACATGCAAAAAAGATGATTGATAGACTTCTCTAGGTCACAGAAAGCATATTCTTACAATAATTTCAATTTCATTTAACTAAATTGTCGTTCGTTTCTGACAAAGAAACCACATAAAAATCTTAATCTTTAAGGTACTTTCATTTTCTAAATATGTTTTCTCAAGAAAACCGTATGGCCATTCATCATATCCACGTACATATACTTTGAAAGATTCCATATAAATATATCTTCTTCGGATGTTAAACTTCTGATTGAATCCATGTTTTCAATCAATGCTAAAAAATAACTCTTCTAAATTTTATATTTAGGTGAGATCTCGTGAAAACATTGGCAACTAAAACTATTCTTCCCTCGCATAATATTACAAAAAAGTTGTTTATTGATTTATTTATTTTTAGAAAAAAAATAGATGAGAAGCACCGACGGAGCTGTGTTGGGGCCGACCTGGACCGTGGCCCGCCAAGGATTTCCTAAAACATCAACACATCCGTATCTTTGGCCCAGTCCACTAGCACAACCAAATCAGAACCACCATGCAGATCTTGCAGCGATTCGGACCAGCGTCCAGCGACCAATGACCAAACTGGGTAGAAGAAAAAAAGCCTGCGCTCTTTTGACTGGTTCATCGATTTTTGTAAAAAAAAATATGTCGTTGGTAGCTAGCTAGCTTTGCTAGTCAGCTTTGAAGGTTCTTGTATATTCGTAGTGTAGCACGTGTAATGTCTTTCTTTCCTCAATTCTTAGTAACCAGTTCAATAGCACGATTTCTTCACTAATTTCTTTGTCAATATCCATAGCTAGTAAAAAAAAATGTGTCGCTAAAAAAAGGTGCTCTTTCGTAGTCTGGCCTGCCCACATATTTCTTTATAGCTCCGCCACTAGAGAAGTAGTACTTTTCTTTTTTGAAACGGGGCAAAAGTTTTGTCCCAATCTATTAATTAAGGAAGAGTGTTTGACAGTTCTTACAAAACGAACCAAGAAGGAAAGACCTCACTCCACGGCATGTTTTCACCCAAGCATTTAGCACCCGCTAACACCCACAAGCGGGCTTCTTTCTTAATCTTATCTAACAAAACAAAAGGGGTATGCTTGTTGCGGAATACACGTGCATTCCGTTCGTTCCAAATTTTTCAAGTAACAAGGAGTGTGAGGGAGGCAACAGCTTTGCGGTTTGGCGTCGCTCTAGTCATGGAAGACCACCATTGCTTGATCGAGAGGTCCATCCATTGTGATGATTGAATGTGGGGGATGCCAAGCCACGTCCTTAAGGAGATCCAAAGCCGAACGGTGAACCGGCACTCCACAAAGAGATGGTGCACAGACTCCATAGAAGTAGTACAGTACACTTATTTGCGGTGAGCGTAGGGAGTACAGTCAGTCCTGTACGCGTCGTGCCGTCGTGGTCTCGTGGATATAGAGAGTGCATAGCGAGCCGCCGCACTGTATATTTGTGCGGCGTCGCTGGGCAGTCTGAAGTCAGCTCCATGATTGAATTAATTCTTGCGCCGACTTTTAACATTCATCCTGTCGCAAAGCGGAAATGTTCCGAGCATTTTCCTCCCGTACTCTTTTTCTCCTCCACAACGCGTCTTGCCCACGCACAAGTGGGAAGGTGCCCCGAGAGGTGTTGAAGCAAGCGAGTCCCCCGCGGCTGGCGCCAGGCAGCAGGGGGCGGTCTCCCCGGCGGCCGGTGCAACTCCTCCGCCGCCGTGCCATTGACGGCTGCAAGCTGGGCGGCAGGGTTTGGCGCTGCATGCCCCAGGTTAGAAGCTTTGAGTCGCCATTCGATTTAGCTGAAAGGTGTGCGTTCGTGTGAGGTTCAGTTGAAAGTTCCAGAAAAATTGCCGTCCCCGTGGTAAATTTCTGCGATGTTATCTGCATCTTGGGACTACTGTCGGTTGTTGGGAGTTGACTCATTTCTTCAGTTATAACAATCTTATTATTGACTATTTACGGCATCTTAGAGCATGTACAATGGGGAGCGCTAAGAGCAGGCGTTAGGATATGTTTCCTGGCCAACGAGCAGTTACGTCATGTGATCCCGGCCTCTGGGCGCTTGATTTCTCGCATCGACGCAAATTGGTGCGCCCGTCGCTTAGATAGGATTAGCCTGCGGCGTAAAAGTCGGGATGGGTCGGTTGGAGAAATAAGCGCCTCAAACTAGTGGGCCTGCGTTGGAGCTTTGGACTATCTCGACAGACGCCAGGATTAATCCCCGTTATTTCCCCACCTAAGCGTCTAGTTAAAAGTCTGCCATTCGACATGCCCTTAGAACGGTGGTCTAGTTTAGTGATTTTGTTTTCCAAATCAGAGGCCTTTGGTTGATGGGTTATTGTGAGCAAGTCATGCGTTTGTCCTCCTGTTGTGCCACTTCACCTGACACAAGAGTATGATTGTTTTCTGCCAAGGAAAAATTGTTTCTGTAATTGAGTTAATCGAAAAAAAATCTCCAAATTAAGAAAGTGTAAGTACATTTCAACGTACTGCAATATTGTTTGTGAGTTGTAATTTTAAACAAGTACTCCGTAGTAGTTACTTAGAAGTAAACATTGTTCCTCGTATGTCATGTTCTAATTAGCTGAAAGAAGCAAAAGTTCCCCATGTGAAAATCTCATTTAATGGTTATTTCTCAAAATGTAGTAAACCCAATGGCAACAAGCACATCAGGAGGAACACAGCCACACATGGACAGACGGCTCCTGAGAGCAGCCACAGATGGTGATTTAATATCATTGAAGAAATTGGCTGCAGAAAATCCAAGCATGCTGCTTGAAACAACTCTTCAGGGGAACACCTGCCTCCACATATCATCTTTTCATGGCCATGAGAAATTCTGCAAGGATGTGTTGGCGCTAGACCATTCTCTCCTCTCAAAGATCAACTTGGAGAAGGAGACGCCACTTATCGTTGCTGTGACAGGTGGTCACGCTACTTTAGCTTCCTTATTACTCAAACTCTGTCCTAGTAAGACAATCTTAGCAGAGGACAAGAACAAATGTAATGCACTGCACCATGCCATATGTTGCGGCCATAAGAACCTTGCGCTAGACTTAATAGACGCAGAGCCGGCCTTGTCAAAAGGTGTGAACGAATATTGCGAGTCACCCATGTTCGTTGCGGTGATGAGAGGTTTCACAGATGTTACTGAGAAACTGCTGGAAATTCCTGGTTCTGCTTATTCCGGACCCCACAAATACAATGCGCTGCATGCTGCCGTGAGGAATGGAAATTCAGGTACTGTCTATTCTAGTTAAATATGGGACCGACTAGCATCTGGATTATTAAACATAGCATTTTCTGTAGCTTAACTGATTCTACTCCTAATTTTTTGCTTCAACTTGATTCTGCTCCTAGTTTTGTTGTACACCATTCACGCTAATCCTTGATTGCTAAAGACTCTTAATTATTAACCATCGCTGTTCCTTCTATCAAACTTTTTTCCAGCTGTCGCTGAAAAAATCATGGGTAAATATTCTCAGCTGGCCACAGAAGAATCTGTACGAGGGAGTAGTCCTGTGAAAAGTGCTGTACTTCGAGATAAAGCCAACGTGCTACGAGTACTGTTGAAATGTGACCGCTCTTTAGGGTATGGAGTAACCAAAACTGGCGGTATTCCTCTCCTTGTTTATGCTGCATATCGAGGTCATATTGATGTTGCTCGAGTACTTCTTTACCATTGTCCAGATGCTCCTTATAGCAAACCAGATGGTTGGACATGTCTTCATGAAGCTGTGGAAGCGGGTCAGACGAAGTTCGCTGAATTTATCTTGGGGACACCACAACTTCGGAAGCTTATTAACATGCGAGATGGCAAAGGGAAAACGGCTCTACATTATGCAGTCCAGAAGTGTAATCCTAGAATAGTTGCTGCTCTGCTGTCTCACATGGATACAGACACAACATTGCTTGACAAAGGAGGACTTCCAGCAGTTTGGGAATTACGAAACACGACTGATCGTGCCAAGACTTTAAACTGGGTATGTATATATGTTATCCATATAGACAACGTTATTGTGCATTACATTTATCTAGTAAATGCATCTATGTTTGTATTATTGGAAATTCAACTAGTTTGAATCAATGGACAGACTCAGAATGGAAGTCTACAACTTGCAGAACAAATTTATGCATAAGTATAATGTATAAACTAGAAGTTACAACAAAGGAGAATAGAAACGCACGCCACCCCAATTCCGAAGCATTTTTTGTTTCCATTAATCCTCCTTGATATATCACCTATCAAAGATCTGCTAAGCACCAGCTTCAACCAATCAATCTAAACAAGGTTTCATAGTACCCCCCTCTAAATAATTTTACCATTATTATTTTTAGATAATGAAAGCCTTAGTACAGCCCCCTCCCCCTGTCTCTGCATCGGTAGTGCAATTTTTTATCATGCTATTACCTTGCTTTCCTATTTTATCATCTTACTGCCAACTTATTAGAAATTGTTCATCTATTTCTGCACATAAATGACCAGACAAGCATCTCCATGGCAACAATCTCTTGTGAGCCACCTGGTCCCTCTTTCTACTTCGGATTATCTAACAGTTAGGATATGTCCCTCGCAACTAGCTTACAACAAGGTCTCATAGATGTACGGCAGCGCGTCCTTAAAAACAGGTTGTGATTAAGTTGAAATATGAAACACCTGAATACGCGGTAACATCAAGTACACTAGAGACGAAAGTCTCTTATTTGTCAAGTGATCATCCCTTCAGCAACACTAATTCCCCCTCTTATTTTTTCTTTTTCTTTACCATTGTACCGCTATCTTGTTGTTCTTTTGAAGTTTTGATGATATGGATGACAGGATGAGTGTAACAGAAGGCAACCATGTATACCATTGTACATGCCTCTACTGCATCAAAATGACTTGAGGGTTTTTAGATCTGTTTCAGATTTGATTCCATATTTATGTATGATCAGCAATGCATGTGTTTTTCATGTTTTTCAATGTCATAGCATATTCCCTCCTATTTGATTATTTAATTTATCAACTTAAAATAAAAATGCTTTAGATTATCATCATCTTCGCCCTGTCAAATGACATTTTCCTTTTTTTTTCAATTTAAATTAACACTCTCGTTAACATTGTAGAATAGCTATACTTTTTTGTTTCACTGATACCTTTATTTGCATTCGTACAGAATGAAATCTGCATGCTTATGTCAGAAGCTGATCCCCAAAATATCACTTCTCTTAATAATCTTCACGCACATGCCAAGAAAGATGTAACTAGTGAATCAAGGAAGGATGCAAAGTCACTAACTCAAACATACACAAGCAACACTTCCTTAGTAGCAATCCTCATGGCGACAATCACCTTTGCTGCTGCCTTCACCCTTCCTGGAGGATACAGCAATGATGCTGGGAGCCAGGGGCTTCCTGTCATGGCAAGGAATTTGGCATTTCTGGCATTCTTGATCTCAGACACCTTAGCTATGTGCTCCTCACTTGCTGTTGCGTTCATATGTATCATAGCGCGGTGGGAGGATTTTGAGTTCTTGATTTACTATAGATCTTACACTAAGAAGCTCATGTGGTTTGCATACACATCTACAACAACAGCTTTTGCAACAGGTTTATACACGGTACTGGCCACTCGACTCCCATGGTTGGCTATTATAATTTGCTTTCTACCGGCTTTATTGCCTATCTTGACGAAGCTATTAGGGGAGTGGCCCGTTCTTAGACTCAGATTCCGGTTGGGTCACACATTCAAGTCAGATCTCCTAGACATGGTCTGATCAACTCAATCTGCCCTATCGTTTTCTCCTAGTAAATATTCAATTTATAATATATTGTATTTTCTATTTTGTATGGCACTAGTGTAACTTCCTCTCAATTCTTTTAGCTGGATATTACTAATACATTTCACTTTGCTTATAAAGTAGTTGTGACTTGCACTGACAAAAAGAAATGTATTTGTATGCATTTTATATAATTAGCTCTATATTTTTATTCTACAATGTTGTAATTTGGCTCCACCAAGGGGTTGTATATATTGAAAATAAAACAAATATAAGGGGATTAGGATTTTTCTACAAAGGGTTTGCAGGAGCAGCAAGGTGGTGGAAGAGCATAATCACAAAATCATCGTGTGTTTAAACTTTTTTCTGCATCAGCACAAATGATATCATCTAGTTTCCGCAACAAATGAGAATCGTAAACCTAGCATATTAAAGTTGGATGCAAAACACGGGTTCATCTAGTTCACGGCAGCACGGGTGTTTTTATATAAACGATGACTCCTTCGTTTCTTTAAAATATGTTCCTTACAACACTGGTCTAAAGGTGCGGTGTCACATATATATAGTTCTTGCGGAGAATATTTGGTATGATGATACCCAACCATGTCATCCATGAACAGGCTCCCAGCAAGCAAGCACTTAGCTTTCCTCTTCAAGTTATGCAAGTGTGGACTTTCTTCCAGCAGGCAGGAGAAAAACGTTCCTTTAAAAAAGGCTTCATTGGTATCTGTTTATCCAGAACTGGATTCAATACCTACTGGCCTTTAAGCGTGGCTGTTTTTCTAGTATAGCATTTTGATTTTCTCGCGTTTCAACAAGTTTTGAAATGATCTGTCAATCCAAGTTTAAATCATAGATTTTCTTGGCTGTCGCATCCATTCTTTTGCGTGGCAACTTCTGGCAAACCATAAACTTTGATAGAACGTGTGAGCTTAGTGATACAATATGGGTTGGAGGAAATGCATTGAAGTTTGGGTTGGAGGAGTTGATTGGTGGTGGCACACCTCTTGCTGGTGATCTGACTTCAAAGTTGATAAGTTACTACCATACAAGCTGCAAAAACGAAAATGATGAAGACTCAACTGTGATATCTCTGTTGCTGCCGAAATCAGCAATGGAGAGATTTACAAAGGAGATCGGGGTTTGGGTAAAGAAATGCAAAGAGAAGATCATATATTGATTCACTTAGGTTGCCTGCGACTGATGTTCACTTCGAATATTGTGTTGTGTACAGTTTGTACAAACACATTCAATAAGTTCATTTCATCGCAAGGAACTAGTGATGTGATATCGTGGAACAGCACTAGAAATTAGACAGAACAGCAATAGATGCTACCCTTTATGTGATCAACCAATACTGTACTGAATCACACTGTTTTTCTTTGCTTTCTGCAATAAGTATAAGCATTAAGTATGGAACCTGGTGTCCTTCTGATGGACACAACTTTCTATATTATGAAACTATGGTCCATCAAATGAAAAGCAGAGTGTTCATGAATTTGATGGAGACAACCGATACCGCTATTGCTGCTACCAGTGCGGACTGCACCTACTCTCATTCCATCTATTTGTGTACACGTTTTCCCAAGATCATCCGTATAACCGTATTGCAGTTGAGAAACTATAGTTGATAGGCTATAAGGCTGCTTGAAAATAACAACTGCGACCACATTTATTTCATCAAAAGAAGTTGAGCTATCATGGTGCCTCAACATTTTGTTCTTGTAATAATTACACGACACGGAGAACAAACATAAAACCATCACGTAGCACATCACTTAATACATACATAAACCTGAAAAATTAACCATTTACCTCCATACATATAGTTTAGGAGACAGTTGAATAGGAATCTTCGATGACAACACGAACTGCAATAGGGATTCGGACAAAATGGCTGCCTCCGTCATGCCACGCCAAATTACCAAATGAGTAATCGCCTTGGATCTTTCGCATTGCCTTGAAGGTCACCTTGAAAGACTGTGAGCTTGTATCCGTGCCAAACACCAATGTCATGGGTTCGACCAGCATATCAACGCCAGCAGGAGGCTCAACAGACGCTTTATACACTGCATCAGGTTGGCCCACATTGGTGACAGTCCTTGATACCGTTTCCGATGACTTGAGATTAGGGATGGCGATTGATGGGAGATTCAAGTCAAACAAAGAACTCTCAGTTGCTGTGCAACTACCATTTGTATCTGATCCAAGCATGCAGTTGAACAACTTTTGGTAATCTGACGCATCAATATCATATATAAGTCCAGGATCGCTTGCTTGAGTCGGATTAAGGAATCCAGCTCCATAATCGAAAGGATCTGCAATCTTATTTGGGGTAGCATCAGCTAGTAATGGGAGACCGTTGTTGTCCGTAATGTATGCTGTAAAACAACTTAGTTTTGTTAAAAAAATGTATTGCGAAATAGGATGTTGAGCATATTTCTAAGTCTACAGGACTTTCTTATCCTAATAGTCTAATTAGCCTAAACCTACCAGTTGTCATGAGTGCTGATTTGAGAGCAGCAGGTGACCAGTCTGGATGGAGTGACTTGAGCACGGCTACAATGCCGGATACATGTGGGCAAGCCATTGATGTCCCTGAATCGAAGAAGTAGAGCCCCAATTCCTTGTAAATACCAACCTGTGGTGCTGCTGCTAAAATATTCACCCCCGGTGCAGCAATGTCAGGCTGTTTACAATGCAGAATGAAGTTATCATTTCATATTTTAACAACATTGACATATTAGTGACACAAATATCAACTGTAGTTAGTTGAAAAGCATCTGCTGCATCATTCTTGTGGTGCAACCAGTGCATAGGATATAGGAATAAAAGCTGACAACAAATCTGAAAATAATTTACAACATAGACATAATACATATCTATCATGTCCCAAAAATTCAATTCAAAATTTAAAACATAGTGCGATAAAAAAAATTCAGCACTGCTCGTGTTAGTGGGCCAAATTTAAAATAACTACTACTCAGACCTAATTTAACATTTTTCTTTCTCAAGTCTTGGGTTGAATATGAATCCGATGTTTTGTGCAATCATAAATATGCATGAGTATTATGTGCCAATTATTTTTGAGTTTTTTTTAAATAGAATGTATTTCCTAAACATTGCACCCGTTGCACCACAAGAACATGTGCACCGGATATATTCTCGTAGTCAGTCCTCCAGATGAAAAGGAACAATGTGCACAAAAAAATATTGTGTAAAAAATGTAATTTTGTAGCAATATACCTTGAGGATGGTAGGATAGACAGAGTTTGGACCTCTAGATGAAAAAGCTGCAATCTTCGGAGCAGGAATTACACTTCCAGTTGTTGTTTGAGTCAAAGAAACCTTTGCTACCGGATTATGACTGGTACTGTTGAGAAAGAATAATACTGTTTAAGACCAACTTAAGTAACAAAAAAAAAACATGTATATTTCTATATAGAAAAGTAAATTTTACAAAATTACAAATTTAGTGTACAAAATTATCAAAAAGTTACAGGTTTAAGATTTTTTTTTACAAAATAATAGTCTTCACTACAAGTTTATTGATTAAACCTATCCAAAACTACATTAAGATTTTTGTGGGTATGCTTATGCCAGACTGAGTTCTGTCTAAATGCATCACACACCTGTAGTTTTGTGACACATTTCATCCCTAAATCTATAGTTATGTGAAACTGGTATTTAAATCTAAAGTTCATAGTATCTTCCAAAACCTATTCAAAAAGCAAAGGCGACATAACAAAGCACAACCGTCAGATAACTAGAACTGATAGCTTTTGAATTAACTATCAACAAACAATTAGCAAGATGAACATAGGTTGGGACCACAGTTTCTAACGAACATATCTGCTCCATGGCAGGTTTTATCTTTTTTGGTTATTATCAGTACCAGCCCAGAAAGGTACAAACAGGGTAGTCTGTTTTTCTGAACCCTGGGTAAGACTACGCACATCCTATCTTTGATTTGCGTTGCTTCTAATTGATTGATCCTATATTTGATTTGCGTTGAATACTCTAATTCTCGAGGTGAAGGAAAGAATATCAACCATCCATGGCTAAATCTAACGGCAACACTGGTATTTGATTAAGACATGGCACAAGCTTTCTTATGCTCACTTTTAATAGACTCTGGAGAGATAAAACTGGAATATATTTCCTACGTCCTCTGCGAATTCGTTTTAATTTTCACAACAAATATCATTATGATAGATAACACACGCTCCGTCTTAACCACATACTTACCTGAAATACTGAATTATCTTGTAGGCAACTTCTAAATCAACAGAAACACATGGGATGGACATGGCACGAAACTGCCAAGCAACAAGAAAGTCGGTACTTTGCTGTGTGAAGATAAAACCTTCTCCTCCATTATTAATCACTGCCGATGCTAAGCCATACAATTGTGCTATCGGGAGGACAGAGGTTGTACTAAAACAAAGAACAATACTCCCTTTCACATCTGTACTGTTTGCAACAGTCAAGTTACACCTGCAAATTTACATGGGGAATTAAAGCACTGAAGTACATGCACATGTTAGCTGGAACACGAAATACAGAAGTAAACAAATGAAACATGTGCAAGTCTTGAAGTAGAAGATATGGTGTAGTCATACATGGTATCTAAGTAGAGCTTCATCTTGTGAAACTGATTTGCTCTTTCCATATCCGCAAACAAGGATTGCCCCTATAAGCAGAGCAAATTTACTATTAGAATACATAGTATTAATAATGTATATACGAATAATACAATGATGCTTGGTTCTCTTCTATCTGAAGACAAATGATCATGTTTCCTGAGCTATGGTGAATCTGTCAACTCTAAGATAATAGGCATCTCCACAAAATACTTCAACCTGATTTTAGGGCTGACATGCCATTTATGAAAAACAATGATCATTTGTTCACATATGAAAGAAAATCATCTATTCAGCTCATGAATCATGTGCATCTGTCACATTCTGAAATTTTTGTTCACAATAAGCAAGGTACGTTATAATACAGAACTTCAAAGCTAGAATCGAAGATCACCAAGCAAACAATATCAGAATTTACACAAGACTGAAATAAGGTCCAGATAGATTTTGGGGATCAAAAACTAAGAACTAGCTTATTACAGGAAGAAAACCATCGACAGTCTATCTGATAAAGCATCCAACTTCCATAGTTCCTATCTCAAATCTGGGTACTCACTTTTAAGGTTGTACTTGATTATTAATATTTTCTTGGCAATCGTGGATAACATAATATGAACCTACAACTCCCATGGCAATTATTAATATCACATTTACCATAATTTTTTTGACAAATTCTTCTTCCAGTTCCAATAAAGATGGATAGAAGATAGAAACATACCGTAAGTGTCTGGCCATTTCCAAGAGTGATAGCAGTAGGAAACAACCGATCAATCGTTGATGCTGCAACCGTAAACAGCCATGGAGCTACGTTACCCACCATTTGGGCATACGGCCCAAAATTCCCAGCTGCATATACCACCGGGATACCCTTTGCCACAGCATGAAACGCGGGGATGTGCCCCAACACACTGAGTATGGACATCGATAAGATGTCGACTCCATCATGGATAGCATCATCTATTGCCTTCATGACTGCTGCCTCACTGCAAGTGGCATCGGCTGGTGGCGCTCCAACACTCCAGCAAGCCTTGTACACTGCGATCTGGGCTCTTGGTGCACCGCCGCGTGCAACACCGGATGCCAGCCCATAGAAGCTTGTGTTGTGGACGATGTTCCCTGCTGCTATCGAGGCCACATGGGTGCCATGGCCGTTGAGATCTCTTGGAGATAGAAATTCACCTACTAGTTGGGTTTCGTTGACAACGTCGGCATACCACCGTGCACCAATGATCTTGTTGTTGCAGCTCTTGGAGCTGAAGGACTTGCCAGATTGGCAGGTCCCCTTCCATCTTGCAGGAGGGGGGTCATATCCATCATCACTGAAGCTCGGTGACTCTGGCCAAATACCTATAGTGTGAAAAACTGTCAGGGTTTACCATGCACTGTCCAATGTCATCTGATGCAGATTCAGTTAAGATGACCCTTTCTCCATTCCTGTTTGTACTTTTGGAAGTAACATATATGCAAGTTATGTTGCGAGATCCGTGTGGAAATTATAAATGTATCACCAAATGCGACACAACAAAATTGAACTTTAGTTAAGGCAAGTTCCCAGAAAAAAAAAAACAGTTTCTGTTTTGTTGTTTCATTCCAGTATCAAATCCCCACTTTCTCACTTATGGCAACCTCCTGTGCTACCAGCAGCAATTTCTCTCCGGTTCTCACACTCCCCCTCCGGACTATACTGCACTGGCCATTTCAATCAACGAGCCCTTAGTGAGTGCTAATATCCGACAATATATACATTCCCCTACAAATTTAGTAAATCTAGAGCATATTTAAGCCGGATCAAGAAGTACAAGAATAGGAATGCGCCTACCAACAACAGGTCACAGTCACATCGTGCCGTGGAATCACGGATGCCAGAATAGGATGACCCGCGGCGCCGCCGGATGAGGTGTGAACCGAGATGTGGAGGTAGGGAGCAAAGAACCAGCCGGCCGTGCGGCGCGAGCAGCTGGACAGCCTGCAAAGATCGGCGACGGCGGCGGAGATGCTTGGACTGGATGTGGATGTACACCACGCGGGCATGGGGAGAGGCCGAGATGGGGTGCAGAGTTTTTGGCTACCGGGCTCCGGGAAACAAATATTCAGGCACCTTAAGAAACTCTGATCTTTTTTCCCACGTACTCCCTCTCAACTTTATCAAAATTTAAATGTAGTACTTAGATAGGTATATCCAAATTTTAATAAAGTTGAGACAAATTTTGTGAAATGGAGGGAGTATATAGGTGTGCTCATGTAGATGTACTCTGAGTGAGACTTGCATGCTGTAATTTTTTTTTCAGAAATAGATTTTTTAAATAAAACCAATGAAATTTGATAGGTCAACAATAGCACTCACAAAACCCCTTCCTCCCGAAAGCCCCTCCCTCCCGAAACCCTAGCCGCCTCCCGCCGCCGCTGCCGGTGGCGCCGTCGGGCAAAGATCGCGTGGCGGCGGCCTTTCCTCATGGCGTGCAGCGGACGGCGGCCGGGATCTTCCCTCGACGCTGCGGCGGCGGCCCCCCTGACTACCGTGTGGATGGCTCGGCGGCGGCGGTCGGACGCGGATGGCGGGGCGCCGGCGGCCAGACTTGATCTGTGCTATGGCTCCCCCACCTCCCGTCGGCGGCACGCCGGTGTTGGCTGGTGGTAGGCGGCAATCTGCGCCATCCCCTCCACCTCTCGCCGGTGCGTGGTGATGATCTTGGGATTCTCCCGCGGCACGAGGTCGCCCGGGGCAGCAGCCTTGGGTTCGATGGTGGAGGCGGCCCTCTTCTTCGCCGGAGATGGCCGGTCTGCGGATGGTGGTGCCGGGTCTTTCGATCTGTCACCGCGTACTGGTGGTGAGGTGGAGAGGCATGGAAGCCGGCGACGGATTTCGCCGGTGGACGGCTGGCGTTCGGCTGCGGCGTTGACCATGGCGTTTGTGGTGTCTCCGGACATCGCGGTCTGCGCTTGGTGTCTCCGGCGGCAGCTGTGGCCAGCCTGGGATGGTCGCCTGCGCGAGGGCCCGACCTAAATAAAGGCGGCGGTCCTAGGGTCTCTCTTAGGCGAAGATGAAGACTGACCTGAGGCTTGCTCTTCTCGATCTGGATGGAGTGTTGAGTTCCGGAAGGCTCCGCCGGTGAATGTAACAGTGCTTTTTGCCTGGAGTTTGCTGGATCGGTGGCATTCGGTCGTGCGCACTCACGCTTTTATTCCGACCGTTTGGTTCTGGAGAGCGCGGAGCTCTTTTTTGTGTTGACATCAAGTGACTATGGATCCATGATGAAAGTCGGAAGAAGAGAATTTCATGAAGGCCGGATGGGAGGACTAGCTAAGGGAGGTTCAAGTCTCCGCACTGATGAGAGACTTGCTTGGTGTTCCGGGCTTCACAGCAGTGGTATGAAAGTGGGGGCGACAACACAGGTGAAGTTCAGAGTCCTACCTTTCAGGGTGAAAACTCAATGTCTGGTCTTAAGTGGTTGTGCTTGACAATGATCTTGTTGGAGGCATTGTTTTGAGAGCGGGGACTATCTTCAGGGTGAAAACCTAAGATCTTTGATCGGACGACGACGGTGTTAGAGCACTCTTCCCTTCTTGAAGGCGTCGTTTTTGGAGAGTCTGTATTTCAGGTGTTGTCTTGGCGGTGGATGTATTGCTGTTGTTAGGCCCAAGATACTATAGCGGGACATTTGTTTCTTAGTTTTCTTTTCTTTTTTGGCTGCGTGCATCCGTAGTGCCATTAGGGTGGTGCGTTGTTGCAGAGGCTGGGTGTAATTGGTATCTTTTGATATTAATATATTCCCTTTATTGAAAAAGGTCAACAATAGCAAATAGTATATCTATGTTTTATCCACGGTTTGCTTTGTGCAACCCGGAACTGAAAAAATGCATTACTATGTAAATAGTTCAAATCCATATGTACATGTAACAAAATTCAGATTTTTTGATTTTTTTTGTTTATCTATAAAGTAACAAATCCATCGGCCATGGGAACTATTTTAGTTTTTCCAATGGAAGGGGTCTTCCTTGAGAGGAAAACAAGGTATAGTTTAATAGTTGCATATCCTAACTAGGTCAGTCGTGTATACCCTTATTTAGATTGGATAGTTTTTTAAATGAATTTGGTATGATTTTTAGGGTAATGTGAGGGAAAAAATCAGTCGTATCAATCTTTAGTCGTGACTAAATGGTTGATGGTTGCTAATTTAGTCGCTAATGCCTCTTGGGTAACTTTGTTTGTTTGTTTATTTGTTTGTTTGTTTGTTTATAATCAATATTACCCATCTCATGGACAAGCTTGGACACAAAAAAATTGATAAAAAAAATATATTAATATTAAGAAGATACCAACTACATATGTTCTCCGCAATAACATAACGTGAAGAAACTAGTCAAGACATCAAAGATGAACACAACCAAAAAGAAAAGAAAAAAAGGAAACAAAAAAAAAAAACAAAAAAAACCATTCAAGTGATCAGTGACTTGTAGCAGTATGAAACAACCACAACCATGACAACACCCAGACCGCGAGAGTGATTCTCCCATATCAATGTCTTCAGGAAGGGAACATCACACAAGTGTCATCGTTGCTCGATCTAATCACCATAGTTAGATCCTGAGTTTTCACCCAAGAGGGAGTCACAGTCTCCAAATAATGCCTTCAACAAGGTAGCCAAAGGCACGAAGAATTATATGAAGGCAAATGCTTGGACACAATTTGTATACCCCAAATATTTTGGATGATAAAATAGGGCTTAAAGCTTAACATAGCCTCAATCCACATAAAAGTTTCCCACATAGGAGTAATATGGTTCAAATTTATGTATTCTCCAAAATTTATATGCATTGCTTTCATATAGTGCTTTCGCGCCTATGTCTATTATCATGGCTATGTTTGGTATTGAGTTAGGGAGATTATCATAATCCACCTTTTCTGACAAAATGTTGTCTACTTTTCATTTGGTTGGTTAACCTTTTGACGCCATAGTAGCTATTTTCTACAATACGTTATAGGCCAACACAACATAGTTCAACAACCGCAAACAGAGACTCAATATATCTATATAGAACATTTACGTGTGTTTTCATGTGATACGATCAAACAATTTCTACTACCAATTCATGTGTTTTCACTTTTCAGTCTCACTAAGATCCAACGTGTCACGACATCCTATTCTTGAAATTTTTATTTGGTGCATTTCGTAGAGAAGCTAGTCTACGTGCACACCTTATGACGCTTTCGATTTTTTTGAACATACATCGAGGAGTGAGCATTATGTTCCTTCACCCCCAAACTCTTAACTTGTGCTGACATTACTTTTATACATATCAGGAAAGCATGAGAAAAGATATAATCGATTGAGCTCTTTTTTTCTCCTTTGGGAAAACCAAATACAAGCAACTAAAAGATGTGTGGCAAATTAACCTGAGTCAATTACACCGATGATGATGCCCTCTCCCATTCCGGCACTTGCCAAAACTCCATTCGGCTGGCCGTAGGGCAGCCTCATGAAGTCCCAGCTGCGAGTAGTATGTGTACTATGCATCTGGTTCATCTTCACGCTCACCACGCCAGGTAGGCCTGTGTAAAAATGGGAATAATTCTTTGTTAAAAAAACTTCTTTCTCGTTAATAAGCATGTAACACACGTTTAGTTACCTCTGATTGTTTCGGCCTGTGGTTCTGTGAGCATTGCAGAGAAGCCAGAGAATCCATGCTTGTAGCTGTACAAGATCGACTCCGAAGCCACGTCCTTGCTTCCGAGAACAGAAGCTAGGATGCTGTGGTGCGAGGCAGTGGCATGATCAGCGTCCTCGTGCTGTCTCTCCCCCAAGTAGACGATGTACAACTGAAAGAACAACTAAAATAAATGACTCTTTCTCGTCCATAATAAATGTCGGAATTTTAGATAATAAGTGTTGGGGGATTTCAGATAATAAGTGTTCAGGTTTTAGTTTAAATTTGTACTACTCCTTTAGTAAATTCCCGATACTTATTATGCAGCGGAGGGAGTAATACACCGCTTGTGCTCGGTACCATTTCGTTTAACGAGGAAAAACAGTAGCTATACCAATACATAAAACAGTGTATGGACAGATAGTAAATTGTTGCAAGTAGTTCATACCTTGTTCACTTCATCTGACGCCTCAGATGAAGCGAAACCGATGCCGTGGAGAGCAAAAATCACGAGCAAGATCAGAGCGTATTTGGCCGGAGAATACCTTAATAAAACCATGTTATATATGCTTCTGTTGGCACAGTTGTTGCTGTGAGGATATGTTAGTTGCACCTGCAATCAGGGCCCCTTTATATACACCCATGATCATCGATGTCCACTATACGATATAACGTCAATCACTTAGCATTGTTTAGTAAATCCTGAAGCATCTTTGGCATGCACGGATAGGGAACACGTACGGCCCGGAACGCAGAAACTTCAGGTTAAGCCTCGCCAAATTTTCCAAGTCAACTAGATGATAGCTGAACGTGGCAGCATTTAATATGATCTATCTGTGGTGCCTGCGAAATTTCCAAGTCAAACTTATCGATCGTTTTTGGCTGAAATGTTGAATACGTGATGAGTGTGTGTGTGTCCGTATTCTTAGGATGATAATGTAAACTGACCATGCATACAATGTGTACAGAAGTATGATAAACGTATTGACTGAACTGTTGAACAGAGAGTTCAGAACCTGTTTGAGTTGGACAAAACCGTGGGATATATGGCTTTCTAGAAAGCGCGGTGTTCAATTCAGGACACCAATGGCGGTTCCAAGGCCAGTATGGCAGTCTGCAGCACCATCGACCCTGTCAAAAGCGGGGGCATTTCCATTTGTCTTTCTTTCTTTGCATAATCAGACTCTCTCTTCTCTTAGGGCCTTTGGTGTGGTCTTTTTCTGCAAATAGGACACTAGCATTAAAAAAACATCGAACAATACAGAGCAGCCCAAGAAAAATTAAAATTACAATGAGATCATTGAGAAACGCCCTTCATCTTTAACCTCCAGACCGTGTCAACAGCGCGTCGCCGCTCCTCCCTGAGTTGGCCTGACGTTGTTGGTTGCGGACGGGAAGTCGCCGAACAGGTCGAAAAGACCACATCCGTTCCGGAGACGAAGAAGTAGGATGAAATGCCAATGAAGCTCCTTGACGATCTGAAGATTCCCACAGCCAGACAAAATCCTCGAAGACCACACCACGCCCACAAGGTTCTCGATGTCGCCGTCGAGATGGGGTTGAAGCCGGGAAAACATTATTGCACGAGGCGCCACCACCACCACCTGAGCACCACCAACTCTACAAACAAAAACCCTGAAGACGGGGAACGAAGCCCCCAAAACTAGAAAACGGAGCCCTCCCATCGACGAGAGCCGCGATCCGCCGCACCTCCATGGCCTGAAGGCCACAGAGGCGGCCAGATCGGAGGCGGCCGCCGATGGGAGGCAGAGGAAAACTAAACGCCTGGGGAAACCCTCACGTGCGAAGGGTCACTCAGTACTACTAGTTTTTTTCCTTTGGTGTGGGTTTTGGTGTTGTGAGCATGTGTAGGTGACACGTAGGTCATAGGTAGTTTTGTGGCGTTGGTTGTAATGTGTTTTTGATGATTGTTGGTTGTCGTCCCCTCTTGAGTGGTATGTTGTTTCAGCATACTTTTAGGCTTGTAAATTGGTTTTGTTGCGGATGAATTATACATAAATGATGAATGTTGATGATGATATCGCATGGTTGTGCCTTCATATGTATATCCACCCAACACTCTCAATTGCCATAAAAATCTTGGTTAACTTCCACACTTTCAAAGGAAACAAATTGCACCACATTAGAAGAAAATCGGAGAAGAATAGGTCATTCTCGAGCTCGGATCATCTCTTTTTTGAGTGCTATTTTTCGGTAATGTGTTGGCAATATCTCTACCCTTGTTGGTCTCCTCCTGTGGCCCAGTTTCAACAGACTCCGGTCCTAGAATTCATCATCGGTTTAAAGCAGGCAATCAACCAGCCCTTCTCTTTTGAGATCATTATGCTGGTCTGCTGGGCCGATAGGAATGATTTCCTCTTCAAGGATAGTTACCCAAATCTTTAAAGCTGTCGAAGAAAGTTCAAGGGTGAGATGTCCTTGCTACTTCACAAAGCAATCAGGAAGTCATATGTTGGCATGATAACTTGAGTGCAATCCTTCGCTTAAAATCTTTAGAGGATCTAATGCATGTTCCACTTATCAAGTGGCGCAATAAAAATAAGGTTAAGTCTTCTCGTTTGATTCGACGAAGTTCTAGGATTAAGAAACTTAAGAATCTGGCTATATGAGAGGAATTTGGTGGAATTGCGAGGGTCTAGCGGATCCTGCTAAAATTTGTTTTATTCATGAGTCAGTAAGGGAGCACGAATTAGATTTCATAGTTTTGTTAGAAACTGGAAGAGCTAATTTTTCTGCACCTTTCCTTAAACACCTTTCTGGGGGAATAGACTATATGTGGTATTGTCTACCACCTAGGGGACAGGTAATTTCTGTGTTAAAATGTTCGTCAAAATAAATCTGATGGTTTTGAGTGGATTCTTGTTGGGGTGTATGGGGCAACCCAAGATGCACTCAAACCAGATTTTCTGGCAGAATTAGTTAGAATATGTGAATCTGACAACCTTCCTCTGTTGGTGGGAGGGGATTTTAATATTATTAGGAGACAAGAGGAGAAAAATAATGATCGCTTCAATGTGAGGTGGCCTTTTATTTTTAATGCGATCATCGAGACACTTGATCTAAGAGAGATCATTATGTCCGGTAGACAATTCAGTTGGGAAAGCAGGCGGGAAATACCCACCTATGAGAAGTTAGACCGAGTTCTAACTAATGTGGAGTGGGAACAGAAGTTCCCTTTGGTCACAGTACGGGCTCTCACACGTACTGGCTCGGATCAAACTCCCCTCTTTATCGATTCTGGTGAGGCGGCTCATATGGGAAACAAAAACACTTTTTCATTTGAGTTATCTTGGATGCGGCAAGATGGTTTTTATGAAATGGTGCTTCATGAATGGAATTCAGTTCTTTCAGGCTCATCACCTGTCGAAAAATGGCAACATAAGGTTAGACATCTTAGACAGTTTTTACGTGGTTGGGCTAAGATCCTTAGTGGTGTTTATAGGAAAGAGAAAGAAAGGCTCTCTCTTCTTATAGATGAGCTTGATTTATGTAATATCCCAGGTTTAGAGGCTATAAAATGAGAGAACACCAAAGTGTGCATTGCATTCATGCATAGAAAATCCGGGGAATTTTCGCGCTATCAAATAAAACTTAACACAGTAACTGAAGTTTCACTTGACTTGTTGGAATTGAAGTAGATCATCAAGTCAAGCGCTATAAACTTCACTGTGATCTTTACTAAAACCCTATTTGGGTAGAGATGATTTGATCTATGGGCTAGATCAAATGGAATTAGTTTTACAACAAACAACACCTTAAGTAAGGGTCAACTACAAGATCTCATAAAAGATCTCAACATGACCTTCCTTACAACAACACATAATAATTATTCAACCATAAATCAAAGAATTAAGAAACTATTCTTTACTTATCTTTTCCATATCTTTTACTAAATAAATGTTTCTACCATGATTCTCATGGTGTATCTTCAACTACTTTTGTGTGTAATATAATTCAATTCTAAACTTATTAATAAATAAGGTAAATCATAGGGTCTAAAGTGCATAAAGGCCACACATTCTTATTTAAATAATAACTTATTAAATATATGGAATACCCTAAAACTGAATCCATTTACATTACAAGTTATAGTTCAAACTATTTGAATAAAACTACTCATGAGTATTTTGAAACTCATATGATCATGCCTTGGTGCAATCAAACACCAACTATTCAAAATTGAGGAATAACCTTCAACCTTGATTTTTTACCAATATTATAATATAAATCCAATCAAATATGATATAGTAACTCATCCACAATAATAAAACCATCCACAAGATATTTAGTAACAAATGCCACTTGGCCATCCAAATATAAATCATATGAGAGGATAAGGATCATGCCACATAGGATGAAAATATCTACATGACTTGCATCCCAAGACTTGCCACCTCATGCTCAAAGGATTGCCATGGATGAGGGCATGACAACCAAGCACCTTACTCATCAAACCAAAACAAGAGTCACCCACCTATGTGTCATGACACTAGAGCTTGCCCAAGCCTATAAATAAAGCCACACCCTTCATCTCTTTGATCATCTTGTAGCATGATCCAAGGAAATCAACACATAGAGCCACTCCATACATTAGCTAGGATCAACATGAAGAAGCTAGGAGGTGGAGGCATGCCACAAGATGCAGGTTTATCAGATTTCCTGAAGAACAAGCTACAGAAGATACCAAGGTAGAATTCCTAGGCAAACCATATATTTAGAGGATCATATCATCATCTCTTGAGTAGGACCTTAGGCTATTAAAAGACATTTAGAAGTAAGAGAGAATATAGATGTTAATCATATCCATGTCTATCCTAGAGAATACTAGTGTAGTATTAAATCTTACTTGTTCAAACCAACCTTTAATCTTGGGGGTGAGAGCCATGATCTATTAGTGAAACATAACTAAAACCCTAAACCACATCTGAATTCCAATCCATGGATTACTTTGGATCATAAGTAGAACCTTGCCATACCTCATGCCTATATATATTTCCATTTAGTGAAGAGTATGCATAACCCTAAACCCTTTTTACATAGGATCCACCCCACATAAAATAATATGTCCTAACTTGTGTATCATAGATCCCAAGTATAAACCAAACTATTTATACCTAAACTCAAATGCTATTTAAGTGAGTAGAGTGAAACCAATATCCAATTATATTTTGCCTTCCAAGTAAGTTGTTTAGTGAATCAAAGGAAATAGTATTTTATAAACTAGAAGCACCATTTAAACAAGTAAGTTAACCATGATGAGCATATGGTTGAGCTTAAATAATTCAAGCTAAAAGTTGCTAAGCAAGATTATTAAATATAGAGTGGATCCAAACCATTTTCTTAAACCTTAAGAAATCATCACCCACATAAAATCATGAACCAATCCAATACCCTTTTCCATTTGTTAAACCCTAGCCATAATTAAATTGTATGTGAGTAATCATTATGGTTAAGCATTAGAAAAATAGAATATGTTCACCATGCAAATATACTAAATTTTAAAGCACTTAAACATAATTTTTTAAAAAAACTAAAAAGCAATTGAGATGAACCTAAAATTCATACCTATTTGAATTTTGAATTGTGTCTCATAAGAACACAAAATTTATCAATTAAAAAGATTGTTTGAAAACAAAACAATACAGTGAGCAGGATTATCCAATTATATTGATTTTCAAATAATTTAGAACCTGCAAAACAAAACAGAAATCAATTTGAATTCAAATAGCAAATTCAAAACAGAAAATAAAATAAATAAAAAGAGAGGGAAAGCTTACCTTGTCCAGCACCGTAGCAGGCCACGCAGCCCAACGCAGCAGCCCACCATCGGCCCATCCTCGCGCAGAACCAGTCCAGATACCGTTTTGGTGTCTTTAAAATTCGTGCGAGGAGAAAAACATCGTCGTCTTCTTCTCCGAGCTCGACAGCGCGGAGCGCCAGTAGACGATGTCTTCGACGAGGATAAGGACACCGCCGAACGCTGCAGACGCACTCAAAGCTCTACCTAATCGATTCGCGTCCGAGCTTATCCTGGAGGAAAAGATCTTCGTCCAACCCTCCAGGCACCGCCACCTCCCGACCGTCGTCGCCGTCGTGGATTTCCCGCCGGCAGTGAGCTCGTTTGCCACGTTTCAATTTTGACTTGGTCAGCCTCACGTGGCAGCCAACGTGGCTTAGACCCCACTAGTCAGTTGCTAGGGTTAGCTCTGTACCGGGTAGGTTTAGTATTTGTTAGTTATTTCAAATTCCAGAATATTACTGAAACTTTGCAAAATCATATAAAATTCATTTCAACTCAGAAAAATATGAATAATATATCAAGATGCTCACAAAAATAAACTCTATTCAAATAAAATATAAAATAAAAATGTGTGTCAAAATAAAAATTCACTTATTTTTATCTTTATTAATTATGTCTTTCCAATTGTTTTAAAAACAAATTGAATTCAATAAATAATTAAGTTTCAAAGAAAGTAAATTTTAACTATTCATTAATTAAGTAAAATGTTAAGATTAATTCACTTGATCATATTTTCATCAATTAAAATATTAGTGGTAATTCATAAACCCTAATTTGCAAATTACCATTTACTATTTCTTTAAATATTAATAAAGAAAGAAAATACCAACAACTAATATTATTTTGATAACTCCAAATTTGTAACTTAAACATTTTTAATTAACAAGTTATCATTTTAAAACCTAATCATAATTATAAAACCCTAATTCCAGAAATTAAACCCTAACTAAACTTTGTCTTAATTCTTAAACCCTTTAAAATAATTAAATGATAAGATTATTATTAATTTTGTGCAAAGTACTTAGTCCCATTAATTCTAGTCCTAATTATTAGATTAAGCATTGTATCATAATTTAGAAACCCTAGTTTCAATATAAGTAAGACATTGATCCTATTATTTTATGTGTTTCATTCTAAATTAGTTGCAATCCTAAAACCCTAGGGGTTTAGCCCATGTGATCATATCCACTTCACTTTACATGTAGAACTTTGATAAGCAACCAATGAATGTATGCTCATGATCCACTAAGACAAAACCAATTCACATGAGACCCTCATTTCATGTTTTTATTTTTGATTAATACTTGTGTGATCCATTAGTGCCACTTAGGAACAAACCCTAGCTTGCTAACCACATATTAGCACCATTGATCACCACTCCTATATACCACACCATTAAGATCAACCTAAACCATCAAACCCTAGTAGAACCCTAATGATAAACCCTAGTACCAACCTTGTGTAGCAATTCACATCATATGCTCCTATTCAACTAAACCCTACTTAGAAAGTAATAAACCATCTAGTTTAGAAGCCATTAGAGATTCCTTAGTCAAGAACATGAGAAGCTATAGTAAACCCTAACTCATAGCACCACCTTGACCATCATCCTTTGATATGATACCATAATCAACCATAGTAATAAACCTGCCAATACTTGTTGTATATAGAACTAATCCAACTTAAGAAACCAACTAGTCTCTATTAGAGAACTAAATGAATCCAATAGTAAACCCTAGGAATCATTGCTTCTATTTATAGTAGTTCTCATTCTTATTAACCTGTTCTTCAAAAGTTATTCTTTTAAAGAACAAAGGTCAATCAAACCCTAGAAGTCCTAGTCTTAGTTGAAATACTTATTAATTCTTAATTAACATGTTCTTCAAAAGTTATTCTTTTGAAATATAGTATAAATAATCATCAACCATGTCCAATAGAACATAAAATTGACAATTGTTCTTTACATACTATTCCACTACTATCCTTTGAATATATGCTTGTTATGTTGCATCATATTACTTGCTTATGCTATTCATATCACCAACCCTAATAAGAACCTTGTTTGAGAATCATCCTAAAAGTGGAACACACCCTAAAGAAATCTTTACAACTCATCCATCCTAAATCATCGAGGTTAGGTTGCTCGGGACGATTGCATCTCATACTATACATTATAGCATCTTTGCTCTTTAAACATTGTCCTTACCGACAATGATGGTATTTCAGAATTTGGAGTTCTCACGATCGAAGCTTTTGCTGCATAATCTTGCAGTCAAGAAAGGCAAGTTCATCGCTTGCTCATGTCATTTGATTATTTCTATCAAATTATATGGAAAGTACTATACTTATCACTCTTGCATTGAAAAGCAAATATTATTTTACAATTATGAATATGACTATGTGGTGGGCAATGGAACCATGGTATGTGTTGATTGGTGGAGGTTCCATTGCACGGGTACTATTCATCTAGGATTAAGTACCAATGCCGTCCAGTGATTCTAGTGCCGTACATATCGCGTTGACCATAAGATCTATAATGGCTCTGGGAAGCCAGCTGTATCTTTCCCTCTCGCATGCCAACGGACTGGTAATAAGGGTTGCCCTATCTTTGGTAAAGGTGGGGACATGTGGTCCTGCATAGTCTACCATTAGATACAGGAGAGGGTAGACTTATTATTGGTCTATGAAGGATTGTAAGGGTTGTCCGGATCAGTCTATCTATGGTGTATAGGACAGGCACATAAGTTGTTCGGATCAGTCTACCTTAACGGTATAGGAGAGAACAAGTGCCTGTGTTAGTCTACCCATAGATATAGGAGAGACAGACTTACAAAGGGTGGATGAGGTCGCGGAGAAGGTGATTGGCTTGGTTCTTATAGCTGACCTCACACCAAAGGAAGTGTGGACTGTCACTGCCCGGTTGGCAACAAGGTTAAGTTCTCTTATGGGAAAAGTAACGCACCTCTGCAAAGGATATGAATTGTGGCTCACTCCTGTTCCGGGAAGGAACTGCGAACGCGCAGAAAGGAACTCCATGAAGTTCTAGTCAACCTGTGAAGAGACGGGCATAGTTTTCAGAATAAAATAAACCTTTTGAAGAAATGATTATGAAAACTTGCATTCGCCTATGACTTTCTGGTCTGTGGCTGTAGCTAGTGCATGATACACCTATTTCCCTAATATGAACTTGCGAGTACGCTCGTACTCATCCCACTCTTAAATCCCCCGCTTAGCTATGGAGGCACCAGAGGATAAACTACCGTGGAACTCGAAGACAAAGGAGTCAACTGCAACAAGATGAAGAACCCAAGCAAAGAATTCAATGAAGTCAACTGCAACAACTAGAGTGAAAACTTAGACTAGTAATAGAAGGAGCCTTTCCCTAATCCTAGCACCTAATTAGCTAGATTTCTATAGTAAGCCTAATAGCTCTGAAGCTTAAGTTAGCAATTAGTTAGACTACGAGTCGTTCTTCTGGAGCTTTATTTGAAGTTTTACCTCACTGTAAAGTAGGAGGCTGTGTTGATCTTCTGTAAACAGCTTATGTATCCTTCTATAGACATACCTTGGACTCGCATATGTTTCTGTTGTACCACTCTGAGGGATGTAATATGAGTGGAACAGTGTTTCACTTGTGTTATGTCAACGACTTGTGTACTACACCATGCAGTGGTACGCTGGGTCACCACAATTTAAAAGGAGAAACAATTCCCCTAAGTGCAGCCGAGAGGGCTCAGAAAAGGGAGGCTGACATTGCCATTGCTAAGCTTCGGCGTGATGAAGAGACCAAATGGGCTCAACGCGCAAACGTTAAGCACATACAAGAAGGTGGTAATAATACCAAATATTTTCACCTTATTGCAAATGGTAAACATAGGAAAAAAGGATTTTCCAACTTGAGCAAGATGAGGGGACCATTGTGGGTCAACAAAATCTGAAAGTATTCATAACTGAGTATTATAAGAAGCTTTTTGGAGCTCCTGAAATGAATTTCTTCACCATGAGAGAAGAAGTCACTCATGATATTACTCAACTTTCTGAAACGGAGAAAACCATTCTCACATCTCCTTTTACAGAAGAGGAGGTGTTTGAGGCTATCTCTAATATGGAACATAATAAAGCTCCAGGGCAAGATGGGTTTCCTGCTGAGTTTTATCAGAGGTTCTGGCCTGTCATTAAGTCTGATATGATGGCAATGTTTGTCCAGTCATAAGAGGGTGATATACCATTATATAAACTTAATTTTGGCCTCGTTACTCTCTTGCCTAAGGAAGAGGATGCGAGCAGAATAGAACAATATCGCCCAATTTTGTCTACTCAATGTTAGCTTTAAATTTTCACAAAGGTTGGTACCAATCGTGCAACAGTCATTGCACATAAGGTTGTTCGTCCAACTCAATCTGCCTTTATCCCTGGTAGAAACATCCTAGAAGGGGTTGTTGTTTTACATGACACCATCCATGAGCTTTATAGGAAGAAGATGGATGGGGTTCTCTTCAAAATTGATTTTGAAAAGGCTTACGATAAGGTGAAATGGTCCTTCTTACAACAAGCTCTTAGAATGAAAGGGTTCCCACCTAAGTGGTGTAATTGGATAGCACGCTTCATTCAGGATGGTAGTGTCGGAATTAAAGTCAATGATGATATTGGACATTATTTCCAAACACTAAAGGGTCTTAGACAAGGAGATCCACTTTCACCTATTCTTTTTAACATCGTCGCAGATATGCTTGGTATCCTTATTGCAAGAGCAAAGGAGGATAGACAAGTTGGTAGTTTAGTTCCTCATCTGGTGGATGGGGGTATATCGATTCTACAGTATGCAGACGATACAATTTTGTTTATGGAGCATGATTTGGCAAAAGCTGTAAACATGAAATTAATTATTTCTCTTTTTGAGCAACTATCTGGTTTGAAAATAAACTTTCATAAGAGTGAACTTTTTTGTTTTGGCAAGGCCAAAGATGAAGAAGACGATTATAGGAGTATTTTTGGATGTGAGATTGGCTCACTTCCTTTCAAATATCTCGGAATTCCTATTCACTTTCGGAAACTTAGAAATAAGAATGGAAGTCGATAGAAGATCGTTTTGAGCGAAAGCTTGCTGCATGGGTGGGCAAATTGCTATCTTATGGGGATAGGCTCGTTCTAATAAACTCGGTCTTGTCTAGTCTACCAATGTTTCTACTCTCATTCTTTGAAATACCTAAGGGGGTAAGGAAAAGACTTGATTTCTATAGGTCTAGATTTTTGTGGCAAAGTGATGGCCAGAAGAAGAAATATAGATTAACTAAATGGAACATTGTTTGTAGACCTAAAGACCAGGGGGTCTTGGCATTGAGGTGCTAGATATTAAGAACAGATATTTACTTAGCAAATGGTTATTTAAAATGCTGACAGAGGAAGGTGTTTGGCAAGAGTTGTTGACAAACAAATATCTTGGGAGCAAATCTTTGTCTCAAGTTCAGTCTAATCCTACAGATTCCTTCTTTTGGAAGGGGATTATGAAGGCTAAAGACAATTTCTTTAAGCGGGGTTCTTTTACTGTAGGAGACGGTATGAAAACCATATTTTAGGAAGACACATGGTTAGGTGACACGCCCCTTAACATCCGCTATAATGCGGCCACAACTAAAAATCTCTTAGTCGCTAACGTCCTTGATAATGTACCACTAAATATAAGGTTTAATAGGATGTTAACTGGAGATAGATGGGATGCTTGGGTCTCTTTAATGCGCAGGTTGATGGTTGTCCACTTAACAAATGAACCAGATAGTTTTGTATGGAAACTCTCTTCCACTGGTATTTTCTCAGTTAAATCTTTGTATGCTGATTATTTGAATGACCATTCTGTTTTCTGGAAAAAATACTTGTGAAAGATAAAGGTACCACTCAAGATTAGGATCTTTATGTGGTTCCTTTACAACAAGGTGATTTTAACAAAAGATAACCTGGCCAAACGAAGATGGAATGGATGTATTGATTGTGTCTTTTGTGGTCAAAGAGAAACAATAGATCATCTTTTCATTTCTTGCCATTTTTCTCGTTTAGTTTGGAGAGTTGTGCATTTTACTTTTAATATACCTCCACCCATGAACATAACTAATTTGTTTGGTAATTGGTTAAATGAGATTGATAAAAAAACAAATGAACAAATCTGCATTGGGGTTTGTGCTTTAGTTTGGACAATTTGGAATTGTCGGAATGAGGTCGTTTTTAATAGGTGTGCTAATCCAAATTTCTTACAGGTTATTCACAGGGCGGCTTCGTTGATTCACCTATGGTCATACCTCCTCCCTGTGGAGCAGCGGGAACCTTTGTATACCGGATGCAATCGTTTGATGGCGGTCGTTCGGGCTATTTTCAGACAACGTGGCTGGTTGCAATCTAAACGCATTGGAGATGGCACTTAGGCTTTACTTGGTTTCATCTTTCTTTTTGTGGCTGATTTTTACAGCCAATTTGATTGACCCGTGAGCGGGGTGTAATATTAGTTTGCTGGATGATTTGATACTTTAAAACTATGCTTTAATAAAACGGCTGTGTGCATCTCCTAGATGCAGAGGCTGGGGCTATAAGAGCATCTCCAGCCGCGTCCCCCAAAGCGTCCCCCAAACCGCGCCGGATTGAGCGTTTGGGGGACGTGTTTTGTTCGTGCCGCGTTTGGGGGACGTCGCTCCCCGCGTCCCCCAAACGCAGCCCCCAAACATTTAAAATACTTTTTTTAACACAGAACCATTTATCAAATGTAGCATATGAATAAAAATGTTTGCGAGGATTGTTTTCAAATTAAATTACAACAAACAATAAAACAAGTAAACAAATATAATAAATAGGGCTAGATGCTACATCAAGGTGCCACAGTATTTCCTTTGATCCTCCACAAATGCTCAACGAGATCAGCTTGAAGTTGATCTCAATCATGAACATTGCTGTCACGGATCTCTACGTGCATAGAGAGAAAATCAGCAAAATCTGCAGGCAACACATGATCAACCTCCGCGAGAGGGCCCTGACACTCATAGGGACCAACATGTGTCCTGGCATGATTCTTGCGGTCATCCTCGATGATCATGTTGTGCATGATCACACAAGCCTGCATCACCTCCCACATTTGGTCGTGAGACCAGCTTAGAGCAGGGTACCGAACAATGGCAAATTGTGCTTGAAGCACACCAAATGCCCGCTCGACATCCTTCGTGCAAGCCTCCTGTCGCGTAGCATAGTGGGAATTCTTCAGACCTGATGGATTCGATATTGTTTTGACAAAAGTGGCCCATTTTGGATATATACCATCGGCTAGATAATAGCCTTTGGTATATTGGTGGCCATTGATCTCATAGTTGCATGGTGGAGCATGCCCTTCCACTAGTCTGCTGAACACCGGAGACCGCTGCAACATGTTGATGTCATTGTGTGATCCCGCCATGCCAAAGAAAGAATGCCAAATCCACATGTCATAATCTGCCACAGCTTCAAGCACCACACTGCAATATCCATGACGCCCTTTGTATATACCTTGCCAAGCAACGGGCAGTTCTTCCATGCCAGTGCATGCAATCGATGCTTCCAAGCATTCCGGGAATCCTCTGGCAGCATTTTGTGCCATGATCCTTGCAGTCTCTTCCTCGTTGGCCCTCTCAAGTAGTATTTGCCAAACTTTCCCACCACAGCTCGGCAAAACTTGTACATGCACTCAATGGCAGTAGACTCACTCATGCGAAGGTAGTCGTCCCGTGTATCGCAGGTGCTCCGTATGCAAGCATCCTCATGGCGGCGGTGCACTTCGAATGGACGAGAACCCGAGAACGCCTACAGCGTCGACCTTGAGTTTGAAGTAGGGGTCGAACTCGAACGCCGTGGAGGATATTCATGAACAGGCCCTTGCTCATCCCGTACCGGCGCCGAAAATTGTCTTCATGTGTTGCACCGTATGCAAAGTAGTCGTTGCAGCATGGTATGCCCCTCCATCCTCTCGGGCTTGACTTCCTTCTCCCGCCTTGATCCTCCACGGCGTGGCCTCTTCCTCTTCTCCGCCCTCGTCAACCATGTCCTGCAGGGATGCGATGATCATCAAATGCTCCCGCAGGTCGTCGTCGAAGGCTTGCTCTTCCTCCAGCAGCAGGGCAAGCATCTCGTCGTCGCTGTCCATGGCTAAAGCAAAATCAATGGTTAAAATAGCGCCGATGCAGACGACGCAACGAACATCGGCCAATCGCGCCTACCTGGCAAGTCGTCGAGTGACAAAGGATTAACTTGTCAATGCCTACAGATTGTAGACTAGGGTTTTGCTAGAAGTAGAGGGCAAGTAGATCTCGAAGGTTTAGGCGAAAAGTACTCGACGATTATGAAAACCAGGGTTATGTTGACAGTAGATTCGATCCTTTCTTTGTCCCTCGACTCCCCCTTATATAGGAGGTGGAGCCGAGGGTTTCGTATGGTACAAGTTACAGAGTCCGGGCGGTTTCTAACTCGTCCCGCCGATTACAAATAATACTTCCTATTACAACTCTAGCTTTCCTTAATACATCTTGGGCTCCCGAATCTTCTTATTCTTCGGATAGTGGGCCTTCAGTAAATCCCGGGTACTATCTATGGCAGGCCCATTTGGGGTGCCTATGTCAGCCCCGAGATTTTGCTTGAATCGTAGAGTCAGGAAAAATCTCCCGTATATTTTTGTTCAAGAGCTTCTATCCATACTCCTTCACATAAAATTATATATTGTACAGGGATAATGGTAGTTGGGGCTAGTTCATCTGACGGATCAGGTACTAGTTAACTGCTCTAGTGGCAATCCGCAAAAACCTACTTCAAGATCACGTCCCGACATGATCTCGGGATATGTGTAAACCGACAGTGCCGCTTAAGGTCTTACCATTCGTCGAGTCCCAGTCAAATTTATCGGTACCTAACGCGTCCGTTAGGATTTTTCTTCGATCTGTTGATACGGATAAAGTAGCAGAGCGCAGTCTTGGCGATGCCACGCCAAAGAAAGTATCTGGTCTTACCTTCGCATTCAGAAATTGATCGCAACTTTGGCTTCGAGAATATATTGTCGAGTGCTTTTCGCCTTTGGAATAGCACATTTTATCGAGTCATATTTGATGACTTTATTTTGTCTTCCCGATGGGAGTATATGTAGAGTTATCGTGTAACTCGAAATATACTCACTTCTATTTTTGAAAAATTCATCGGGCACGCGAACAGCGTTCCGATGGGAGTAGCCCCGAGGCTACAGCCAAGAACTTGTGCTTGGGTGTAGGCTCCACAGATTAGTATCCTTTGCCACTATATTTATGATCCTTCTCGATATTTTTTATATTTATCAGATTACCTTGTGTGCGCGGAGGTGGGGCGGATTTGACGGCGCGTTCCGGACGCGCTGGGAAGCGGCGGGGCACGACGGCGGAGCCTCACCGCGCCGACGGTGCCGACTCCAGAGATCAACGTCCAAACGACCCGGAAATCCGCGGCGGAGGGGTGAGGCGCGGGAAGGGAGGAGCGACGAGAAAAAAGCGCGAACCAACGGCTTATGCAAATAGTCGCCGACATGTGGGAGCCCGCCTCGCTTTTCCACGTGCGTGAGCGTCCCCATGGGACGGACGGGCTCGGGCGCCAGACACCGTATCGGGCCGCGCCACAAAAATGGCCTTTGGGGGACGCTGAACGCTTTTTGTCCTGCGCCCAAATTGCTTTCGTGGACGCGATCGAGATGCTCTAAGCTCCCATTTCGAAAAAAAAGACTAGTTTAGCTAATCTGCCTTAGAGATAACCTCTAGCTTATTTTGTCTGTTTGTGTTTTCATTTAGCTCTTGTGTACATCTCTAAAACCAAAAATTAATAAAAATTGGCAGTGGGGAAACCTACTGTTCAGATTAAAAAATTATCGAGCTCGGAATCATACCTCACGACCATTTGAGTACTCATTTTGGTGTCTGGTGCACGTTATGTTTACTTTTGCTTGGTGTGCTGCTTCGGT
Organism: Lolium multiflorum; assembly: GCA_030979885.1. Taxonomy (NCBI): domain Eukaryota; kingdom Viridiplantae; phylum Streptophyta; class Magnoliopsida; order Poales; family Poaceae; genus Lolium; species Lolium multiflorum. The sequence continues at coordinate 154,633,608 of CM061750.1, read as the reverse complement.
GATTTGGTACCATATTGGGTTTCTTTTCTCTAATTTGGGGCATTCAGTTCTTCGTAGTTTTGATTTATGTCTCTGTTGATCAGAACAAATAATTTGGAGATATTATCTTTATAGAATGGTGTCGTGCTAAAGGCTTAAAGAAGGGAACAAACAAAATGGTCGATTTGGAGATATTATCTTTATAGAACTACAGCATTTTTCTTGTTGCTCTATTCCAATAGCGGCACACATGTGTAGCAAGCTCTACGCAAAATAATGGCGCGGTAGATTAAGAGAGTTACCTATTAGTGCATCATGGATTGCAGGTGACACGTTGACTAGTCAACCACATCTTAGTGACTGGTGTGACCCACCGCTGCTGATATATTGGGCTGGGACTACGTACATTACCATTATGGGACCTAGTTTTGATCAAGAGGCTGATGTGTTCCACCACATATGACCACCCGATTTAGCCCACCATGCCTATGGGGCATTTGAAAAAGCGAGGCCTAGAGTTCAATTGTCGTCTAACCATGTTGCCGCACTCTCCTTTCTCCACTCCTTACTTTAAATCTCGCAACATTCCCCACCCTACATTTCATATCACTCCCATGTTTCCATTACGAACCAAAGATCCCATCCCCATCTCTCTTGAGTTGTGCCGAAGTTGAATTGTAGGTTCTGGCCTGACACCGCCCGATATGCTCAAGGCGCGTCGGAGTCCTCCACCAGTATGCCTGTTTTGCATGTATATTCTTCATCCCTTCAACAAATCGTGTTTCATCATTTTCTTCCTTCTTTTCTGATGTGGTCTAAGACCCCGTTTGTGGCCCGATCTTGCGAATTGACCCGGAAACGAAAGGGGAAAAGAGGAAGAACACGAAGAACACGACGACACGCGCACGCACACCGACCCGATACAACCGATGCTTACCCTCGTGGCTCGATGGACCACGCCGAATAGAATCACCCACGGAAGAGACCGCGGTAGAATTCCGAGGTGAGAGATACGGTATTGGAGACGGAATCGGTGAGGGAGAGAGAGTGCACACACTAGAATCTCACTCACAAACTCAATCAACAACAAGGGTGGCCTTGATTACAGAGGGATGATACCCTAGGGAGCTCAAGTTCTATCCTAAGCCAAATCTTGTCTAACCCTAGCAAAGTGCAGGTACGGGGATACATATAGCTCAGATTCAAGTCAAGGGTAGTTTGGGGAAAGAGCTAAATAAGTTACGCCTCGATTACAATCAACGGTTCAGATTCGAGCTAAAACGCGTGCGAGCGGTACCACGGCGGAGGTACCGGCGAGGTACCGGAAAATGCATCAAACCAAGCAAAGTATCCAGGGGACTCGGGCGCGAGCGGTACCACGGCCGGAGGCTCCACCCGAGGTACGGGAGCATGCGCAAGATGTACGGGAGGGACGAGCGGTACCTCGGGTGGAGCCTCCACCGGAGGTACCGGTCTCCCGCATTCGCGCAAGAAGGAGCCTGGAGGCTCTGCCGGCCCTAGGTGGAGGCTCCGACCAGCCTGGGTGGAGGCTCCACTGTCCGGGTGGAGGCTCCACTGCCTCATCCTTCTTCTCTTCTTCTCTTCTTCTTCTTCTTCTTCTTCTTCTTCTTCTTCTCAACAATGGTGTATCTTCCTCCTCCTCCTTGATTAGACTTATACCTAATGACACACAACACACTTGCATGAGGTAGTATACCATTCAAGTGGGCACCAAGATCGAGGGTAGAGAGGATAGAGTTCACCTTGACGTGTATCGCACGGGTTCGGGTTGTCGGTCCCCTTGGGGGAATCTTTGGCCATGGTGTAGCGTCGATGATAGGCGGGATTGCACTTGATGGTCTTGAGGCGTAGGTGTCCGAAGGCCACCCCGCATCATCTCCCCCCTTGGGGAGTCGTCCTCGACTCTTGTTCCTCCTCATCGATGATGTAGTCCATGACGGATCTCCCATGTAGTGGTGGAGGGACAAAGTCTCGGTCGAAGAAGAACGTGGGGAAAAACAACTTGCGAATGGAAAGCTTGTGGATGCCAACGTCGAACGAGAGGCTCTCAATCAAATACGAAGCATCAAGTCGTTTCTCCAAGAGGCATTTGGCAAAAATGGAAACCAAAAGAGTGTCGATATATCCAAAATTTGGTAGGGCAAAAATTTGTGCATGTAAGAGTTGTAAGGTGTCAAAAATGTGTGGTGTAGCATTGTCCCAAACAAGTGGAACAAACAAAAGGCAAGTGTCGGCGGCAAAATTTGGGGCAAAATTGTTATGTGCAATGGCAAAGCGATGGAGACTTCGAACTTGGGAGAGTATGGTTGGCTTGAGCCGAGTAAGAGTGTCCTCAATTGTGAAAGAATCCATTGCAATTGCCAAAGATGAAATGAGAAATCCAAAGAAGAGCAACTTTTTGTATGACATGTGGCACAAGATGCATAAGGTGTCTCTCACATGTATGACATGGTCCTTGAGAATCTCGGAGTGTATGATGATATCATCAAGACATACAACAACCATTGTGCCAACATGATGTGTCAAGATATGTTGCATAAGAAACAAAAGAGGTGACAAGGAGTTTGACCAAACCGGAAACTCGACAAGGCAAGTCGGAAACACATGAGGGTGAAGGCTTGTGGGAACATACTCTTTGGTGTGATTCCCGCGTTAGGTCCTTGTTGGGGTAGCTCTCAATTGCGCGTTTCGTGAGCTCATGCTCCGTGGCGGTAGAAGTGGTCGTCCGTGTACCTACACATGGAATAAACAAGACAAAGAGCGTGTGTGCATGGTAGATGAACACATCATCCATCATGATGGTCCAAGTCTTGTGCACATCACCATTAGTGTCAATCAACATAGTATGGAATGCATGGCGATGGTGCAAATGGCAAGTAGGTGCATTCATGGCATGTGGTAACCACTACTAGAAATCCCTTTATTCCCGACGGTGTATTGTAATAGCCGACGGCCCGTCGGATAATATGCTAATAACCGACGGTAGCATTAAAGACCGACGGTTATTGGTAACCTCTCGGGTATGGACACTAATAACCGACAGTATAGTGCATTGCCCGACGGGAATAAACTAACTCTCGGTTATTCAACTTCATACCCGACGGTGCAGACTAATAGCCAACGGTTCAAATTTCACGGTCGGGTATTATGGTTAATAATCGACGGTAAACGTAAACCATCGGCTATTCACGGAAATGGACGACGGTCAAATTGTAACCATCGGTTGTAAGCACAAATAGTTGACGGGGATAGGTAATAACCGACAGTTTAACCCTCGGTAATATGTTTCAATGGTCGACTCAACTAAGCATGAGAGATGACAATGTCAACAGCAATGGTTGAATCATGCTGCCCATATTGAGAAATGGAAGTGCTGGAACTGATTCCTAACCGGTGGAGGATGATATATATATGTTCAGGGATCCATATAGAAAGTAAAGACGACTCGCAGAGGAGATTGTTTGTTAGTAAGTAGTAATGAGGAACTGTACAAAAGTACTACACATGAGAAACATAAGAATAACTTTAATGATCTTTTTAAGAAAATAGCACCACAACGGGTAAAAAATGTGCTTTGCCTAGTTTGAGCACTTGGTAAAGGACTAATCGTTTCTTTTAGATTTGTATTGAGAATTTACATTGCCACATGTTAAGAAATAAGTTTTTTCTAATTTTTTAATAAGTAAGCAAGGGACTCTTCTAAATTATTTTCGGATATGTGCATAAATTCGGAATGATGAAATTCAGAATGATGAAGAGTTCCCACAGATACATCCAAATTTGAACAAACCTTCGACATTTTTTGTGGGACGGAGGGAGCAGTATATATATACTACAAATACAAGCAATATCATTTTGTAATTTATTTCGTGAACATCTTTCTGTAATTCTGCTCGCTGGAAGTTTTCACTCCTGGCGTCACCTGTGCTCAAAATTTCTCTTTGCCGCGCGTGGAGGCGTGACCCAGTTTCTGGCCCGCGGGTAACTCAAATTATCTCCATATATATCCCTCTCTTTGTGCAACCCCCACCACGCCCAGAAATCAGCGCCAGCTCCCCCGCCCTCGGACTCTTTGTCTCTCCTCCCCCCCACGACCGACCACGAACTCCGAGATTATCGGAAACACTGGCGCCGCCATGGATTTGGCTCCTTCCCTCGGTGGTGCATTGCCTAACTTCCCATGCCGAGCTCTCGTCTTCCCTCTCCACTTCATATGATTTGATCTATTTCGTGCTCCTGCAGTTGACTGCCGTGATCTTGGTGAGATCTGGCGCGGTCTGATCTTGGTGAGTTGATCCGGATATTGGTCGTTGACTCAGATCGGAGGAGAAAGGACCTGATGATATTCGGTGCTGACATGCCATCGCTCTATTTCGAGGCTTCCATGTTCAAAAAGATAAGGTCTACCTCGTTGGCCATGAGTTGGTATGTTCTCGCACAGTCGCACTCACAGTATGTAGCTAAGGCCGTAAATCTGACTACTGATTGAACAGGTCAGGGATCTAACTGGTATTCTGCCTACAGGTTAATGAAGGAGGCTCGTCGCCCGGTAGTGTGCGACATGTGCACGGACAAACTTATTTAGGCCAGTGGCTTCTCTGCTCTTCTCTGCATTTTTGTTTGTTTCCGCTCGGTGGTGTTCTAACCGGAAAAAGGCATCTGATTTTTAAGTCGTTCTGGTTACTAGCCACGAGTTGTTGATATAATATACTACTACTTATTAGTATGCATGTGTTCATCGGTAGTATCCAGAAACCTGTACAAGTTATTATTCACGAGTTGTTGATAGATTATGCAAGTGTTCATCGGCAGTATCCAGAAGCCTGTTCTACAATTAATAAACAGCAAACGTTTCTTTTTCGTGGGAGCGATTCAGCCATCTAAATATAATTGCAATCGCATGTGCATCAACAAACACCAAAAAGAGCCGTTTGATTTGGACAATCTACAATGCATTGGTTTCACTGTAACATCTGCAGAACGCATATTATTAGTTCCATATAGCACGAAGCATGTAGTTTTAGATCTCTTGGTTGCTGCCGTGAGTACATGAGAATCATCATGTGTGATGTTTCTACAGTGCCCAACTTTTAGAACTATTGCGACATGCATATATCCCCTGATTAACAAATCTTGCCATAAGTCAAGATCTAAGAAAGTAATAATCGAGAAATTGCTGCAGATTAAATAATCTACATACCTCCCAGATTTTTTCATGTTAGTACTGCAGTATTAGACTCGAAGAAATATTAATTTGCTAAACTTTGACTGCATAGTATGAAAATTTAGTCTGCCAAAACAGTACACACCTAATCATGTTTTACTTTTATTGTCCCTTTAGCAAATGCACAACTGACTAGAATTAATATTTTGGCTTGTTCTTTGGCAGTGGCATTTAGCATTATGGTAAGATGACCTATGGCGATGAACATTATGATCAATATGGCGATGGAATTGGTGATTAATGTGGTGATGATGGTGAAGATTACTGAAGGTCTAACGACTTTTAAGTCCCTAAACAAACAGATGCGCTGCAAAATATTTGGACCATTAGTTGTTGTTCTCTTTGTATTCCACAGTTCCTAGATGAACATATACTTTGTGAGGTCGCGCTGAATATAATATATGTTCCTCATTCATGCGTGGTTGTGTAATTATGAGATGTTCTTGAAATGCTAATATTTTTAAATATTCTTGCCTGGATCACATTTCTCTCTTGTACAACACCCCTCGGTGTAAGCAAATATGTGAAAGTCCAATGGTATACTACCATATGTAGATGTTGACTTACGACCGTCATTAAATTCATAAACCGACGGTGTAGGTTGGCCTAGCTTTCAGTTATAAGAACACCCAAGGGATGTATATACCATCGGTAATAATACTAACCGACGGTTTGGTTCTATTCTCGGTTATAACTACGAATGACGGGACAAATATACCATCGACTATCAGAAAAATCGACGGGATGTAATGACCGTCGTAGGAAACCTAATCGACGGGGTTCACCGTCGGCTTGTTACCGTAGGTAAATATGTTATCCGATCGTACCATCGGCTACTATTGTAATGGCCGACCGAGCATAGCCGACGGGAGATAGCCGACGGTGGACCGTCGGTTATATGGGTATCCGACTGTAAACTTTAATTGCCGACGGTGATTTGGCCCTCGGTTAAAATGACATATCTAGTAGTGAACTCATGATCATCAAAAATAGAGAAGGCTATGGGGGCCATCTCATGGACAATGAAATAAGCATTCTTGCATACCAAGCATAAGAAAGAGCAATTGTTCACAATCTTAGATGCAAGGATCATGGAATGGTGTAAACATTTGGGGCAAAGCATGTGGAACATGTTATCATTGTTGTCGACAACCCTATGTAAAGAGCAAGTGTTCATCAAGGGTGTCACAACACAAGCATGATCATAATCATTATCATTACAAGCAAGCGGGGAAAATGTGAAGCTCTCATAGCATGGCATGTTCATGGTATCACAATCAATCAACTCCACATGATCAACAATGTTAGCAAGCAAAGCATCACATGGGAATATGAAAGAATCAAGTGACATGGCAAATGTATCCTCAAGATCATGCATGCACTCATAAGTCATCATGTCCACTAGTGGGATCATGGCATCATCAACACCTATGTTGTTACCTTTGTAGGCCGACTCATTTGAAGTAGGTGTTGTGGAAGTAGGGGGATCCATGTTGTCGACATGTCCATCTTGGAGCAAGCATGGTGAGATAGCATCGTCGTCATGCACCATGTACATCTTCTCCATGATCGGGAACTCGTCCTCCGTGGAACCTAGTGCAACATAAGAAGACACAAACGAGGGAGAGGTTAATGTGTTAGCAAATGCGATGTCCTCCATGGACCTATCATCTACCTCTCTCAACTCACTTTGTGTATCACTCATGTCCTCCAAATGGAAGCACTCAAACTCACATATGGGGTGGAAGTCACTCAACTCACTATCACTCTCACTCAAGTGGGCTAAGTGGCTCTCATGCTCACATGGGATTGGTACCAACTCATCAATCAAGCATGTAGGAGTAGGTTCGACTTGCTCATCTCCATGCGCCTCCGTGGTTGAAGGGATCTTCCCATGCTCAACCATCTCAACTCCATGCGCCTCCGTAGGTGAAGGGAGAATCCCATGCTCACCATGCTCAACTCCATGCGCCTCCGTAGGTGAAGGGAGAATCCCATGCTCACCATGCTCAACTCCTCGCCTCCTAAGTCGTCCTCAAGTGGTGGCATCTTGGAGACTTGTGCATTGAGCTTCTTGGCGCTTGGCGTTGTGCATTGCCATGCCATGTGACCTTTGCCTTGCACACCTCACATAGGAGATTGGGACATTCCCGTGGAGGGTGGCCTTGTTGCTTGCACTTGTAGCATTGGAGTCCATAGGCGTATGACGAGGTAGGGGCCATTGTGGTGGTGGCACAAGAGGTAGAAGTCGCCTCATGAGGAAGGTATGCGCGATGTGCACTTGCCATCCTTGTAGTGGTGGACACCCTATGATGGTGTATGTCGTCTTCATGTCGAGGATCTCGTCTTCGTGCATCATCACCATGGCTTGAGTGGTGTCGTCGAAGATCATGTGTGGGCGGATGTCGATGTAGACCATGAGGTGGTGGTGGTCGACGATGATCATGAGATGGTGTGAGTCGATGACGGTCCTTGCCATGCCTAGATGATGGCTCTTGCGACTTGGCATGTTGCTTGCGGCGCCTTGTGGAGTTTGGAGAAGAGTGTCGACGACGATCATGTTGGGGACGCTCTTGATGCTCCATATGATGTCCTTGATGTCGATGATCTTGTGCATAAGCACTCTCATAGTGGCGCCTTGAGGAGCTCGGAGAAGTGTGTCGATGACGCTCATGATGGGGACGCTCTTGATGATCCATATGATGGTGCCATCGTGGAGGTCCTCTATCTTCATATGTAGCTCCATTGGCCAAGTAGGGGTATGTGGGAGCACCGGCGTTGTTCATGGTGAAGTCGAGGTGAGGCTCCGTCACGGTGTCGATGTCGTAGGAGTGGTGTTGTTCCACCATGTCGACCATGTTTGGTGAGCCATTGTCGATGTAGAGCTCGTCGAAGTCGTCCATGCTTGTTGAGCCATTGTCAAAGTACAGCTCGTCGAAGTCGTCCATGCTTGTTGAGCCATTGTCGAAGTAGAGCTCCTCGATGTCGAACATGTCGGTGATTCTTGGGGAGCTATGGTCGGAGTAGAGCTCCACATGTTCCTCCACATCCGCGGTGCTTGAAGAGGTATCCTCCTCGAAGTCCTCCATGTACTCCTCCGTATCCTCATCTTCGCTATCCATGTTAGCACGATGGTATGTATATGGTGGGTGTTAGTGGAAGAACACTACCTCGCAACCTTATGATAAGATCGGGGTGATCCAACAAACCGAGAGTTAGAACAATTGTATCGGGCACTCACACAAAGACACACGCAAAAGCTAGCAAATATGGTGTTAGGTAAGTATGGTGGAAAGCCAAAATATGAAATCCGAAATCAAGTTTGTTGTTAAGGGTGGGTAAGATCCAAAAACTCAAATGTCAAAGCGATGATCACTATAAACACGGAAAAGATATGGAAAGCACACACGAGATAAGCGGGGTTAGTGCGACCAAGGAATGAGCGGAAAAGTGTATGAAGCCCGAAAGCAAGGTTGCTCGGTGTCACACTAACACAAGGAGAGGCAAAGCTTGGGTTGCAACATGAGAGACAACAAGATTCACACGCGCCTCTCTTCTCTTTCTCTCTTTTGCTTAAAAGCTTTTTCCTCTTTTTGTATTTGGTGGCACTTACACTCTTTGTGTATTTGTATGTATGATGGCACTCACACACTTTTGTGTATTTGTATGTATGATGGCACTCGCACACTTTTGCTCTATGGTGCACTTGCACTCTTTTTGTGTTTTGGCGGCTTTTTCTCGCACTATGTTAGCGTTAGCTCGCTTTTGCTATCTTGCCACACGAGTTTTGCTTAGAAGCTTGACTCCACACTACACACACACCTCACAATCGGGCCACGTGCAATGTCTCGCAACACTCAATAAGCAATGCTCGATAGGATAGATCGCAAAAGAAGAGGGGTTACAAGGTGGGGAGCAAGTTATACCTAGATGAAAATGTTAGGCGGTGTCGGAACACACAACTTGCGATGATGGCGGTGGTGTCAAGAGTACGTTTGCATGTTCGGGGTGCCGAGGATGTCGTCGCTTGCTTCGGAGCTGCGGGTTAGTTTCACAAACAAGGCACTCAAACCGGAACAAGCAAACACAAGTTAGCGGATAAGATGCGTCAAAATAGCTTGGCGGCGGTGGCGGTGGTATGCCGGCGGTGATATCGGTGAGCTCGCGGTGGCGGCGGTGGTGGTGGTGGTGGTGCCGCGGCGGTGTTTCCCGATGGTTTGGGAGGGTGGCGGTGTTTGCCGGTGATTAAGGGGGGCGGTGTTTGCCGATGATGAAGGGGGGTGGCGGTGCTTGCCGGTGAGAGGAGTGGTGGTGGTCGGCGGTGGTGGGGTGGTGATGGTGGTGGTGGCCGGCCTTGGGGGAGAAGGGGCGGTAGTGGAGGGTGGAGCCTCCACCGGAGGTACCGCTCGTGCACGGGTGGAGGCTCCACCCGGAGGTACCGCTCAGCCCTTCTTCCTCACGTGCACTCACACACGAGCCACACTTTCTCTCTCCTGTTCTTCCCCAAATCCAAATCCAATTGACCCAAAACTCGAAAATCGAAGGAATTTGTGGATGGAAAGTGGGGGAATTAGTAGATCAACACTAGAGACACCGAATCCATGGACCAAAACCACTCAAAACGCAACAAAATCGCAGATCCATCAAAAGGCAAATTAGGGCTATTTTTGGGGATTTTTGGGGAAATTTTTCAGAGATGAAATTGGGTGGGTGGGGGTCAAATTCGCGGAAACCAAAGGCTGCTGATACCATATGATGTGGTCTAAGACCCCGTTTGTGGCCCGATCTTGCGAATTGACCCGGAAACGAAAGGGGAAAAGAGGAAGAACACGAAGAACACGACGAACGCGATGAACACGGGGACACACGCACGCACACCGACCCGATACAACCGATGCTTACCCTCGTGGCTCGATGGACCACGCCGAATAGAATCACCCACGGAAGAGACCGCGGTAGAATTCCGAGGTGAGAGATACGGTGTTGGAGACGGAATCGGTGAGGGAGAGAGAGTGCACACACTAGAATCTCACTCACAAACTCAATCAACAACAAGGGTGGCCTTGATTACAGGGATGATACCCTAGGGAGACAAAGCTCAAGTTCTATCCTAAGCCAAATCTTGTCTAACCCTAGCAAAGTGCAGGTACGGGGATACATATAGCTCAGATTCAAGTCAAGGGTAGTTTGGGGAAAGAGCTAAATAAGTTACAGCCGCTCGATTACAATCAACGGTTCAGATCTGAGCTAAAACGCGTGCGAGCGGTACCACGGGCGGAGGTACCGGTCGAGGTACCGGAAAATGCATCAAACCAAGCAAAGTATCCAGGGGACTCGGGCGTGCGAGCGGTACCACGGCCGGAGGCTCCACCCGAGGTACCGGAGCATGCGCAGCATGTACTGGGAGGCCGGTGAGCGAGTAGTCTGGAGCCTCCACCCGGAGGTACCCTGCCTTCCCCTCGGCCAAGAAGGAGCCTGGAGGCTCCAGCCGGCCCTAGGTGGAGGCTCCGGCCAGCCCTGGGTGGAGGCTCCAGCCTGTCCTGGGTGGAGGCTCCAGCCGGCCTCATCCTTCTTCTCCTCTTCTCTTCTTTCTTCTTCTTCTCTTCTTCTTTCTTCTCTGAACAATGGTGTATCTTCCTCCTCCTCCTTGATTAGACTTATACCTAATGACACACAACACACTTGCATGAGGTAGTATACCATTCAAGTGGGCACCAAGATCGAGGGTAGAGAGGATAGAGTTCACCTTGACGTGTATCGCACGGGTTCGGGTTGTCGGTCCCCTTGGGGGAATCTTTGGCCATGGTGTAGCGTCGATGATAGGCGGGGTTGCACTTGATGGTCTTGAGGCGTAGGTGTCCGAAGGCCACCCCGCATCATTTTCTTTAATCAATCTTATCTCTATTTCAAATCCGTCGTGAGGTCGTCAACTTGTGCCGCTCGGATGATGTCGTGCAGATCGGTAATGAGGTTGTCTGCATCATGAATTTCTTCTAGACTTTTTTTTGAGGTAATATCAGATATTAAACTGATAAGGGAACCGTGCAGAAGAAAAACAAATGCTTTTGAAGGGCAGCCTGTAAAGCAATCAAATTTATAAATGATGCCCATAGTACGAATTAATCAGATAAACGGTGAACACTTCAATATCTTATAGTTGATACTGATAGTACTAAGACCTATCAAAAGAATTTTACAATAATTGTTCATGGCAAACAATAATATTTTTAGTCGACCATTTTGTTTGTCCCCTTCTTTCAGCCTTTAGCATTAAGTGAAATAAAAGTGATAAAATCCATCTTTGTTCTGCAACATCTTTTGCTTAATAAACACTTGATTGTTTTCTTTGTTGTATTTGCAGGTTATAAACGGTTCATTGTGAGCCAGATGCAAAGACCGGGGGTTGAACTCATCGGCTACTCTCAAAACAAATAAATGATGATATTGTGTTCAGCACACCATTTGCATAGAAAGATTCGGCTCTCTCTGTATGACGAAGAGATCACACTACCCAGAAAACTGCCGATGGGCTGATCACATGCACTTTTCATTACTACCATGCATCTAAAGGTATAATTGCCACACCTCCATGGGCTCTCACAGGGCATGTTGCTTCTCAGCCGTCGGATTTTTTTGTCTGGCCAATCTGATTCGTTGGATGTTGGTTAAGAGAGAGGCTGCTGGTTGGGTGGCCTGCTAGCGAAAACCATGGAACGGTCATATGATACCCGCATCAGGCTGCGTCTGGGCCCGACCATCGCGCGGACCCGCCTGTCGGTCGCTGCGGGTGTCACTAGATTGGGTCGATCCTGCTGTGCCTGTGCCTCAGAACGAGCAGCGCTCGTTGGTTGGCTCGCGCGCGTGGGCGTTTCAGAGCAGCAGCGCGTGGGTGTCACTAGATAGAGGCATGGAACGGCCGTATTGTACCCGCCTTACTCTGGTCGTGGACCACACCGTCGTCCGGGCCCAGCTGTCGGTTCCTGCGGGTGGGATTTCTTCTGGTCAAGTTTGCTGTCCGCCCCTTCCAAATATCTCCACTACCGGGGGTAGTTTGGAGATTTCCTCACGCGTCGTTTCGGCCAGTGGGTGCGCTCGCCCCGTTGTCGTCGCCGCATTTGCCCACGGAGGAACTCTGCCTGGGAGAAAGCTCCCGGCCGGTGAGTGCGGTCGCTCGTTTTAGTGCGCCGGCGCTGCTCCTCCCTGTCCACCCACCTCACTTCCCCCCCGCGCCGCTCTCGCTTCGCCCACGCTGCCCTCTCCTCCTCGTCTCGTCCGCCGGGTCTCCGCGATGTACGTTCGCCGTCCGCCGTCGTCCGTGCCAGCCGCTTGTTCCGCGTCATCGACGGCCGCCGGCGTTGCTCCATGGCGGCGTTCTACCGTGAGATCGGTTGAGGTGAGCTTCGTCTCTTCTCCTCTTCTGAGACGCGGTTGTGCGGGCGAATCGTTCCTCCGTTGATTTCGGCCGATTGAATCGAGATTCTTCCCCGGATTCCTTCTTCCCCGGCCGTTTCTTCCCTCATCTCCTGTCCTTGCCTTCTCCGTGTGGGTGTGGAGATTTCTCCTTCTTCTTTGCGTTACTATGTCCGCATCTTACGGCTGACGTGCTTGCGTTCGCACTTCGATTCTTGGTTCTGCAGGACGTCGTCTTCCTGCATGGGGTTGCGGCGACTGCTTCTGCTGGGCTGCTGCTCGATTCTGCTGCTCCTGCTGTCGGTGAGTGCTCTTGCTTCCATCCTCCTCTCCTCTCTACCGGTTGTTCCAGCCTCTGGTTCGTACAGTTGACCATCTGGTTGCTGCTGCTTTTGATATGTTCTAGCTCTGCTAATATTAATTCATACAAAAGAAATCAAATAGAAGAGCCGATAAATAGGAGCAAAAGAACCTAACAGTCTTCATATCAAACCAAGTAGCCAAATAGAGAAAAGGGTACACATGTCCTGTTACAAATTGCAGTCTTCGAGCAGAGTTGATTTAGAACATTGTTCTGCATTATCAAGTCATTTTGGTTAACCAATTACAGGAGCCAGGTAGATCTAGCGAGATGAAAAGGACATAGCTGTCCTTGAGGGTTTCTTGGGACAAAAATATACACGTGTCCTCTTACAACTTCCAGTCTTTCAGCAAACCTGCTTTAGGAAAATTTTCTGCATTAGAAAGTGGTTTTGGTTGTTCAGTTACAGGAGTCAAGTACATCTCAAAAGATGGAAAATATATACCTCATTTTAATGTATATGCTCGACTGCTTGCCTTTCTGTGCTAGGTTTCGAGGCGCTTATTCAGAAATAGACTGTACTTTCTGCGCCACAATTGGTTGGTTCACTTCTAACACCTGCAACAAATTTCAGACATGCATCACCAGAAATTGTGACGTGCAGTACGACCGTCACCTTAATTAAGGGCGACAATAGCAGTGTTGTGGGAGTGCTTATTCCTCTACTATGATACTCCCTTAATTTCCTTGTCTGACTATCTCTGTTTAGATCTGTATCAAACTTCTAATGCTGCCCTATGTAAATAGGTTGGCTCCGTAATGCTGCTCCCGCCATCTGTTACGAAGCCTCCTGGACCTAGGTACGTGCAGGAGCTTTGTTTGTTGGCTCAGTTACATACATGGTTGCTTTGGGTTATTGTTTAGCATCCTCTTGCATGTTGTGCAGCGATGGCAAGTGTGATATCGATTCACAGGTCAAGAGGGCTCTGTTCACTGACTCATTGCCTGAACATGGCGTCGGGGCTGTGCAGGAGTTGGCTCCTCGAGTTGAGCCTGAGGAGGTGGGTTTATGTCTATTTTACCAATGTGTGTGTGTGCATGTTTTCCTGTTGCCCATCTTTTTTGTTACAGGTTGTTTGTTCTCTATGCCAGGTTGGTTTGCCTGTGGTCGGGGCTCATGAATCTTCACCTGGCCCGTCTGCTGCTCCTTCGACGGACAAAAATTCAAACACGTTGGTTCTTCATTCCCCTTCGTGCCCATTTACTCATTTTTGTTAGTTGAAGATAGACATCAGAAATTAGATGAGTTTGGCTTCTGCTTCATTGTACATTTTTCTGTGTTGTACCTATGCCTCCTTGCTGTCACATGTTGCTTTCTTTTCACCGGCCTCCAATTTTAGACAAGGCGTGCCCTAAAATCGTGTTGTTTTCTCCTGTGACTCTGGTCTTACTTTTTCCATGTTCCTGTTCACACTTTTATTTCCTGCATTAGATTTACTACTTTGTCTTTCCAACCTCTTAAGCAACTGATTGATCTACGTCCGTTTTAACCTCCTGACTACGCAAGTCCTTGGTTTTACAGAGCTATGCATTTTCAAGCGTTTGTAGTGTTGAGACGGTTTTTGTTATAGTAAGCTTGTGCAATACACTTTCCTGGTATGTGCTGATTAGCTTCTGCTGTTAATCGCCTGTAGGCGTATGCGGTCGCGTGATCAGGCGGATGGCCTCGGCAAAAAGAAGAAGCCTTGACTTAGAAAGAGGTACATTCTTTGGATTACTTTGGCCACATTTGCTAATTTCTTCACTATCTTCATGTATTTAGTTTGTTCTGTTGATTCACTGCTATCTACATTCTTACATCCCTCGCTAATTATCCAAATGATATCCAAGTAGGCGATTAAAACTGCAATATGTGGGAGCATAGAAAGCAGCTGTGTAGAGATGATATTAATATACGGCTTATGACACCGCAGATTATCTGTAGAATTAAAAGCTACTTGTACCCAAAGATAACATAACTTTTCCTTCTGTATTTGCGCGCACATGTTTTTGGTTCTTGACAAACCACAGGCTTGTAAGAACTGAACACTTGTATGTGAAATTAGAGCACGAGCAGGCGTTTGGGTCTATCTGAAACATTGCTCGTTCTTGAAAATTATCTCACTTCATTGTATGCAACACGTTACCCTGTACACGACATTGCCCACCAGGCCAGTGATAGATGAATTAATAGTATCATCTATACTAATTTGTGCTGCTTGTTTATTACAACCTAGGATTTACCGCTTATTACTGTGTTGTTTACAACCTAGGATTTGCCGCTTATTACCGTGTTGTTCCATTTTCAGAAGTGCTTCCTCTAGGCGTCGGAGGACTTTGGTAGCTGTTTGCTTGACGCCCCTATCTTTTGCAGTGGTCATGTACATATGAACAAGTTACCTGTTGCAGCAGTCCTCCTTTGTGCGTTGGATGGTGGT
Source organism: Lolium multiflorum (assembly GCA_030979885.1). NCBI lineage: Eukaryota > Viridiplantae > Streptophyta > Magnoliopsida > Poales > Poaceae > Lolium > Lolium multiflorum. The sequence continues at coordinate 154,618,196 of CM061750.1, read as the reverse complement.
TCTACCCTTCGATGAAGTTCGCTATATGCGAGTGCTTTTGGTTCTCTCTGTTGTCAGCTATTTAGTTATGCAGTTTGCTTCATCGGGTGGTGTACTTGGGCCAGGAAAGAGACTTGTGTATATTCCTGGTCTACCGCTGATATGTTCTTATTATTAGTATGTGCTCCGCACTAGACTTTGTGGCTCTGTCAGAAGGAAGACTTTGTAAGTTCCTGATTTGATGCCATTATGTGCTTCCTATGAACTTATCTAGGTATATGAAAAAAGGACTTGGCTCGTCTATGTTTGTGTCAGGAGCAAGACTTTGCAAGTTCATGGTCTGTGTACTTGTTATGAACATGTACTGTCTATGCAAAAAAAGACTTGGCTTGTTTATGTTGTTTCTACTATGTTTCTGATGACGATGGTTTAAGCCTAAATAGTGCACATGCTTGCTCTTATTTGCTATGTCCTTCAAATTTGAGAAGAAGGTACCTTCAAATTTCACAGATTCTGCTTTGAAGAATGAGAAGAAAACATCGAGGCTTCTCCGGGATCGACCGAAGAAAACTGATGAAATGCGGATACAGAAGTCCAACCAGCTGATACAAACTGCGATGGCCTGTGATACCTACATTGAAAGTGTAACTGGATCCAACCGTAGTATCAAGGATATTATCTTAAAGAGCTTGGCTCCAGGCTGTAGTGATGCACACCACCAACATCATGCTAGCCTCCTCCAAATCCAAGATATTGTTATTGGTCTTACCCAGCATACAACCAAGACAATTGCCATGCTCAAAGCAGGACCATGTCCATATAGCGGGAGAGTTATTGACGATGATAGCTCATCCAATGACTGAGACGAAGGCCATTGCATGTTTGACCCTCTTGAGGAGTCACATCGGAAAGACTATGACGAGTGATCGTTGTTATCCAAATTAGAATCATTGCTACCTATGCTTCATCATGGGCAGTAAATTTTCTATCTGATATCCAGTGTTAGATTACGTGTAATAAGAGACGCATGCTGTTGCTGTGAGAACCTTCACGGGCCTCCTCCATGTGTTTAGCTCATGTTTTGTTCTTTGGAACATCGTACATGTAGCTATTGTGGTGCATCCCCCTCTTATCACTGTTTATCTATGTTGTGTTTTCCTCCCCATGTATCAATGGCCGCTTTCTTGCTGATATCGTGCGGTTCCGTGTTTCGCAAGCAAAACAGATCAAAATCCTAAATGTCATTGCTTTTTTTTTGTCGACTTTTTTTCAAAGCTTTCTTTCTTCATTCATAATTTAATGTTATGCGCAGATATTTGTAAACCCAAATAAAAAAAGTTATGCGCGACTGTCCGTATATCTCACGGGATCGGACGTGTTCCCTTTCAGATTATGTTATTCTGGGTTCGAGTGTAAGAAATGTGAATGGTCTTTGCCTTTTCCTCACTCTTTCCTGAATTTTTTTGGTTCTTATGGACCATTGGTTCATTTTTGTGGCTTAGTTTCCTACCTTAGTGCTACCCATATATGATACGTGTGGGTCCTGAAAACTCACAAGAGTTGTAAATTCTTTGATGTCCTAACTGATAAGTTGGAATAGTATATGTTCTGTGTGCATCATGAAACTTATAAGTATCACTATTTTATCACCGTTATACGAAATAAACATTGACATGACCTTCACGGGATCGTGCGCCAAGGCGCACATCTAAATCTAGTTCACTTTTCATTACTACCATGCATTCACTGCTATTACAGGCAACATAGCAACCACTCGACAGGATATATAGTACAGTAGCAAACAGCTATTTGACTATATTGTAACTTCACCACACTGCAACTACCACAAGTGATAGTTCTATGTATAATTAATAATAGGTAGCACTTATCTATCTGGCATCATGATACATGGCAATACAACGTTACTTCGTCGAAGTGCGTGACCGTATATGTGTCCACAGTAATTGTACATAGCGGAGTGGCGACCCCCCGGATCGTAAACTTCAGTGTGCTGCAAGAGGAAGACCAGCATTGTCTGTAAGGTTCTTGACATATTCTTGCCGGACCGGATGGTCCTCCTGAGGCCGGTTGTGCGCGGTCCAGACTGGCTCCCCGATGAAGAGTCTCATGAGCTGAGCACAAAAAAATCACCATAATGTGTTCATCAGGACCCAGTTAATATCTGGCAAATCATAGTTTTTCACCTTTTCTATACAAGATGTCTCTTTGCTTACAGGCTGTTTAACAGTACAGCTCTTTACCAGCTGACCTAGTTTCTGCATCCTACGAACATAATTTTTCTGTTTAACTGGAGTGTACTATCTAGCTTACTGTATATCTATGAATGCACTATCTAGCTTGGCAAACTTTATTGTACATCTATGATGACATACTAGTTAAACATTTTATTCGTTTCATTTTTTATCCTCAACAAGCAGCATTACATGAATAATTGGCTCTGTGTTGTGACTTCGGAAACTATTTTGTTGGTTCTAGAAATGTCCTTAGCACCAAAACCATAATTTTCATTTAGCTTGATTCACAAAAAAGATGCTATCAGCCATTTCAATGCAAAATGTGATACAAGTGCTGAATGAAATCTTCAGCAGTAAACGCATATGAGATCCCAATCGATACCTTTACATGGTTGGCGGTGTCAAGGGTGAACCGATGATAAATCCCTGCAGGCAGCACGATCATATCACCTTCTTTTATCCAAATCCGAATCCACTTGTCATCCTTGTTGCGTACATCAAAGTACCCACCACCCTCCAAGCAGTAACGGATCTCTTCATCGGCATGCATGTGCTCTCTGAAGAAGTTCTTCAGCTTTTCCTCATAGTTTTCCAACTTGCCAGGGCATATGTCAAGAAGATCCTTCAGCAGTGATACATGTCACAATATCAGATTAGAATGTCATACACAGGCTGTGCAAACGTAAAGAGAAGCGAAAAGGGATTAAGAGTCAATGGGAGAAGTGCAAACCATGTATCCTTCAGCAGCGATACATGTCACAATATCAGATTAGAATGTCACACACAAGCTGTGCAAACGTAAAGAGAAGCGAAAAGGGATTAAGAGTCAATGGGAGAAGTGCAAACCATGTAGCTGTATCCTCTGTCTTTGCGGATTTTCGATAGTTCTTCTTCACTTTCTGACTGCTTTGGATCCAAATGCCAGTATAACACACCAATCTCTGGAAAAAACAGGATCAGTACCGTAGGTTGCCTAGAAAAAGCATGTCTGATAGAAGAAGTTCATTCTCTAGACTCTAGAAACCTTGTTTACTCGCCTTAGTTAGGTATAATGACATCATGTACACTCCTTTTCAGCGAAGAACAGATTATGTATTAATTGGCATGCATGATTTATAGTTGGAACCGACACCGAGTGGAATCAAGAACCATGGCTAGTTCACACATCTAAACCAGTCTCTTTTATGGGCCCATTGCTCCACGTAAGGATGCCTGTCAGACATATGCAAGGAGACACAGACTGGGTTTGTTTATTTGTATCAGGTTGATGCTTTACTACAATTTCCCATTTCCCAAAAAAGAAAGTAGTGATTCATAGCTCAAGAACCAAAATCTCCAGGAAACAGCAACACCAACAGCTAAACAGCATTTCTACAGTCTCCACACTAAGCAATCATGGATCAAATTTCTGCTATATATAAGAACACGTATCATTTCAGATGTAAATCTCAGGGAACAGATACAAATTATTTGACCAACCGAAAGTATCCTCTGTTCAAGCAGTTGCAGGGCATCGTTATCTACAAAATAGTGTTTGCATAAGACCATGCATGATATCCAACAAATAAAAGCCATGCCCTAGATATGTTCACCCGAGAGGGGAATTATTTTCGCCCCCATAAACAGGAGACACACCAATAATCCAAGAAATTAAGCGAGTAGGGGGGAAGTCGTAAGTGGCCAAGAATCATCAATAGCACCTTCGAGCTTGGAGACGGGGAGGAACTCCTTAGGGTTCTTGAGGTCCTCTCCATTCTCCCCCACCATCCACACCTAATAATCAAGAGGACAAGCAGGTCGCGTTAGATCATAGATCGCATCAGATGGAAGATAAATTTATCACGATTCCAATAGAAAATGGAGACAAGGAAGAAAATGGATCGAACTCTGCCCGCTACCTGAAGAGCCATGTTGAGCGGAATTAATTGGATGAGAACTAGGAAATCCAACAGCTTGATTGGCTTGTGTTTTGCCTGCTTTCAGGACTTATAAAAACTTGTGGAGGAGGCGGATGGTTACCAGTCTATTCCAGAATCCAGATTGTTCCTCTTCGGTTTTTGTCTGGGCGTGCTCTGTGGTGTGTGACTAGTGGATCTTGTTACAAGGAACCACTGATTTTTTGGGGCAGGAACTACTGATTCGAAGTAGATGCGTTTGACGTGAGGCTAGATTTCCATCGAGATCTCAAGCAATCTCCACACACTATTTTTTAACGGTTTTGCTAAGTCTCAGGTGACTGAGATTTTTCTATGTCTCAGTCGACCCCAGGACCATTGGATCTGCCTTTGAGATTCGTGCAACCAGTGAACGGGAAATAAAAATTATATGTCACACGCCCTGGGGTAGTCGAACTCAGGACCTCTGGATTCGGAGTGCGATGTCAATACCACCACGAGAACAGTTCGTTACGGTAGATAATCGCTACTTCAGATATATATATATAGCATACTGCACTTGTTTTGTTTCATTTTGTACAAATAGCAAAGCAGACGGCATTTGTGCTTATAATATTTTCTTATGCCTTTTTTATGATTGTTTATATTACTTTTGCATTTTTTATTTGATATTCATCAAAAAATGCAAACCATGCTTTATATGTATTATATATTTTTATTATTTATGTTGGTTGTATTTTTCTATTTTTTATAATATATATAGATTTCATCGGGTTTTTAATATGAGTTACATTTTTTCTCAAGAAATGTGCAACTAGTAAAGTTTTCCATACGAGTTTCAATTTTTTTTACGAAATGTGCAACTAGCAACCAATTATTGATTATTGATACGCGTTACACTTTTCTAAAGAAATATGTAATTATAATTTTTAATATAAGTTGCATTTTTCTCAAGAAATATGCAACTAGAAACCTATTTTTAATATGAGTTGCACTTTTTCTCAAGAAATATGCAACTAGCAGTCTATATTCAATGTGAGTTGCACTTTTCGAAGAAATATACAACTCCATCTGCTTTCAATATGAGTTTCATTTTTTCTATAGAAAAATGTGCAACTAGCTACCGCTTATTGATACGAGTTGCACTTTTCTAAAGAAATGTGCAATTAGAAGTTTTTTTATACGAGTTGCACTTTTCTCAAAAAATGTGCAATTAAAAAACTATTTTTTAATATGAGTTGCATTTTTTCTCAAGAAATATGCAACTTGCATTCTATATTCAATGTTAGTTGCACATTCCATCTAGTATTAATATGAGATGCATTTTTCTCAAGAAATATGCAACTAGCTACCGGTTATTGATGCGAGTTATACTTTTCTAAAGAATGTGTAACTAGAAGTTTTTTTAATACGAGTTATACTTTTCTCAAGAAATGTGCAACTAGAAACCGATTTTTAATATGAGTTGCACTTTTCTCAAGAAATGTGTAATTAGCATATCTTTTGGTTCCATATTTTTGTCTTTTTTCACTTGTTTTTGGATTTTAAATGACTGACATCTTCAATTAAATTTGTGAAAAGGTCTAAGAAACATTTACTTTTATTATTTTTGATGAAGTTCCTTTAGTACTAAGCTAAGTGAAATCTAAACAGTTGTTAATTAACTTTGTATACAATTAAAACGATATTGTTTAATTGGCAGCTGGCTAGCTAGCACAACATGCGTGCACAACTGCACATGCTGGGTGCATGCTCCGTCTGTGCATGTATGTCAAATTGTCAAGTGGCCTCATGATGCTAGGGCGTCGACTGAGACACACTAAAACCTCAGTCAACTGTTACCTAGGCACTCCCATTTTTTAATGGTTTTTGCACTATTTATATTTTTTACTGTAATTTTTTTAAATTGAAATAGTGTCTTTTTTTGGAGAAAAATTAAAACAGTGTCTAGGAGAAATTAGACACTATTAATATAATAGGAGCGAAACTTGGCTTGACAATTTTAGAAATTCGTCCCTAATAGGAATCAAACTCCGGTCGTTGGGGGTGCGCCACTGCGACCCCAACCATTGGGCCATGCCCACGTCGTAATTTTAGCTGTCTGTGGACATATATACCTCCTCAAACTTTTCAAAATACCCAATTTTTTTTAAAAAACTTTTCAAAGTACAACTCGAGTTGGCGAAGCATAATCTCCAGGTTATAACCAAAATTGAACAAGCAGAGCTATCCAATTCTGCCCCTCCAAGTAAATTTGAGGATCTCTGGTACAATTTGGTAGAGGAGCCTTGAGAGTGTGTATTTGGCTCCCCGGTGGGCTGTTTCACACACATGGCTACCATCCCATTTCGTGTGGAAGATTTATAAAGGTTTGTTAGGCTAATACAAAGATGACTTGGACTAGTTTTACCTATTGTGATGTGCGTGATTTCAAGTCCTCAGATTTCTAATTGCATGAAATCCACTATGTGCGAGAAAAACCACACCATGAGCCAAAAAGTACACCCTAAGAGTTATAACTATACATAGTGGATGTTATAGGTAGTCCACACGCACTAGAATAATACTATCTAATACGCATATCGATAGAAAAGTAAGTTCACTTACAACAATATGAGTGGGTAGTTCTTACAGGTGGGTCCCAGATTATGTATAATTTTACCTATAAACATTGTGGTGCGGCTAGTTAGCTTATGGTGTAGTAAGTGGACCCTATCGTAAAGATAGGTTTTGTCTTGTACATAAATGATGCCCTTAGCCTTATTTTTGTATCACTTTTTAACTCCTAGATTGTTCATAGAATTGGTTTAACACACGAATTTATTTGTTCTTGCTTAATTAAGTGGTTCCAGTAGCTTAGGATTAGCTTAATAGCTTTAGGATGAGCTTAGCTTATAGGTTTTAGTTGATGCAGTCATTTAGTGACTATTTCCTGTTTATAAAATTACTTAGTAGCTTAGGTGATCTTGTAATTCTTATTTATAGTCTCTTAGCTTCTGTCTCTTCTCTTAGGTCATAGCAGAATGGTTAGCTACATGCTTGTAGCTTAAATTTAAGCATATGCTACTAAAATGCTTGGTTGTGCCTTGTGCCCTACCTCATTAGGGTTTTTCTTAGGTGCCTCTTAATTAAGTGAGAGTGCTAGGAAAAATTCCGATGAGTTGCCAATTTGCCATAGGTGCTTGTGTTTGTAGCTTAGTATTAAGAACACATGTCCTACTGATGCAAGTACAACGAAGTGATCCTTTGGGTCAAATGATTACCCTACTCTGCCTAAGATTCTAACTATGGTTATATGATTAAACATTTGAAGACTAAAACCCTTCTTATTCCATTTGTTGATGAACATCTTGATGCTTGGTTGCCTCCTCCTCCATCTCTGCTTGCTTCCATCTCTTAGATCGCTCTAATCAGTCAGTGTAAGATTGAAATGTGAGCTATGGGGTGTGAGATCCTGGTTATTTATAGGTTAGCATGTTGAATGTGCTGGGTCATGGGTAACTGGGTACCTAGAGACGAGAGAACTTTAGCCCACCAACCAGGGCAGAGCTTAAACTTAGAAGACATAATACCAAGACGGTATTCACTGCACTAGCAGGCCAACCCACCGTAGCCGACTGGCCAAATCGCCCGGCTAAAGGGGCTAGGAGGCCCCACATCATAGAAGCCAGCACCAGCGACGTCATGCATGATGCATGACTGGCTGATGGGACCAAACAATCTGCCGTCTGGGCACATCTCTAGTTAGGCTAGCTAGGCACGACCCCTCGCAGGGTCACATCCCGGTCCTTCAAGCAGCTGAGTCATCCCGAGGGCACAGAAGTCCACGATGAGCTCGGCTACAAGTAGAAAGTTCCCGACTTCACAACGATAGGAAGACTGAGTAGCGGCCAATGGGCTTAGCGCCACCACGTCACTTCAGCTACGGCAGAAACCGCTCATACCATTACAATTGTGTGACACATTTAGCGGAAGACACAGCATGGAAAAAAAGGAAAATTTGGCACTTTTGCCTAGGATGACCATGCTATGACCAGTTTTGAATACAACGTGACAAATTTTTTATTTTTAGCCATGCGGTGTGTTTTGATAAATGTGTCACAAAATTATAATGGTATCTGATAAAGATGCAACCTAAATTTTTCTTTTTTTGAAGAATGATTATTTGTGCGATTTTTTTAAAGAAAAAGAGTATTTGCACGTTCGTTGACTGCCAATCATGTCCAAGCTTTCCGAGAGAAACACGTATAAGACCGGCCGCCGGCCCCAACGCATCTGGGTATCTTCCTTGCAACCTCCGCAGAGCAGCCCACGCCCAAACAGGAGCCCAAGAAGATGCCTTCCGCCTCCCCCGACATCCCTAATTGCGGCGGCCTCCCCGCCGCCGTCTCCGCCTTCGCCGACGCATTCGTCGACTTCGCCGTCTCCGGCATCTTCTTCCCCACCAACCCACCTCCTCCTCTGCCCGCCACCCCCGCCGCCACCTTCCTCCCCGCCCCCTCCCGCCTCGTCGCCATCGGCGACCTCCACGGTGACCTCCCCAAGTCCCTCGCCGCCCTCCGCCTCGCCGGCCTCTTGCCCCCCGACTCCAGCCCCACCTCCACCTCCTGGTCCGCCGGCCCCACACTCGCCGTCCAGCTCGGCGACATCCTGGATCGCGGCGGCGACGAGCTCCGCCTCCTCTACTTCCTCCGCCGCCTCAGCATCTCCGCCGCCGCGCAGGGCGGCGCGTTCCTCCCGATCCTCGGCAACCACGAGGTCATGAACGTGTGCGGCGACTTCCGCTTCGTCACGCCGCAGGGCCTGCAGGAGTTCTCCTCCTGGGCGGGCTGGTACCGCGCCGGCCTCGCCATCAAGCGCCGCTGCGGCGACCTCGAGCCGCCCAAGAACCCCTTCCTCGGCGTCCCCAAGGCCTACCCTGGCATCAGGCGGGAGTTTTGGGACGGCATCCGCTCCCGCGTCGCCGCGCTCCGCCCCGACGGCCCCATCGCGCGGAGGTTCCTGGCCGACCTCCCCACCGTCCTCGTCGTCGGCGACTCGGTGTTCGTCCATGGCGGCCTCCTCGAGGCCAATGTCGAGTATGGCCTGGAGCGGATCAATGCCGAGGTCAGCGACTGGATCCGGGGTGTGCGCGGCGACAATGCCAGGGCGCCAGAGTATGTGTGCGGCCGAGATGCGGTGGTCTGGCTCAGGAGGTTCTCCGAAGGCTTCAACTGTGACTGCGAGAGGCTTAAGGGCGTCCTTGGGATGATCCCTGGGGCAAAGCGAATGGTGATGGGGCACACCATACAGAGCGAGGGGATCACCGCGGTTTGCGGGGCACAGGCCGTCAGGGTCGATGTTGGTTTGTCCAAGGGATGTGGCAATGGGCTGCCCGAGGTGCTTGAAATCAATGGCGCTGGATCACAGGTGAGGGTGATCACAACGGATCCAGCTGAGGCCTGGAAGTACAGGAAGCAGAAGGCTGCCGCGGCACTGGAGAAGAAAGGGGAGGTAAAGGATGGACTTGCATTGTTGGTTAGGGAGAGCCATGGGTTGAAAGGCGTAGAAGCTAAGGCTTAATTTAGAGGTAGGATATCCATTATTTTGGCAAGTGTCAATCCAATTGGATTGCCATGCCCAACTAGGGGTTGCTCTGGCTAGAGATGGGGCGCATGGTGTTGAAGGAAATATTGGTTGATTCAGTAATGGTTATCCGATGATGAAATGAAACAACCATGATTTATCAATTGCCCTAATTCACGATGGCGTGCTCATCAGGTTGCAGATTGCTGACCTATACAATTATTGGCCAATGGCTGAATTGTGGTTCTTACTAGTATTTAGTTGTGTGCTGTCAATACTCTCCATGCTGCTGTGGATGTTGACAATTATGATCAGGTAGTATCTATGTGGGATTATAAGTGTGCTGTCAATAGTGATGTGTCCAAAACCATCATGATTTGTAACTTCTGTTGCCCAGCTCAATCACTGACCCGGTGGAAAATATCAAGAATTTCACAAAGCAACCATGTTTACAATGAAGCCTAGGTTGTGGATGTGGCCTGGCTCAGCTTGCTGTTACAAATCCTGAACTGGTGCCTCTGATTCTGGTCATTTAGCTCAAGCATTCAATGATTTGTCTAACCTTTTTCTCTCCTTCCAACACTGGGGGCATTTTTCCTTTTGGGCATACTGTACACTTGTTTGGTTGATGATGCTACGAACAGAACATCAAAGAGTGCTGACATATGGCCGGCAAGAGTAAGAGATCAAAACACAAGTAGTTGGGCAAGTGTGAGAACAGCGTGGAATTTGTCCTCCCCTGTCTCGGCTAGTCAAGACTCCCGGCAAGTGGAACTTTTCTACCTGAAGAAAAATCAGTGGGGAACTGCTAATCTGCACGTAAAGAACGGTTAGTTCACGGAGGTTGAATCCAGTGTATCATGCACAATACTATTTTCCTATCTTCAAAAATGTAACCTAACTTTTTTGCTAACTAGATTCTTAATCAGCACGCATGATACATGCCTATTCATTCTTTTTATTGTCCAGCATCACCCCAGGCTCCAGCAATGCTGTCTGGTGTGCAACAATACTGCCCGTCCTAGTCAGGCACTGTATTTTCTACAACCAGATACGAATCCATGGTAACATACAATTAAGTGTCTGTCATCCTCAAATTTGAATATTGTTTGTGTGCGTGTTGTGTATCACATGCATATCCTACTTATTCGTGGGCTTGATTTCATGTTTGTCTAATTAGAGATCTGTCCCCTTGTGATGACAAGGAAAGGGGCGACTGGACTAGTATGCCATGTAATCGAACAGGAAGTTGACAGGCAAAAGGGATTTCCAGTTTGGTTTGCATATGTAGGCTCACAGTTTTTCCACAAGTTTTCTCCTAGCGTTGGTTTGTTGAATCAGTCTTATGTTCAGACACCTCTTGCCTTCTATTTTCCACGTTTCTTCTGGCAATTTTCTCGTGTGCTTAACCCATGCTTACACCTCCCTGTCCCGCAAGGCAGTTCTTGTTGATATGGACATGTCCTCTATCCACTTGCTTGTTGGCTTGTACTTGCACATTGTTTTGTGCACTTCATTAATCTATGCGGCGCAAAGGCTGAATGATGGATTGATGGTGATCATGGTGGACTTGGTCTCTGATGTAGTTTGATAGTGGTGACTGTTAGCTTTTACTTTTCCATGTCTCGACAAAACTGTTGCTGCACCGTGTGGATTCCTGTCAATCTTAATATATTTGAACAGTGGAGCTTGCCTAAATTTTTTTTCTCCCTTTTTATGAAATGATTTGAACTTTTCTTTTCCTTGTGGAAATAAGTTTTGATTTATGCATCACATTAACTTCTATTGTTATTTGCGGAAAAATAACTTATGAAGTTCACCTCCTGACCTGGATTGTATGTACAAGGAAGATGGCAATATGTGCTTTGGACAGTATTTCTTTTGTTAATATGGTCAGTGCCTTATATTATAGCTTTATTATAGTGAAAGTTTTTAGACAGTATCTGCAGAAATAGACAAAATGATCTAATTTGACGATGTTCATGATTTTCAACAAGCAAAAGATATCTTCCTTTTGGCATTCTACGCTTTCTCGTTACGTGTATTATCTACGAGACTATAGTATGGTATAAATAACCTAGAAGGAATATGCATAGAAGTATTTGCCCATCTGTCTTCTGGATTTGTAGAAGTGCTATGACTAAAGTAAACAGAAGATAACGAGTAATTAGTTAGCGGAATACAGGAGGAACACTGGAAGACGACGTCCACAGAAGTACAGAACAAATGTCGTGGAACAGGCTGTTACATGTAACACCACCAGTGACCTGGCTAGCGCCACACGCTCCAAAATTTGCACACGATGCGAAGAAGACGACCGCCTCCGAGGTTGGTCCCAATTCTCATCGCCATCAGTTCTTTACATGCCGTCGACTCCGACTTCTGCATAACCTACCATTGTCGCAGATGACCTGGAGAAATAAAGCAGGTTGGTCAGATGTTGGCATCAGAAATTGGTTAACTTATAGAAGTGTTAGAAGTTTCAAAACTGTGTTACGGAAAACCATAGAGATAAAAGTAAAACAAACACTTCACACAATACCCCTAGTGTAAGCAAAAACGTGGAGTCATGCACGAAATAAGGTGACAAAGCACAAGTGACTAACCCATGTTGAATCGACAGAACTGGAATCCCGGTGCTTCCCAAGCCCATGGAAAGTGCTCAAGAGGTGCTAACAGTATTATGATTCCCACACAATTTTAATGCCAAGCTTACTCCTCTCCGTGCTTGGCAAAACAAACTCGATGATGGAATGGTCTCATTTCCCACCATGTCACATTTTATGGCTTAGCTTGGTTGGAAACTTGAATGCAGTACGTGGGAGTTAAGTGAATCATTCATTCCTGTCTTCAAGCCTCCACGGTGGTTCAGGTCATCCATATACATTTGTTTTTGAGAGTAAGCGAAACGTGTACCTGACTTGTATAAAGGGCAGAAGTGTTTTACAAGATTTGATCCCAAACTGCACACAGCGGGAATCAAAGACTCAAAGAAAGAAAAAGATGAAACAAGGAAAAAGTCCAAGACTCCTAAACCCTCAAGGCTACTCTCTCACAGCCGGAGTGTGTACTCCCTCGATGCCCCTACGCACTAGCTTTAGCAGGTGGAATTCCTCCAAGATGATCGCTGCTAAAGCTTGTGCAGCACTTATGCTCTCGTGTTTCATTATTGGCAAAACTCTGATCGCGACAAAAATAAGGACGGAGGAGATTTTCCCATACCCTTCGTAAACGAGGGCATAATCATAAAATTAAAAACTCTGACATGTGTGTACAGCCTGTATGGCCCATATATGGCCCACGTTGTTTTGTACGAGTAATTTCTATACCTATGGAATACTAATACGGTCATGTGTGTGTGATGTGGGGCGGTAGTTAGGCAGCTGGGCTGGTTACCTAGTCAAATGATCTCTTTTTTTCTTTCTAACGTGACGTATAGATACTGTATGTATAGAGACGGATATACACGGGCTAGATATGGGTTTCAGCGGGCCTAAGAACCGAATATAACCCCTCAACTTCGGTTATGGGGAGCACAAGCAGGGCTCCTTGTGCAGAATGCTGGTTCCTAGTGTTACCCTGTTCTTCGAAAGAGCATGGTAGACCGTGCGAACCAACACGTCAAACCACTTACTTTCCTTATCTCTGAAATTGATCCTTTCCGCTATATCAATATAGTGGAGCGAAATCCTATTTCAAGGAAGCACTACTCCTATAGGATGCTATTGGTAGTAGGAGACGTGAACTGCATCACCAGTGCATCTTCAGATGTGCCACACCTCCCTGGACTCCACACACTGCATCAAAATATGCTCCGTAGTATCTTCCTCCTGCAGACAAACGTAGCACTGAGAAAGTCTGGTTCTGAAGACCGTGGCGAGCTCGACGTCCATATCCGGGGTTGCACCATTCTTCCAAATCGCCTTGTCAAGTGCAAATCTGGTATCCTCAAGCCCCTGCCAAGGCATGTTCTGATCGGTGGGCAAAAGCCACCCCCCTGCGTGTTCAAGTCCTTCACGTCCAGTCCTCCATACTTGAAAGATTTGCACACTTGTTCCGGGCGACGATACAATGTCCTCCGTTTGCGCGCTTTTTCCCAGCCTAGAAAAATCCCCTCATCCCTTTCTCTGCATCCTCCAACAGACAACCTGGATCCTCCAAGATTAGAGGATGGTGAATAGGACGAGCAACCATCACTGCCTTTTTAGAGGTAAGGCTCTTAGGCCCAGCTTTAATAACTTAATAAAACCACGTACAGTAGAGTAGAAGAATGCTGAGAGTTTAGCTTACATGCAACACACACAATAAGAAAAACATTACAAGAAACACATCTTGAAGGACAAGGCCCTCATCTGTCCGCACGATCAGAGTCTTGGAGAAGACTCGCCGAGAGATCGCCATCGGAGAATGCTCTAACCTTCACCACCTGGCTCACCGTCGATGTAGAGACATCCGCCTCCACCTCCGAAGAAGGCCCCTACCTTCTCGCCTAGGATCGAAGGGCGCTGCACCGTCGCGAGGCAGAGTAACTCCCCAAAGAGCATGAAAGGCATACATGATAGCTTGCCCAGGGCAAGAACAAGCAAGAACACCCCACCAAGCGAGACCGCGGACCGTCTCGACCACCGCACTAACCACACATCAAGATGCAAGCTTTAGAGATCGCTGAAAGAAGATACGACAAGGGGAATGGCAACAACGTCACCATGAAAGGCAGGGCCTCAATCCTCTGACTCACGCCAGCAAGGCCCCGCCGCCGAAGAGGGGATCCCTATCCCCTGTTGCCCATGCTCGAGAGGGCGCCGCACTACCGACGGACATGGACCACACATGGACAAAGATCACAATAGGTCGAAGACGCCGACCGAACACGACGCCTCGTCGCCTCAACAGAAATGCCGCCACCAGCAGCCCCTCGCACTGCGCTGCTCCACCACCATCACTCTGTCCCAAAGCGCACGCCGCCGCAACCCAATCCAAGGGAATTGAGTTTTCACCCGGGAGGAAGGGAGCGGGAGGGGAGGAAGATATACCTCAACGTCGCCTCCAAGAAGGGGAACCGTGCACCGCGTTGTCGACGTCGTGACCGCCACCGCCGGTCAAGGGTTTCCCCCGGTCAGAGCCCCCATCCCCACCACCACCAAGGCTCAAGCACTGGCGAAACCGCCGGGATCGAGCAACATCGGGGCAGGAAAAACCGCAGAGAGGAACCACCATCTTAAAATATGAGGAAGAGGCTAGGGCTGCCTCCAGCACACGACCAGCAGCTTCTGCCCCCACGCGACCAAGGGGGACGGCCCATAGTACCGGCGAATGCCCCTGCCGACGGCGGCGCCGCCCACACCAGCCGAGGCTGTCGCCTCCATGCCATAGCTCTACCCGACGAGCGGGAGTAGCGAGGTTCCCGCCGCCACAGTCCTCGGCAGCCGCGCGCCGGCTTTGCCGGCGAGCTCCTCTCAGCGGCGGCGAGGGAGAAGGGGAACAGGCGGGGAGGGGTTGCTAGTGCTAGGGTTTCCGCCACCCATGTCGCCCCAGAGCGCAGCGACGCGGGGGCCGAATATCAAGTGATGCTAGCTGCCAGCACTGCCTTCAACAGGGTCAGCCGCTCAGGCTTGGCGATTAACCCTCTTTGCCATCCTGGCACAGTTTGGACCGTGGCGTCGAGCATCGGTTGCCATTGCGCTTTGGTATGAGGGCATCTGACCGTTTGCGTCCGTCTGGTCAAAAAATACGTCTGGTACCACCTCCAGCGGGGCGACACAAAGTGACCGGGCCGACGACGCAAACCTGGTCCAAATATGCGTCTTGGATGTGTCTCTGCGGATGTTGCGCGGACGCGCAAAGTGTCCGCTCGCGTCTTGCGGACGTTTTGTCGGGCCCGCCTGGCAGCGACCCTGCGTCAATGCGTCTTCTCAGGCGCACCAACGACTGGCGCCGAGGCGTCGCTTCGGCAGTCTGCGCCACGTTAATGGCATTGCCTCTCCTGCCGAGCGGCCGCCACCCACCTCCGCCAACGCAGTAATGGCGACGCCACGCGTCCCGCGGCCGTCGCCTGCCTCTGACCTATATAAAGGGGGCGCACACTCTTCTTCTTCGTCCACTCCTCCAAACAAACCCTAGCCGCCACAAGCTCCACCTTAGCGCCGCCTAGCTCTTCCTACGATGCAGCCATGCCTGCGAGGAAGTCCATGGCCGGTCCTAGTTGCCGGCGAGGCGGTCGAGGCCACGGTCATGGGCGCCCCGGGGTCGGGGCAGGGGCCGCCGTGGTGGAGCAGCTATGGCCCCACGGTCGCCGGCACCTGCACCCTCCTCGTCTTCGCAGAGGACCGCCGCTTCGAGCTCCTCCGCATCGACGATGACCCACTCGGCATCGCTCCTGGACAAGTTCGCCGAGTTCATCGATGGCGTCGAGCCGGCGCACTTGCAGCTACGAGGCTAGCGCAACTGCCGTGGACCTGTCGAGGTCTTGTTCGACGGCAGAGCAAGATGTACCTGCACACGAGGTGGGACAAGTTCGCCCGCGACCTCGCGCTCGAGCCCGGCTGTCAGCTCACCTTCCTCTACGAGGGGGATGGCGAGATGATCGCCAAGGTGTTCGACGACACAGCCTGTCGCATGCACTACCACACTGGTGAATCCGGTTCAGACACCGATAGTTAAAACTTAGTGTGTTGTTTCTTTGCAGCGAATATGGCTACGGGTTGAAGCCAGAGTGAAGGTTTCTGTTGTTCTTCTCGAAAGAACCAACAGGTACCGTCACCACTGGATTTTCCAGCATCAAGTGCTCGAGAGTTTTTTCGACAACAACCAACACAACTGGTTTTCCTTTTTACAATGTTTTTATTTGTGTCAACCATGGTTCAAACTATGTATTAGTTTGTGTAAACTATGTTTTCAGTTATGTATTAATTTGTGTAAAACCATGTTCTAATATGTAATGTTTGGAACTATGTTTAAATAGGGAATAAGAAAAAAAATAAGTAAAAAAAAAAAAACGCCATCAGAGGTGGCACCTGTGGGAGTCCTAGCTAGCACCACACACGGCTTGCGTGTGCCCGCTGCGTGCGACCATCGGTGCGACTGCCCGCATGGACGGCATCGCGCGGCTCTTTCTCCCAGAACGACACAGAGCCCCGTACGTATCCTTCTCCTCTCCTGTAAAGTACACAGCCCCTGCTCCTCTTTCCCCAGTCCCTGTCCAAATTCGAGCTGAACAAGAACTGCAGCACCGGATGGAAGCTGAACCATCCGGCGAGGCCACTGGCTGTGCTCCTCCTGTCCCTTCGGCCCGCTGCCCATCCTGTCTACGGATGCCGCTCCGCCGCCCAGCCTCAGGGTCAGAGTTGAGGAGCCTCGAGCTGGACGTGGCGGACCCGCCTCTGTTCCTCCGATGTCTCGCGCGGTGGGATTGTGTCTTATTTTGGTGTTCAATTTTAATGATGCGCGAGTACAGTATTACAAAGGGAATCAGTACAAGGGAGGAGGAAGATACGGACGGGGCTGTGTTGTCTTGTTTTTTTTTTCAAAGCAAGATACAGAGATGGAGCCGCGGGAGACTGAGCCGCGCGATGCCGTTCATTCGTGCGGTCGCACCAATTATCGCACGCAGCGGGCACAGGCAAGCCGCGACATGAAGTGGAAGACCGCCTCCAAGGTTGGTCCCAGTTGCAATCTTCGGCAGGTCCTCACATGCCAGCCTCTCCAACTTCAGCTCAACCGGACAAAGTTGCAGACGAACTGGCGAAATAAAGCAGGTTGGTCAAATGTTTGCCATAAAAAAATGATTATAAGAATGTTACAAGTTTCAAAATTGTGTTCCGGAAAGCCACACAGATAATATAGTGCGCGGCACTGCAGCAAAGATCTGATGTTGCAAGGAAGCTTTTGATAAGAAATAAAACAAAAAAACTTCACACAATACCCCTTGATAGTGTAAGCAAATGTGGAGTCATGGACGAAATAAGGAGGAAGAGCACAAAGTGACTAACCCATGGCGACCCGACGGAACTGGAATCCTGGTGCTTCCCAAGCCCATGGAAAATCCTCAAGAGATGTTAATAGTGTTAATAGTTCCCACAAATTTTAACGCCGAGCTCATTCCTCACTGTGCACTTGCAAAACAAACACGACGATGGTATGACCTTATTTTCCCTCATGTCACATTTTATGGCTTAGCTTGGTTGGATAATTGAATGCAGTTAAGTGGGAGTTAAATGAATCATTCATTCCTGCCTTCAAGCCTCCAGAGTGGTTTACATCTTCCAGGGAAATCTACTTTGGCTTATAGCCTTATAGGTGTAGATGAACCCACTATTCAAACTTTTATTTTAAAATGTCAAAAAATTCTGAAAAATATCAGGTTATACATCTAAACATTCTATGATCTCGCACCAAGTTTCATAGAAAAATAGTATTATTTTTTGCAGCCGGTGTAAAAAAAAATTTCCAAATCTCTAAAATAGCTTTTAACGAGACTTTTTATTTATCTTTTTTTACATAGTGCATATAAAATGTTTTTTCTGGCCAAATTTTTGTGCGCTAACATAGAATGTGAGGATGTACATTTAGAATTTTATTTCAAAATATTTTAACATTTTAAAATAATTTTAAAATACGTTTTTTTTATAATAGGTGCTTCTACATATGAGCCAAAACACCGTTCCACATTTCCATATATATAGTGATCTTGTAGTCTTAGGGTGTGTTCGGTTGCAGAATTTGCTGGAACGGGATGTCACGGTTCCATTCCTGGAGGCCATCGTCGCGTTCGGTTCTGGTATAGGATGGAATGGAGTGATTCCACGAAAGCGAATATTCGCCAGAGATGCGGAACGCACCCGTCCGCCCAAATCGGCCGAACGAGGTGGAACCGAGTGCGATGGAAAAGAAAAAGAAAAAATCGCGCTGCGTGTCTCACCCTCCCTCCCTATTCTCACCTTTCTCTCCACCCCGCACGGTCGCCACCTCCACCCCGCACGGTCGCCGCCGCCTCCACCCCGCGCGGTCGCCGCAGCTCGCACCCACGCCGGCGCCGCCCCCAGCACTCGCACCCACGCCGGCGCCGCCCCCACCACTCGCACCCACGCACGCAGCGGCCGGATCGAGCGGGAGCAGGCGGGTTCGAGCGGGAGCAGGCTCGGCGGGGACGGACGAGGCAGAGGCTGGGAAGGGCGGGACAAGGTAGGAGCAGGCCGGAGCACTCGATTTCGAACCGGCGGTCGCAGATTTCGAAGGTGAGCACTCGATTTGGATCGAAAATCTGACCCAATTTTGTTTCCTCTGCCTTGAATCCAAAAATTGCATGAGTGCTGTGAAATACATGAAATTTGTGCACAATATGTGCTGATCTATGATGCTGCTCGAATTTATGATATGAAATACATGAAATTGATGAAAAGTTGCTATGAACTGATTGAAATTTCTTGGAAATAACAGTGTATAAATTGTTTGTATGCATGTATATTCTTTATTAGCACTGTATGAATTGTTTGAATGCATTGTAGATGGGCAAAAGCATGGATAAAAGGAAAAGGCTGATTAGGTGAGCTGCTGTTTTGTTGTTTGGGCTGCGATTGTTGTAGCTGTTCGGGTCTTAAAAAGAAAGAGAAGACCACATATTTCCTATGGGCCAATGCATGAAAGAGATCGGATGAGAATTGATTATCTCACTAGTAAAATATGGCACTCAGATGTGACTTGTATAAACATGTTGTGGTTTAACAGAGTTTCTTTCTTTAGGCTGTGTGAGATAATGAGAGAACGCAATTTGCTAGAAAATACTGTCCATTAATGTGTGGAACAGCAAGTGGCAATGTTCTTGCATACCATTGGACATAATCTTCGAAATAGAGTTGTTTCAACAAATTTTGGTAGATCGTTCAGCACAACTAGCATATATTTTAGGCAAGTCCTTCATGCCATTGGTGAGCTGCGTAATGAATATATCAGGCCACCTTCATCGGAGACCCCAGAAAAGATAGCAGGAAATCCTCGGGTTGACCCATATTTTAAGGTATATACCAAAACCATTACTTACCTACGTAGGATTGTATTCACCCATAGTATTGACATTTCTTCCACTATATAGGATTGTATTGGAGCTATTGATGGTACACATGTGCGAGCATCTGTTGTTAAAGATGTGGAAGATTCATTTCGTGGTAGGAAGCCTTTTCCTACTCAAAATGTGATGGCAGCGGTAGATTTTGACCTCCGGTTCACATATGTGTTGGCTGGGTGGGAGGGGACAGCCCATGATGCAAACGTTCCCTTTCCGGTACAAGTTGACATTGTTGTAGCTTGTTGTGTTCTTCACAATTATGCACTATCCCAAGGAATTGATGAATTCATCTTACCGGAGGTAACTTGGACCGCCCAACCAATCCGGTCACAAACTCAGCAAGCAAGAGACCATAGAGCCACAGTTGACCGTAGGCAACAAATTGCTACCCAAATGTGGGCGGATAGGCAGATCATGTATGGTCATTGAGTGCGTCAAACCATGTATTTGAAGTGTTATTTATGTATGCATTCGTTGTATTGAAACCATGGTCCATTTTATGTATTGAAACCATGTATTTGTGAAGTTCTACATCATATTTATGCTCCTATTTCATTGCTGGACAGTATGGTCCATTTTGTGTATTGAAATCATGTATTTGTGAAGTTTTACATCATATTTATGCTCCTATTTCATTGCTGGACAGTATGGTCCATTTTGTGTATTGAAATCATGTATTTGTGAAGTTTTACATCATATTTATGCTCCTATTTCATTGCTGGACAGTATGGTCCATTTTGTGTATTGAAATCATGTATTTGTGAAGTTTTACATCATATTTATGCTCCTATTTCATTGCTGGACAGTATGGTTCATTTTGTGTATTGAAACCATGTATTTGTGAAGTTTTACATCATATTTATGCTCCTATTTCATTGCTGGACAGAAATGGACAATTTTGAAAGCACCGATGCAAGTGCGAGCAACATGCAGGGTGCAACTGTGAGCATCACGCAGGGTACAAGTACAAGCAACACTCAGACTGCAACTGGGAGCAAGGCCAAGTCGCTGATATGCTGGACCAATTCTATGTCCACCATGATGCTTGGCTTTTTGGCTGACCTTGTGGCTAGTGGTAAAAGAACATCAAGTGGTTTCAAGCAGTGTCACCACAACCAATGTGCTCAGGTTCTGAATGAACATTTCAAGCTATCATTGAATCATGACCAGATTAGCAACCACCTCAAGAAGTGGAGGAAGATTTGGGGCAGGCTGATCCAGTTGAAAAATCTGAGTGGAGCTCTATGGGATGAGGATACTTGCACTATTCGACTTAGCGAGGAACACTACGTAGGGCATTGCGCCGTAAGTTTTATCTATTACATGCTATTTACTACCATGAAGTTGTGTGTACTATGTGCTTCTCACTTGTGCATTTTTTGTAGAACAACAAACCTGATATCCCATTCTTGAATACCCCAATTGAGCACTACCATGCAATGGAAACAATCTTTGGGTCCACTACAGCAACAGGGAAGTATGCCAAGTCTGGGAATGACCCCTTGTCTATCGATCTTAAAGATGAAGGCCAACAGAGTGAGCTGAACACATCGCCAAACATGGGCGAGTCGGCTGGCAAAGCACCACCGAAGAAGAAGGCCAAACTTGTGCATAAGGAAGATGATCCATTAGTCACCACTCTCCAAGATGGGTTCAAGATGATGGCTGAAGCTCTTATCAAGTCAGGTGGAGATGGTGATGATGTACCTGATGGCTTGTGGGATGCGTTGGATGAACTGAAAGGATTTAAAGATGAGCACATGGCTCATTATTATGCTCATCTAGTTGAGAGGCCCAAGATTGCAAAAGCATTCATGACTCTTAGCAAGCAAAACAAGTTGGTCTGGGTGAGTAGGTTCATGGAGAGGGAATTTGGAATGGTCTATAATCTGAATTGAAGTGATGGTATGAACTTCAATTACCTTTAGGCTATGTTTGGTACCTATTATGATATATGGACTGTAATGATGTAATGCCCGTAGGCAACTATGCTTTTGGATAACTACTACGCCATGAACTAGACATTGTTGAAATCTGTGGCATGAACTAGTATGTCATTCTTTTGGATGAATGTTGGACTATTTGGACTACTTTGCAATGAAGTTGGACTAGTTGGATGACTATATGTTATTTGATTTGAAATATGTGTTGTGTTGTTCGAATATACTTGTTCATTGTGAATATATATTTGCTGATGTTTTTTATTGAAAATATAGGCAAGGTGCATCAAAATTGCGATTAATATTGTGATAATAAAAATCGCACACAGCAGTGGTAAGCTCACCATTCCTGTTAAAAAGGTGACCACATGCCACTTCTAGCCATTCCATTCTCATCCCATTCCAAAACCGAACACATGGATGGAATGGTTCCATGACAATTTTTTGTCGGAACCGAACACAAGGATGGAATGGTTCCATGACACTAGAATGGAATGGTTCCATTCCATTCTCTCCCATTCTACAACCGAACACATCCTTAGAGCATCTCCAGCCGCGTCCCCAAAGCAATTTGGGGCGCGCCGGACCAAAAAACCGTTTCAGCCGCGTCCCCCAAAGCCCATTTTTGTCCCGGCACACGGTGTCCGGCGCCCCGAGCCCGTCCCCGTCCCACAGGGGACACTCCGGGCACGCCGGACACAACGAAAAGCGAGGTGTGTTGGAGATATGCCCAAGAGGCAATAATAAATTAGTTATTGTTATATCTTGGTGTTCATGATAAATGTTTACATCCCATGCTATAATTGTATCAACCGAAACATTGGTACATGTGTGTTATGTAAACAACAAGGAGTCCCTAGTAAGCCTCTTATATAACTAGCTTGTTGATTAATGAATGATCATGGTTTCGTGATCATGAACATTGGATGTTATTAATAACAAGGTTATGTCATTAGGTGAATGATATAATGGACACACACCCAAATGAGCGTAGCATAAGATCAAGTCATTAAGTTTCATTTGCTATAAGCTTTCGATACATAGTTGCCTAAGTCCTTCGACCATGAGATCATGTAAATCACTTACACCGGAAGGGTACTTTGATTACATCAAACGCCATTGCGTAAATGGGTGGTTATAAAGATGGGATTAAGTATTTGGAAAGTGTGAGTTGAGGCATATGGATCAATAGTGGGATTTGTCCATCCCGATGACGGATAGATATACTCTGGGCCCTCTCGTGGAATGTCGTCTGATTAGCTTGCAAGCATATGATTGGATCATAAGAGATGACATACCACGGTACGAGTAAAGAGTACTTGTCGGTAACGAGGTTGAACAAGGTATGGAGATACCGATGATCGAACCTCGGACAAGTAAAATATCGCGAGACAAAGGGAATC
The DNA here is from genome assembly GCA_030979885.1 of Lolium multiflorum. Classification (NCBI taxonomy): domain Eukaryota; kingdom Viridiplantae; phylum Streptophyta; class Magnoliopsida; order Poales; family Poaceae; genus Lolium; species Lolium multiflorum. The sequence goes on along the minus strand of CM061750.1, from coordinate 154,595,099 downwards.
GCATCGTATGTAAATGGTTCAATCGATCACTAAGTCATCGTTGAATATGGGAGCCATTATGGATCTCCATCCCGCTATTGGTTATTGCTCGGAGAGGAGTCTCGACCATGTTCGCATAGTTCGCGAACCGTAGGGTGACGCGCTAAGGTTCGATGTCGCATAAGTAGATTCGAATGTGAGATGGAGACCGAAGTTTTTTCGAGTCTCGGATGAGATCCAGACATCACGAGGAGGTCCGAATGGTCCGGAGAATAAGATTCATATATGGGAAGTTATTTTCCGGGGTTCGAAAAGTTTCGGTGTTTGACCGAAGCTTCTAGAAGGTTCTAGAGGGCCACCGTGGGCCCACCACCCCGGGAGGGACCACATGGGCCAAGGGAGTGCAGCCTGGCCTAATGGGCCAGGGGCACCTAGCCCTCAAGGCCCAGCCGGCCAGCCCCCTAGGGATAAGATCAAATCCCGGAGGATAAGATCAAATCCCTAAAATCGAGGGAGCAATTTTGGGGGAAGCAAACTTGGAAGGATGATTTCGATCCCCCTTTCCTTCTGCGCTGGTGGGGCCCAAAGCTTCTTGGCCGCCCTCCTCTATAAATAGAGGAGAGGGGCAGCCGCCACTGGCCCCCGACACACCAAAGTCCGCCGCCCTCTCTCTCCTCCACCGCAAGTCTGCTCCGCTGGCGAAGCCTGCAGCCTTTCTCCTCCACCACCACCACCACGCCGTCGTGCTGCTGGGATTCCGAGGGATCTACCACACCTCCGCTGCCCGGGAACGGGAGAGGGGGCTTCATCGACACCGTACGCACGACCGAGTACGGAAGTGCTGCCGGATTGCAGCACGGAACGATCGTCTACACCAACAACGAGATTAATCTCGTAGGCTTTGGAATCTTCGAGGGTTAGTCTCATCTCCATCTCGTTGCTTCGATCTTGTAGATTAGATCTTGGGTGTTCCATAGATTAGATCTATTGGTTTTATTCGTCTTGCGGTAGGAAATTTTTTGTTTTCTATGCTACGGACCCCATCAGTGGTATCAGAGCCATGTCTATGCATAGATCGTTGCACGAGTAGAACACAATGGTTTTGTGGGCGTTGATGCTTTTGTTGCTTTAGTTTGTGTACTTTGCATCTTGCGGGATGGTGGGATGAAGCGGCCCGGGCTAACTTTACATGACCGCGTCTCATGAGACTTGCTCCACGCTTGACATGCAACTTGTATTGCATAAGTGGCTTTGCGGGTGTCTGTCTCTCCCACCATAGTGAAGATTCCAATTTGCACTTTCTATTGTCAATACTAGTATTACCGTTGTGGTTCATGTTCGTAGGTAGATTGGACCTCACTCGAAAACCCTAAACCACGTAAAATATGCAAACCAAATTAGAGGCGTCTAACTTGTTTTTGCAGGTTTGGTGATGTGATATGGCCATGATGTGATGATGATTATATTTGATGTATGATATGTTCATTGTTGTATTATGGCAACCGGCAGGAGCCTAATGGTTGTCTTTAATTTTTGTTAAAGACCTGCGTGTCTATTCATCATGTAATAGCTTTATTTCAAGTAGTTGTTATAGTAGTTATAAGTGATGGACAACCATGAAGCGGCACCATGGACCTTGGTGCAATGCTGGTGATGATGGAGATCATGCTCATGTGCTTTGGAGATGGAGATCGAAAGCACAAGAAGAAAGGCCATATCATATCACATATTATGAATTGCATGTGATGTTAATCCTTTATGCATCTTATCTTGCTTAGATCGCGACGGTAGCATTATAAGATGATCCCTCACATTAATATCAAGATAATAAAGTGTTCTCCCCTCGTATGCACCGTTGCTGTCGTTTTGAAACATCTCGTGATGATCGGATGTGATAGATTCTACGTTCACATACAACGGTGTAAGCCATGTTTGCACACGCGGAAATACTTGGGTTTGCTTGGCGAGCCTAGCATGTACAGACATGGCCTGGACACAGGAAACCGAAAGGTTGAACACGAGTCATATGGATGATATGATCAACATGTTGATGTTCACCATTGAAGCTACATCATCTCACGCGATGATCGGTTTTGGTGTAGTGGATTTGGATCGTGTACCACTTAACAACCATGAGGGATGTTGTATTAAGTGGGAGTTCATTAGTAATTAGATTAAAACATGAACTAATTATCATGAACCTAGTCTGAATAGTATTTTGAATTAAAGTTTGTAGAATTGGCATCCGTTATCTACCATGTGCTAGTCTTGCAATTGAGATAGAAATACTGTTAAGTCTGACAAGTAACTTTACGGACTGGTACCGTATTGTTAAAGAATCAAGATATGATTAAGTCCTAATGCAAACTTTTAGTAAACCTCACATTGATGATTCAAAGAGCAATGGTTTCAATTAGTACCAAATCATCTTGTCTCCATGAAACTTGAAGTTCAAATCCGTTTGAAAAGTAAGGAGCTGGAAATTTTGTTTTCAGAAATAAGCAAGGTATGAGATATATGTGATATCTAAGACCTTATTGCAAGATGATAGAATATAATCTAGTGAGACTACATAAACTCATAAGTTTTATGGGAATGTACGAAGGTTGAAGACGCGGCGTCCCAATCCTCCAACTAAGTTGGGCACTAACGATATTCGCATATCCATGAAGTGATCGTCCTTAGTATGCACCGTTGCTAAGACTCGTCGTTTCGAAGCATCACGTGATGATCGGGTGTGATAGATTCTCCTGTGCATACAACGGGTGCAAGCCAGATTTGCACATGCGAATACGAGGTTAAACTTTACGAGCCTAGCATGTACGACATGGTCTCGAAAGTCGTCATGATATAATGGATAAAATTATGAGTGAAATTGTTCATCATATTACAAAGTTACTAATAGTGAAATCTGAACACTTGTCATATGATGATCAACTTCAAAGTAAGAACCTCAAGGTTATTGATATTTGACCAATGGACCTAGAAGTTATTGAAGGTGAAGTGTTTTCTGAGAATGGGGAAAGCTAAAAGAGAAACCACAAAGATATTTTGGCAGAAAGAAAGAAAAAGATTAGAAAGTCTAGCTCAGGTGTATATAGATGATATACATGTTATGGATGTATTCCTTGTTTGGTCACATAATAAAATTCTTGGGTATTTGTACCAGATTGGTTGGTATGAGAAGTTATTATAAATCTTAATGGTGAAACACACATACATAACATTGACGCTAAAATGCCATAAGGCAAATGATTTGAACTCCACTCATTAGTGGAACCGCCATTTAGGTCATGTTAGAAAGAAACGCATGAAGGAACTCCATTTGAATGGAATTTTGGAGTCATATGATTTTTGAATCATTTGGCGCTTGCAAATCTCTTCTAAAAGGAAATGACTTAAATACCGTTCATAGGCCAAGAGTTGAACGGCAACTAACTTAGTGGAAACATACATGATGATGTATATGGTTCATTGGGCATAGTTGTGTGCGGGAGATTCTTCTACTTCATGAAAACTTCCAACAATGAATTGAGTATATATATATGGATATATTCGATAAGGAAGAAGTTTGAAACATTTGAATGGATTCAAATAAATTTCAGCATGAAGTGGATATCATCGTAATAGAAAAGTCAAATATCTATGATTGGATCATGGTGGAAATATTTGAATTACGAGTTTTAGCGAACATCTAAGAGAGTTATGAAATTATTCTACAACTCACATTTCTTGGAGTATCATAATGATGGTGGAGTATCCAAGAGATGTATCCAAAACTTGTTGGATTAATGATGATATAATATAAAATGACGCCATTATATTTTTGTGGGTTATGCTTTAGTGATTACCGCTTTTACACTGAATAGAACATCATCATGATCCGTTGAAATGACACCATACGAGTTATGGCATGGGTATGAACCCTAAATAGTCCTTTCTTAAAAATTTGGTATGCATAGCATAAGTAAATGAGTTTACAACCAAAATTGGATGAATGTCTTCGTTGGTTATCCCAAGAGAATGGATTGGGAATTCTTCTCACTATGAAGTAAAAGACAAAAGTGTTTGTTAGTGTTACTTGCTTATTTCCAAGAAATTGTTTTCTAGCGAAGTATTTGAGTGGGAGGACAATAGAACTTGATAAGGTTTATGAACCCGAGCATAATGATCAGAGTAGCGCAGCATCGGAAATGGTTCCGGAAGCACCACGACGATCATGGCTCCCATGACTACAAAGTGTTTTAGCCATGGAGATCGAAGTACATATTGAACCTTGTATGGTTTACTTTGTGATCAAATAAATGATTTGTGGACAAAGGATTGATTTTGAACAATGATAAACCAACTGCAAACAAAGAAGTTATGATGGGCCCTGACTCCGAAATGGCTATGCGCCATGAAATCCAAGATAGATGAATACTTTTGAAAGTAAATGGATCTATAAAATAGATGGACTTGGATGGAATATCCTTAAAGAAGCTTTACTTATCGAAAAGTTGTTTACGACAAAGTTCAAAGAGTTGACTACGATAAGATTAGATCTTCCGTGGCAATGCTTGTAGTCTATGTGGATTATTCTAGTAATCGCTACATATTTCTTTTATGAGATATGATAGAAGGATGGCAGAAATACATTCCAGAAGTGTGTATGAAGGATGTATACTAGATACAACCAAGAGTTTTGCTAGTCCGTGGAATACTAGATAGGTATACGAACTTCAATTGGATGAAGTGAGTATCGCGGAGTTGGAATCTTCACCGGATGAAATAATCAAAGAGTTTTGATTTCATTAGAAACGATGAGGATGCTTGCATTTGCAAGAAATTAAGTGGGAGAGACATATTTATAATACTTTATGTAGATGACATATAGTTGGTTATAAATGATGTAATTATATACTTGATTAAAAGTTTCATTGAGAATTAATTTCAATGAAAGGATGTGGACTGAAACATATTTAGTGTCAAGATCTATAAAAATAGATTGAAACACATAATAAGTTTAAGTCAAAGTACATAGAATGGATATTGAAGTAGTTCAATATAGAAATATTAAGAAAATGTTCTTGTCATGTGAAGTTTTAACAACACTTGAGTGTATCTGACACTCGATGAGTAAAAACACATGAGTGATCTTAGATCACGAATAATATGTACAAAATCAGATGTTCTGTGCTCTAAAATGTTAGGAGCATATACCAGAATGATTCATGTGATGATCATTGGAAAACAGTAAGAATATCCCTGAGTACTTAAAGAAGAACAAAGGATATATATAGTTTTATATGGAGTGATGACAAACAAATCGCTGTAAGGTGTTGCACCGATATTAGTTTGGCCACATGTAAAAATGAATTTCAAATCTCAATTAGGCTAAGTGTTGTTTAAAAGGTAGCACAATGAGCTAGAAGAAGTCTATGCTAGATTTAGATCAGTTCTAAATGTTGTGACGGATTCTACAAACAAAGGCAGAGTATGTCATTGTTTTGACAATGACTGAGGATGTTTAAGTCGAGGAGTTCTTTGAGAACTTGGTGTAGTTCCGATAGTGTCGAACTTTGAAGCTATATTGTGTGTGACAATATTAGTGACATATTTTCATCAGAATTAAGGTTCCACCCAGGACTAAGATATGCCGACTCATTTGGAAAATGAGTGATGCGTTGAGACGCAAATGAATTGCAAAATACATACGTTTCTGAGCATGTCAGATCCGTTGACTAAAACCTCTCCCGTGAGCAAAACATGATAAGCACCAAGGCCAAGGTGTTATATCTTTATAAATGTAAACTAGATTATTGACTCTAGTGCAAGTGGGAGACTGTTGGAGATATGCCCAAGAGGCAATAATAAATTAGTTATTGTTATATCTTGGTGTTCATGATAAATGTTTACATCCCATGCTATAATTGTATCAACCGAAACATTGGTACATGTGTGTTATGTAAACAACAAGGAGTCCCTAGTAAGCCTCTTATATAACTAGCTTGTTGATTAATGGATGATCATGGTTTCGTGATCATGAACATTGGATGTTATTAATAACAAGGTTATGTCATTAGGTGAATGATATAATGGACACACACCCAAATGAGCGTAGCATAAGATCAAGTCATTAAGTTTCATTTGCTATAAGCTTTCGATACATAGTTGCCTAAGTCCTTCGACCATGAGATCATGTAAATCACTTACACCGAAGGGTACTTTGATTACATCAAACGCCATTGCGTAAATGGGTGGTTATAAAGATGGGATTAAGTATTTGGAAAGTGTGAGTTGAGGCATATGGATCAATAGTGGGATTTGTCCATCCCGATGACTGATAGATATACTGGGCCCTCTCGGTGGAATGTCGTCGATTAGCTTGCAAGCATATGATTGGATCATAAGAGATGACATACCACGCACGAGTAAAGAGTACTTGTCGGTAACGAGGTTGAACAAGGTATGGAGATACCGATGATCGAACCTCTGACAAGTAAAATATCGCGAGACAAAGGGAATCATCGTATGTAAATGGTTCAATCGATCACTAAGTCATCGTTGAATATGTGGGAGCCATTATCTCCAGATCCCGCTATTGGTTATTGCTCGAGAGGAGTCTCGACCATGTCGCATAGTTCGCGAACCGTAGGGTGACGCGCTTAAGGTTCGATGTCGCATAAGTAGATTCGGAATGTGAGATGGAGACCGAAGTTTGTTCGGAGTCTCGGATGAGATCCAGACATCACGAGGAGGTCCGGAATGGTCCGAGAATAAGATTCATATATGGGAAGTTATTTTCCGGGGTTCGGAAAAGTTTCGGTGTTTGACCGAAGCTTCTAGAAGGTTCTAGAGGGCCACCGGTGGGCCCACCACCCCGGGAGGGACCACATGGGCCAAGGGAGTGCATCCTGGCCTAATGGGCCAGGGGCACCTAGCCCTCAAGGTCCAGCCGGCCAGCCCCTAGGGATAAGATCAAATCCTGGAGGATAAGATCAAATCCCTAAAATCGAGGGAGCAATTTTGGAAGGGGAAGCAAACTTGGAAGGGGATGATTTCTGATCCCCCTTTCCTTCTGTGCGCTGGTGGGGCCCAAGGGGCTGCCTTGGCCGCCCTTCCTCTATAAATAGAGGAGAGGGGCAGCCGGCCACGCCCCCACACACCAAAGTCCGCCCCCTCTCTCCTCCACCGCAAGTCTGCTCCGCTTGGCGCCCTGCAGCCTTCTCTTCTCCACCACCACCACCACGCCGTCGTGCTGCCGGGATTCCGAGGGATCTACCACACCTCCGCTGCCCGCCGGAAGAGAGGACGGGCTTCATCGACACCGTACGCACGACCGAGTACGGAAGTGTCGCCGGATTGCAGCACCGGAACGATCGTCTACACCAACAACGAGATTAATCTCGTAGGCTTTGGAATCTTCGAGGGTTAGTCTCATCTCCATCTCGTTGCTTCGATCTTGTAGATTAGATCTTGGGTGTTCCATAGATTAGATCTATTGGTTTTATTCGTCTTGCGGTAGGAAATTTTTTTTTCTATGCTACGGACCCCATCAAGGTGAACCGACGCGGGCCCGAGGGAGCAATGGAGGGACGCCATCAAGGCCCGGCGGGCTCAACTCACCGCCGATGAGCGGTTGGATCCGACGTGGGCGGCCAACAACAACGACACCTGGTGGACGACGTACTTCAAGGCGAAGTACGACGTCGAGATGTATAGCACCGACGGGCTCGTTGGCGGCCCCAACAGCTGGAACAAGGACGGCCGCGCCCTGTTCTGGGGCGTTTCGGGGCGCACTGATACGTCTCCGACGTATCGATAATTTCTTATGTTCCATGCCACATTATTGATGATATCTACATGTTTTATGCACACTTTATGTCATATTTATGCGTTTCCGAACTAACCTATTGACGAGATGCCGAAGGGCCTGTTTTCTGCTGTTTTTGGTTCCGAAATCCTAGTAAGGAAATATTCTCGGAATTGGACGAAATCAAGCCCCGCATCCTATTTTTCCACGAAGCCAGCACCCGAGAGCCACTGGAGGGGAGCCCGGTGGGCCCACACATGGGGCCGGCGCCAAGGAGCCAGCGCGCGCCCACGTGACACCGCCTCGTCGACCCTCCGACTCCGCCTCTTCGCTATAAAAAGGTCCCTGACCTAAAACATCGATACGAAAAGCCACGTACGAGAAACCTTCCGAGCCGCGCCATCGCGCCAAGATCTGGGGGACAGAGTCTCCGGTCTGCGCACGGACGGGGAAGTGCCCCTTAGGCTCCTCCATCGACACCACCGCCATCTTCATCAACGCTGCTGCCTCCCATGAGGAGGGAGTAGTTCTCCATCGAGGCTCCTGGCTGTACCGGTAGCTATGTGGTTAATCTCTCCTATGTGCTTCAATACAATAATCTCATGAGCTGCCTTACATGATTGAGATTCATATGATGATGCTTGTAATCAGATGTCATTATGCTAGTCAAGTGGGTTTTACTTATGTGATCTCCGGAGACTCTTGTCCCACGTGTGTAAAGGTGACAGTGTGTGCACCGTGTGGGTCTCTTAGGCTATATTTCATGAATACTTATTCACAGTTATGAATGGCATAGTGAAGTGCTTATTTATATCTCTTTATGATTGCAATGTGTTTTGTATCACAATTTATCTCTGTGCTACCCTAGTGATGTTATTAAAGTAGTTTATTCCTCCCGCACGGTGTATGGTGACAAAGTGTGTGCATCCGTGTTAGTACTTGGCGTAGGCTATGATTGTGATCTCTTGTAGATTATGAAGTTAACTATTGCTATGATGGTATTGATGTGATATATTCCTCCTACATAGTGTGAAGGTGACAGTGTGCATGCTATGTTAGTACTTGGTTTAGTTGTGTTGATCTGTCATGCACTCTAAGGTTATTTAAATATGAACATTGAATATTGTGGAGCTTGTTAACTCCGGCATTGAGGTTCGTGTAATCCTATGCAAAGTGGTGTTCATCATCCAACAAGAGAGTGTAGAGTATGCATTTATCTATTCTGTTATGTGATCAAAGTTGAGAGTGTCCACTAGTGAAAGTCTAATCCCTAGGCCTTGTTCCAACATCGCTATCGTCGCTTGTTTACCGTTTTACCGCATTCCGTACTTGCATTATTATTACCATCAATCGCACGCTCATAGCACTTTTCTGCGACGTTACTACCGCTCATATTCATTCATACCACTTGTATTTCACTATCTCTTCGAACTAGTGCACCTATTAGGTGTGTTGGGACACAAGAGACTTCTGCTTTGTGGTTGCAGGGTTGCATGAGAGGGATATCTTTGACCTCTTCCTCCCCGAGTTCAATAAACCTTGGGTGATCCACTTAAGGGAAAGTTGCGATGTTCTACAAACTCTCTTGGAGGCCCAACACTGTCTACAAGAATAGAAGTCCCGTAGACATCAAGCTATTTTCTGACTTCACGCACCCTCGAGAACGTCATCCGCGACATCCGCAATGGCGCTCCAAGGTTGGAGATGTCGTCGTCACCGCCACCGTCTCCTCAATGGCAGCCGAGGAGGATGATGGCGTGTATTTCACACGTTCGTTGGGCAACCCCAAGAGGAAGGTATGATGAGCACAGCAGCAAGTTTTCCCTCAGAAAGAAACCAAGGTTTATCGAACCAGGAGGAGCCAAGAAGCACGTTGAAGGTTGATGGCGGCGGGATGTAGTGCGGCGCAACACCGAGATTCCGCGCCAACGTGGAACTCGCACAACACAACCAAAGTACTTTTGCCCAACGAAACAAAGGAGGTTGTCAATCTCACCAAATTGTCAGAATAAAGGATTAACCGTATTGTGTGGAAGATGATTGTTTGCGTAGAAAAAAGAAAAACAAGTATTGCAGTAGATTGTATTTCAGTAAAGAGAATTGGACCGGGGTCCACAGTTCACTAGAGGTGTCTCTCCCATAAGACGAACAAGCATGTTGGGTGAACAAATTACAGTTGGGCAATTGACAAATAAAGAGAGCATGACAATGCACATACATATCATGATGAGTATAGTGAGATTTAATTGGGCATTACGACAAAGTACATAGACCGCCATCCAACTGCATCTATGCCTAAAAAGTCCACCTTCAGGTTATCATCCGAACCCTATTAAGTTGCAAAGCAACAGACAATTGCATTAAGTATGGTGCGTAATGTAATCGACAACTACATCCTTAGACATAGCATCAATGTTTTATCCCTAGTGGCAAAAGACAACACAACCTTAGAACTTTCTTCACTGTCCCAGGTGTCAATGCAGGCATGAACCCACTATCGAGCATAAGTACTCCTCTGGAGTTAAAAGCATCTACTTGGCCGGAGCATCTACTAGTAACGGAGAGCATGCAAGATCATAAACAACACATAAGCATAACTTTGATAATCAACATAACAAGTATTCTCTATTCATCGCATCCCAACAAACGCAACATATAGAATTACATATAGATGATCTTGATCATGATAGGCAGCTCACAAGATCCGACAATGATAGCACAATGGGGAGAAGACAACCATCTAGCACCGCTATGGACCCATAGTCCAGGGGTAGAATACTCACCATCACTCCGAGGCGACCATGGCGGTAGAGTCCTCCGGAGATGACCCCTTGCAGGGTGCCGGAGGCGATCTCCAGACCCAGATGGGATCGGCGGCGCCTCTGGCAAGTTTCCGACGTGGCTCTGACCGGAGGTTTCGCCACGGAGGCTTTAAGTAGGCTAAGGGCAAGCCGAGAGGGGGCACAGGGGCCCCTGATGACAGCGGCGCGGCCAAGGGGGGGGCCGCGCCGCCCTAGGGTTTGGCCCCCGTGGCCCCACTTCGTTTCGTCTTCGACTTCTGAGCTTCGTGAGAAAATAGGCCTCCGGGGCTTTTATTTCGTCAATTCCGAGAATTTTTTTACTAGGATTTCAAACCAAAACAGCGTAAAACAAAGAACGGCACTTCGGCATCTTGTTAATAGGTTAGTTCCGTAAAATGCACGAATATGACATAAAGTGTGCATAAAACATGTAGATAACATCAATAATGTGGCATGGAACACAAGAAATTATCGATACGTTGGAGACGTACAGCATCCCCAAGTTAGTTCTGCTCGTCCCGAGGGTAAAACGATAACAAAGATAATTTCTGGAGTGACATGCCATCATAATCTTGATCATACTATTTGTAAAGCATATGTAGAGAATGCAGCGATCAAAACAATGTGTATGACATGAGTAAACAAGTGAATCATAAAGCAAAGACTTTTCATGAATAGCACTTCAAGACAAGCATCAATAAGTCTTGCATAAGAGTTAACTCATAAAGCAATAATTCAAAGTAAAGGTATTGAAGCAACACAAAAGAAGATTAAGTTTCAGCGGTTGCTTTCAACTTATAACATGTATATCTCATGGATATTGTCAACATAGAGTAATATAATAAGTGCAATAGGCAAGTATGTATCAATGCACAGTCACACAAGTGTTTGCTTCGAGGTGGAGAGAAATAGGTGAACTGACTCAATATTGAAAGTAAAAGAATGGTCCTCATAGAGGAAAAGCATCGATTGCTATATTTGTGCTAGAGCTTTGATTTTGAAAACATGAAACAATTTTGTCAACGGTAGTAATAAAGCATATGCATCATGTAAATTATATCTTATAAGTTGCAAGCCTCATGCATAGTGTACCAATAGTGCTCGCACCTTGTCCTAATTAGCTTGGACTACCTGGATTATCACCGCAATACATATGCTTTAACCAAGTTTCACAAAGGGGTACCTCTATGCCGCCTGTACAAAGGTCTAAGGAGAAAGCTCGCATTTGGATTTCTCGCTTTTGATTATTCTCAACTTAGACATCCATACCGGGACAACATAGACAACAGATAATGGACTCCTCTTTTAATGCTTTAAGCATTTGACAATAATTAATTCTTTTCTCATTAGAGATTTGAGGATATTTGTCCAAAACTGAAACTTCCACCATGAATCATGGTTTTAGTTAGCGGCCCAATGTTCTTCTCTAACAATATGCACTCTCAAACCATTCAACCCATGATAGATCGCCCTTACTTCAGACAAGACGAACATGCATAGCAACTCACATGAAATTCAACAATGAGTTGATGGCGTTCCCCAGTAAACATGGTTATCGCACAACAAGCAACTTAATAAGAGATAAAGTGCATAATTACATATTCAATACCACAATAGTTTTTAAGCTATTTGTCCCATGAGCTATATATTGCAAAGGTGAACGATGGAATTTTAAAGGTAGCACTCAAGCAATTTACTTTGGAATGGCGGAAAATACCATGTAGTATAGGTAGGTATGGTGACACAAATGGCATAGTGGTTGGCTCAAGTATTTTGGATGCATGAGAAGTATTCCTCTCGATACAAGGTTTAGGCTAGCAAGGCTTATTTGAAACAAACACAAGAATGAACCGGTGCAGCAAAACTCACATAAAAGACATATTGTAAACATTATAAGACTCTACACCGTCTTCCTTGTTGTTCAAACTCAAAACTAGAAATTATCTAGACCTTAGAGAAACCAAATATGCAAACCAAATTTTAGCATGCTCTATGTATTTCTTCATTAATAGGTGCAAAGCATATGATGCAAGAGCTTAAACATGAGCACAACAATTGCCAAGTATCACATTACCCAAGACATTTATAGCAATTACTACATGTATCATTTTCCAATTCCAACCATATAACAATTTAACGAAGGAGAAACTTCGCCATGAATACTATGAGTAGAAACCAAGGACATATTTGTCCATATGCTACAGCGGAGCGTGTATCTCTCCCATAAAGTGAATGCTAGGATCCATTTTATTCAAACAAAACAAAAACAAAAACAAACCGACGCTCCAAGAAAAAGCACATAAGATGTGGCCGAATAAAAATATAGTTTCAGGGGAGGAACCTGATAATTTGTTGATGAAGAAGGGGATGCCTTGGGCATCCCCAAGCTTAGACGCTTGAGTCTTCTTGATATATGCAGGGGTGAACCACCGGGTGCATCCCCAAGCTTAGAGCTTTCACTCTCCTTGATCATGTTGCATCATACTCCTCTCTTGATCCTTGAAAACTTCCTCCACACCAAACTCGAAACAACTCATTAGAGGGTTAGTGCACAATATAAATTGACATATTCAGAGGTGACACAATCATTCTTAACACTTCTGGACATTGCATAATGCTACTGGACATTAATGGATCAAAGAAATTCATCCAACATAGCGAAAGAGGCAATGCGAAATAAAAGGCAGAATCTGTCAAAACAGAACAGTTCGTATTGACGAATTTTAAAATGGCACCAGACTTGCTCAAACGAAAATGCTCAAATTGAATGAAAGTTGCGTACATATCTGAGGATCATGCTCGTAAATTGGCGTAATTTTCTGAGCTACCTACAGGGAGATAGACCCAGATTCGTGACAGCAAAGAAATCTGGAACTGCGCAGTAATCCAAATCTAGTACTTACTTTTCTATCAACGGCTTAACTTGGCACAAAACTCAAAACTAAGATAAGGAGAGGTTGCTACAGTAGTAAACAACTTCCAAGACACAAAATAAAAACAAAGTACTGTAGGTTAAAACATGGGTTGTCTCCCATAAGCGCTTTTCTTTAACGCCTTTCAGCTAGGCGCAGAAAGTGTGTATCAAGTATTATCGAGAGATGAAGCATCAACATCATAATTTGTTCTAATAATAGAGTCATAAGGTACCTTTATTCTCTTTCTAGGGAAGTGTTCCATACCTTTCTTGAGAGGAAATTGATATTTTATATTACCTTCCCTCATATCAATAATAGCACCAACAATTCGAAGAAAAGGTCTTCCCAATATAATTGGACAAGATGCATTGCATTCAATATCCAAGACAACAAAATCAACGGGAACAAGATTATTGTTAACGGTAATGCGAACATTATCAACTTTACCCAAAGGTTTCTTTGTAGAATGATCAGCAAGATTAACATCCAAATAACAATTTTTCAATGGTGGCAAGTCAAGCATATTATAAATTTTCTTAGGCATAACAGAAATACTTGCACCAAGATCACATAAAGCATTACAATCAAAATCTTTAACCTTCATCTTAATGATGGGCTCCCAACCATCTTCTAGCTTTTTAGGAATAGAGGCTTCGCGCTCTAGTTTCTCTTCTCTAGCTTTTATGAGAGCATTTGTAATATGATGCGTGAAAGCCAAATTTATAGCACTAGCATTAGGACTTTTAGCAAGTTTTTGCAAGAACTTTATAACTTCAGAGATGTGGCAATCATCAAAATTCAAACCATTATAATCTAAAGCAATGGGATCATCATCCCCAATGTTGGAAAAAATTTCAGCAGCTTTATCACAGGCAGTTTCAGGCTTTGCATTAGAAGTGGAAACATTGCTAACACCAATTCTTTTATTAGTATGAGTAGGAGGTGCAGCAACATGTGTAGCATTAGCATTACTAGTGGTGGTAATAGTCCAAACTTTAGCTATATTCTTCTCTTTAGCTAGTTTTTCATTTTCTTCTCTATCCCACCTAGCACGCAGTTCAGCCATTAATCTTATATTCTCATTAATTCTAACTTGAATGGTATTTGCTGTAGTAGTAATTTTATTTTCAATATCCCTATTAGGCATAACTTTTGATTTCAAAAGATTAACATCAGAGGCAAGACTATCAACTCTAGAAACAAGAATATCAATTTTATTGAGTTTTTCCTCAACAGATTTGTTAAAGGCAGTTTGTGTACTAATAAATTCTTTAAGCATGGCTTCAAGTCCAGGGGGTGAATTCCTATTATTATTGTAAGAATTTCCATAAGAATTACCATAGCCGTTGCCATTATTATAAGGATATGGCCTATAGTTGTTACTAGAATTGTCCCAAGCATTGTTGTTGAAATTATTATTTTTAATGAAGTTTACATCAACATGTTCTTCTTGTGCAACCAATGAAGCTAACGGAACATTATTAGGATCAACATTAGTCCTATCATTCACAAGCATAGACATAATAGCATCAACTTTATCATTCAAGGAAGAGGATTCCTCAACAGAATTTACCTTCTTACCTTGTGGAGCTCTTTCCGTGTGCCATTCAGAGTAATTAACCATCATATTATCAAGGAGCTTTGTTGCTTCACCAAGAGTGATGGACATAAAGGTACCTCCAGCAGCTGAATCCAATAAATTCCGTGAAGAAAATTTAGTCCTGCATAGAAGGTTTGGATGATCATCCAAGTAGTCAGTCCATGGGTTGGGCAATTTTTAACCGAGATTTCATTCTTTCCCAAGCTTGAGCAACATGTTCAGTATCTAATTGTTTAAAATTCATTATGCTACTCCTCAAAGATATAATTTTAGCAGGGGATAATATCTACCAATAAAAGCATCCTTGCATTTAGTCCATGAATCAATACTATTCTTAGGCAGAGATAGCAACCAATCTTTAGCTCTTCCTCTTAATGAGAAAGGGAACAATTTTAGTTTAATAATATCACCATCTACATCTTTATATTTTTGCATTTCACATAGTTCAACAAAATTATTAAGATGGGCAGCAGCATCATCAGAACTAATTCCAGAAATTGATCTTTCATAACAAGATTCAGTAAAGCAGGTTTAATTTCAAAGAATTCTCGTAGTAGCAGGTGGAGCAATAGGTGTGCATAAGAAATCATAATTATTTGTGCTAGTGAAGTCACACAACTTAGTATTTTCAGGGTTGGCTATTTTAGCAATAGTAAATAAAGCAAACTAGATAAAGTAAATGCAAGTAAACTAATTTTTTGTGTTTTTGATATAGCAAACAAGATAGCAAATAAAGTAAAACTAGCAACTAATTTTTTGTATTTTGATTTAGTGCAGCAAACAAAGTAGTAAATAAAATAAAGCAAGACAAAAACAAAGTAAAGAGATTGAGAAGTGGAGACTCCCCATGCGTGTCTTGATCTCCCGGCAACGGCGCAGAAAATATGCTTGATGGCGTGTATTACACACGTTCGTTGGGCAACGCCAAGAGGAAGGTATGATGAGCACAGCAGCAAGTTTTCTCTAAAGAAACCAAGGTTTATCGAACCAGGAGGAGCCAAGAAGCACGTTGAAGGTTGATGGCGGCGGGATGTAGTGCGGCGCAACACCAGAGATTCCGGCGCCAACGTGGAACCCGCACAACACAACCAAAGTACTTTGCCCCAACGAAACAGTGAGGTTGTCAATCTCACCGGCTTGTGTAACAAAGGATTAACCGTATTGTGTGGAAGATGATTGTTTGCAGAGAAAACAGTAAAAACAAGTATTGCAGTAGATTGTATTTCAGTAAAGAGAATTGGACCGGGGTCCACAGTCACTAGAGGTGTCTCTCCCATAAGACGAACAGCATGTTGGGTGAACAAATTACTGGGCAATTGACAAATAAAGAGAGCATGACAATGCACATACATATCATGATGAGTATAGTGAGATTTAATTGGGCATTACGACAAAGTACATAGACCGCCATCCAACTGCATCTATGCCTAAAAAGTCCACCTTCAGGTTATCATCCGAACCCCTCCAGTATTAAGTTGCAAAGCAACAGACAATTGCATTAAGTATGGTGCGTAATGTAATCAACAACTACATCCTTAGACATAGCATCAATGTTTTATCCCTAGTGGCAACAGACAACACAACCTTAGAACTTTCACCCCTGTCAATGCATGAACCCACTATCGAGCATAAGTACTCCCTCTTGGAGTTAAAAGCATCTACTTGGCCAGAGCATCTACTAGTAACGGAGAGCATGCAAGATCATAAACAACACATAAGCATAACTTTGATAATCAACATAACAAGTATTCTCTATTCATCGGATCCCAACAAACGCAACATATAGAATTACATATAGATGATCTTGATCATGATAGGCAGCTCACAAGATCCGACAATGATAGCACAATGGGGAGAAGACAACCATCTAGCTACCGCTATGGACCCATAGTCCAGGGGTAGACTACTCACTCATCACTCCGAGGCGACCATGGCGGTGTAGAGTCCTCCGGGAGATGATTCCCCTCTCCGGCAGGTGCCGGAGGCGATCTCCGGATCCCCCGAGATGGGATCGGCGGCGACGGCCTCGCAAGGTTTTCCGTATCGTGGCTCTCGCACCGGAGGTTTCGTCACGGAGGCTTTGGCAGGCGGAAGGGCAGTCGAGAGGGGCACAGGGCCCAGATGACAGGCGGCGCCAAGGGGTGGGCCGCGCCGCCCTAGGGTTTGGCCCTGTGGCCCCACTTCGCTTCGTCTTCGGACTCCGGAAGCTTCGTGAGAAAATAGGCCTCCTGGGCTTTTATTTCGTCCAATTCCGAGAATATTTCTTTACTAGGATTTCTGAAACCAAAACAGCAGAAAACAGAACTGGCACTTCGGCATCTTGGTAATAGGTTAGTTCCAAAATGCACGAATATGACATAAAGTGTGCATAAAACATGTAGATAACATCAATAATGTGGCATGGAACACAAGAAATTATCGATACGTTGGAGACGTATCAGAGGACGACGTACTC
Organism: Lolium multiflorum; assembly: GCA_030979885.1. Classification (NCBI taxonomy): domain Eukaryota; kingdom Viridiplantae; phylum Streptophyta; class Magnoliopsida; order Poales; family Poaceae; genus Lolium; species Lolium multiflorum. The sequence goes on along the minus strand of CM061750.1, from coordinate 154,577,554 downwards.
GCTCCTCGCACTCTTCTTCCTCAGGACCGACGCGATCGACGCCGTCTTCGTCGTACCGGTCGGCGCCCTACACCGTCCCCAAACGGAAGGAGGAGCCGGCGACGCCCGTCAACACGAGGCGTGGCGGCAGGGGCAGCCGGCGCAGCAAGGGAGGCGCGGCGGCGCCCTCCTCATCCCGGCCGGAGGCGAAGGAGGAGCCGGAGGAAGTGTCGCAGCGGCGCTGCGGCGGAGTACGAGCGGCAGCAGCGGCTCATCGCCAGCAGCGACGACCCCGAGGATCGCCAGATGCGTGCGGCGTTCTTGGCGTCCATGAACGACAAGGACGCCTGGAGGGGCGACCTCGACGAGGCGATTGCCATGTCCATCCGCGACTCCGGCAAGCCGCTGGTGGACCTCACGACGACGGCGAGGCAGGACCAAGCGGCTTGGTGAAGGACGAGCCCATCGACGAGCCCGTCGACGAGCGCGTCAAGCAGGAGGTCGTCACCGACGATATGTACAACTTCCAGCAGTACTACGACGCCTCCGGCCGCCGCAAGTACTTCTGGATTAGGTTTAGTTTAAATTTAGTCAAATTTCGTTCGAATCTATGTAAGTTTGGACGAATCTAATCGAATCTCGTTAAGTTTAAAATTTTCGAAATTTTATTTGGGGGACGCGATGGGGAGCGACGGCACGAACGAAATACGTCCCCAAACGCTCAATCCGGCGCGGTTTGGGAGACGCTTTGGAGGACGCGGCTGGAGATGCTCTTATTGTCTAGAGAAGAATGGTCCTCCTCCTTCTCCTCTCCCAGCTCCTTCTCCTGATATTAAAATAACAGAAATGTGAAATCTGAGGTAAGAGTTTTGGCTCCCGGGTGCATCTAGTACTGTTATCTAGACCGTTATAAAGTGCTTGGAGATTGATGTACTGGGAACAAAAACCTGACATACAAGCAGCGGTAAAACATGAATACGTCGTGTGAACCTGTGTACGCTCGTACCCGTGGCCCACGGCATAGTAACTAGCGGACGACGTTTCTTAAAAAAAAAAAAAGTAACTAGCGGACGACGGCGAGTCTATTTGAAATTGACGGACGTGTCGTAATGACGAGCTGGACCTGCGGACCATGTTGGGGTTGGGTACATGGACCATGGTACATGAAAACGAGATTGGTATCACCGGGAAGTACGACGCCACAGTACTCTAAAAGCTCGTCGGGTGTTCCCCACGTTCTGGATTCCGGCGATTCGGCTGGCGGCAAGGCAAGGAAGGCGGCAAGGGTGCACTGCAGGCCACCAGGCGAGATACCGGCGACGGCTATGGACCTCCTCCCTGAAACCATTGAGCAGGTTAGTAGATGCAATTTTCCCCGATTCGAAACTATGGAGGCTAATTTCGTCTCAGATTTTTTTTTTTGACCGGGAGAATTTCTGTGGGGGCAATCTATGGGGGCGCAGCTGATGGAGCCGCGAATGGAGAAGCAAGGGTGCAGTCGTTGCGTACAAACCATATGTCAGGTCGGTTGAGCTGGATCCATCTGTGGTTGCGTACAAACCATCTGTGGTCGGTTGTGCCGTCGAGGGAGAGGGTGACGAGCAGACTGATATCGCGCTGCGCAGTGCAATGTAAATATGAATCAAACATCAACGGACTGGACTAAGAGATAATCAATGCTTGTTTTTCTTACATGTTTATTTGATATGAAATTTAGTTTTCGATGTTTCATGTTGCCATGGAGTCGCAGATATTGTTGAAATATTGGGCCCACTTTTAGTGGCCCAAACTAGATTTCGCTCTCCCTATAAATCCCAAATTAAATTTCAGTTAGTGGTGCAGCCATACTGAGTGGCAAGGTGGAAGTTTAGTCACATGGAAAGTCGAGAAGCTGCACCACCTTATAAGGTGGGCTGTTTCACCACTAGTAAGTGAGTGAGAATAGAGTGACCGCGCTCCTCCTCCTCCTCGCTCGCTCGTCGACACGACACGTCACGACGCGCGCCGCGCTCGTGGTGAGTGGATTGAGCCTCGAGCCGAGACTTTCCTTACTTTTTGCAGCTCAGGAAAACGAACAGAGTCCTAGACGGACGCGTCAGCCTAGTCGGTTCGGGTCGCTCCGGATCGTGGGCTATCTGAATCGACTCGAAACGTGGGCGACGTGGGCGTGGCCCACGTTGCCTAGGGTTTCCCGAGCCTATATAATCTCTTGCCCGGCTACCGCAGAAACACACCGAATACACGAGTTAGGGTTTCCACCTCTCTCTGCTTGCGCCGCCATCGTAGCCTACTCCATCCCGCGCGCCGACGTGCATCGGCGAACGGGAGAGCAGGTCTCCGGAACCGCTCGTCCTTGCGATCCTGTACGGGAGAGGGCGAATTAGGTTTTGGGAAGCGCTCGCGCGACTGCTTCAAGTTCTTCATCACGGGTCGCCTTCCGTCCAAGTCGGGCGGTGCTGCCTTCCGTCGTCTTCAACGCCGTCTACTTCGACCCGTCGCCTGTCGTCAACAACGTTGTCATCAACAACGTTACTGCTGCGACATCATCTGCTACACCTCCACCGCCACCTCCACCAGATCGGTACGTGCGACATATCTTGATCGTTTAGCGATGGATGCTTTCGCGGCTGCTGCTGCTCATGTTGATTAGTGCATCTAGTATGTTCGAGTTTCACATGTTAGTAGTTGCTGCCATCATGTTTTATATTCTGGAATTAATCATGGAAATTGTGCCTAATTATCCAACAATCCAAAAACCTAATTGTAGGCAATTTCCTGAGTTAACTATGGCTGGTTTTGCCGATGCACTGAGGCCGATAAGTTTACCGGTGTGCACTTTAAGAGGTGGCAGATTAAGGCCACGCTCGGCTTACTCATCTGAAAGTGTTCCATGTGAGTAATGGTCTTCCTGAAGGAACTATATCTGACCAAGATCAGAACAAGTTCAAGGAAGACAATACTCGTTTGTCGGATGCGTACTGAGTATTCTTGCTGATCGTCTATGTGATGTGTATATGCACATAGTAGACGGTAAAGAGCCTGGGATGCACTGAATGCTAAATTCGGTGCAACCGATGCAGGCAGTGAACTGTACATCATGGAGAGCTTCCATGACATCAGGATGGTGAACAACCGTTCTGTAGTCGAACAAGCTCATGAGATACAATGCATTGCGAAAGAGCTTGAACTCCTTAAGTGTGCCTTACCTGACAAGTTTGTGGCTGGATGCATTATTGCTAAGTTGCCCCCTTCATGGAGGAACTTTGCCACAACTCTCAAACACAAGAGACAGGAGATATCAGTTGAAAATCTGATAGCGTCTCTTGATGTTGAGGAGAAAGCTCGGGCTAAGGATACTACTGAGAAAGGAGAGGGTCAGTCTAGCGCCAACATGGTGCAGAAGAAACCCTACAACAAGAACAAAGGGAACAACAAGCCCTCCTTCAATAAGCCTATGAAGACTACAACCTTCAAGAAGAAGAAGATGATAAACAAAGCAGATCTGAGCTGCTTTACCTGTGGAGAGACTGGCCATTTTTCTAAGGACTGTCCAGAGAGGGCAGACCGCAAGAAAAAAGGCAAGTCAACACGGTGACCGCTAGCAATGCTGATGGGTACGGTAATCTCTTTACTGTTCTTTCGGTATTTCAATCTCCATGTTGGTGGATTGATACGGGTGCTAATGTTCATGTGTGTGCTGACATATCCATGTTCACTTCTTACCAGGTCGCTCGGGATTCTTCCGTCTTGATGGGGAATGGGTCACATGCTTCGGTTCGTGGTGTTGGCACGGTAGATCTGAAGTTCACTTCGGGGAAGATCGTGCAGCTGAGGAACGTGCAGCATGTCCCTACTATGAACAAGAATCTCGTTAGCGGCTCCCTTCTATGCAGAGATGGGTTTAAGGTTGTCTTAGAGTCGAATAAAGTAGTTGTTTCCAAGTTTGGACAATTTATTGGTAAAGGCTATGAGTGCGGAGGCTTGTTCCGCTTTTCGCTTTCTGATTTCAGTAATAAGTCTGTGAACCATATTTGTGGCAATGTTAGTGATGATACCAGTGTTTGGCATTCTCGTTTATGTCACATTAATTTTGGTTTAATGTCTCGGCTATCCAGTTTAAGTTTAATTCCGAATTTCACCATTGCCAAAGGTTCTAAGTGCCATAGTTGTGTGCAATCAAAGCAACCTCGAAAGCCTCACAAGGCGGCCGAGGAGAGAAACTTGGCACCTCTAGAACTCATACATTCTGATCTATGCGAGATGAATGGTGTGTTGACAAAAGGTGGAAAGAGATATTTCATGACATTGATTGATGATGCGACTAGATTTTGCTATGTTTATTTGTTGCGGACTAAAGATGAAGCTTTAGACTACTTTAAAATTTATAAGGCCGAAGTTGAAAATCAACTAGAGAGAAAGATCAAGCGTCTTAGGTCTGATCGTGGTGGTGAATATTTTCCTAAAATCTTTGATGAATTCCGTGAGGAACATGGTATTATTCATGAGAGGACGCCTCCCTATTCGCCCCAATCAAACGGGGTTGCCGAGAGGAAAACCGCACGCTGACTGACTTGGTGAATTCCATGTTAGCCACTGCTGGTTTATCAAAGGCATGGTGGGGGGAGGCTTTGTTGACTACATGTCATGTCCTGAATAGAGTTCCTAACAAGAATAAAGATAAAACCCCTTACGAGGAGTGGTCTGGGAGAAAACCATCACTTTCGTATTTGCGCACATGGGGATGTTTGGCGAAAGTCAATATTCCAATCACTAAGAAGCGCAAACTTGGACCAAAGACAGTGGATTGTATCTTTCTAGGTTATGCTCCGCGGAGTGTAGGCTATAGATTTTTAGTAGTTCAATCTGAAGTACCTGATATGCATGTTGACACTATTATGGAATCTCGTGATGCAACATTCTTTGAGAATATGTTTCCTATGAAAGATATGCATAGCATTGCTAGAATTTCTACTGAGATAGTTCCTAAATCTAGTACATCTAATGAGTATTTTGAACAATCACATGAGATTGTTATTGAGAAGGATGACAATGAAGCTCCTAAACGGAGCAAGAGACGAAGGATTGAAAAATCCTTTGGTGATGATTTCATTGTGTACCTTGTGGATGATACTCCCACGTCCATTGCAGAGGCATATGCATCTCCAGATGCAGATGACTGGAAAGAAGCTGTCCATAATGAGATGGACTCGATTCTTTCTAATGGAACTTGGGAGCTATCGGAACGACCCCATGGATGCAAGCCTGTGGGCTGCAAATGGGTGTTCAAGAAGAAGCTAAGACCTGATGGTACTATTGAGAAGTACAAGGCGCGGCTTGTAGCGAAAGGCTACACACAGAGAGAAGGCGAAGATTACTTCGACACCTATTCACCTGTCGCTAGACTTACCACCATTCGAGTACTACTTTCCATGGCTGCCTCCTATGGTCTTATCGTTCATCAAATGGACGTAAAGACAGCTTTTCTTAATGGAGAGTTGGAAGAGGAAATCTATATGGATCAGCCTGATGGGTTTGTAGTAAAAGGTGAAGAAAGAAAGGTGTGCAAGTTGCTAAAATCTTTATATGGCCTAAAACAAGCACCTAAGCAATGGCATGAGAAGTTTGACAGAACTTTAACTTCTGTAGGCTTTGTTGTCAATGAGGCTGACAAGTGCGTTTACTATCGCCATGGTGGGGGCGAAGGTGTTATATTATGTTTGTATGTGGATGATATTCTGATCTTTGGTACAAACATGAAAGTAATACACGAGGTCAAGTCTTTCTTGTCAAAGAGCTTTGATATGAAAGATCTGGGAGAAGCTGATGTGATTCTGAACATCAAGCTGATTAAGAACGAGAGTGGATTACTCTAACGCAATCCCATTATGTTGAGAAGATCTTGAGCCTGTTCGGCTATATTGATAGCAAGCCTTCTTCAACACCTTATGATCCCAGTGTGACATTACGCAAGAACCGGAGAATCGCCATAGATCAATTGAGATATTCTCGATCGTTGGCTCACTCATGTACTTAGCGAGCGCGACTAGACCCGACATCTCTTTTGTGTTAGCAAGTTGAGTAGGTTCATGTCAAACCCGGTACTGATCATTGGCATGCACTTGATAGGGTCATGCGCTACCTATGTGGTACAATGAGTTATGGGATTCACTATTCAGGGCACCCAGCTGTGCTTGAAGGATATAGTGATTCGAATTGGATCTCAGATGTAGCTGATCTGTACGCCACAAGTGGTTATGTATTTACCTTTGGAGGTGGCGCAGTGTCATGGAGATCTTGCAAGCAAACCATATTGACGAGGTCAACTATGGAAGCAGAACTTACTGCTTTAGACACAACCACCGTTGAATCAGAATGGTTGCGTGAGCTCTTGATGGACTTGCCTGTGGTTGAAAAACCTGTTCCGGCAATCCTTTTGAATTGTGACAATCAAACTGTAATTGTCAAAGTGAACAATTCTAAGGATAACGCGAAGTCATCAAGACACGTCAAGAGACGTTTGAAGTCTGTCAGGAAATTGCGAAACTCCGGAGTAATAACTGTTACATATATTCAAACAGACAAAAACCTGGCAGATCCCTTTACAAAGGGACTATCACGTAATGTGATAGAAAGTGCATCAAGGGAGATGGGTTTGAGACCCGTTGATGTTACACCATAGTGGTAACCCAACCTTTGTGATCGGAGATCCCGTGAATTAGGACCTGGGAAGAACAAACTAGTGGTTTAATTGAGGAGAGTATTATGTAACCCTCTCTATGTGAAGATGCACAACTCTCAATTGTTGTAAGGCAGGTTGGCGAGAAGCCTTAATGTGTTTATGTTGGCTATTATAGCAAAGATGCTGTCCTACGGAGCATTCTTGAAATAACACACCTATATGAGTCGATTGTTAAACGTCGCAATCTATGAGATTTGGGTGATCTCTAGTAAACTCATGAAGAGACCATGAAGTATGACGCATATGCTTCACCCGGGGTAGGCTACTGGCAGCCATGTACTAGTTATGACTTTGAGTGAAACCCGTTCACGCAAAACTTGCAATTCAAGGCTTAGTCCATTGTTCAAGTGTGAATGGATGTAGCTTAAGGTTCTAAAAGTTCAAAACAGTCTCCCTGAAACACTGGTATATAAACAAGCAGCGAGTATTGGTAAATCTCTAAATGGGGATTTGAGATCTGGTGGGGGATTGTTGAAATATTGGGCCCACTTTTAGTGGCCCAAACTAGATTTCAGTTTTCCCTATAAATCTCAAAGCCCACATAGTGGCAGCCTTGTGAGTTTGAGCCCAAGTTGGTGGCAGCTCACTAGTGAGTGGCAAGTGGTGGGAAGTTTAGTCCCACATGGAAAGTTGGGAGGAAGTTAGACCACCTTATAAGGTGGGTTGTTTCACCACTAGTAAGTGAGTGAGAATAGGAGTGCTACACGCGTCCTCCTCCTCCTCGCTCTCGCTCACGACACGTCACGACGCGCGCCGCGCTCGTGGTGAGTGGATTGAGCCTCGAGCCGAGACTTTCCTTACTTTTTGCAGCTCAGGAAAACGAACGAGTCCTAGACGGACGCGTCACAGCCTAGTCGGTTCGGTCGCTCCCGGATCGTGGCTATCTCGTAACCGACTCGAACGCCGGCGACGGGGCGTGGCCCACGTTGCCAGGGGCCCGAGCCTATATAATCTCTGCCCGGCTACCGCAGAAACACACCGAATACACGAGTTAGGGTTTCCACCTCTCTCGCTTGCGCCGCCATCGTAGCCTACTCCATCCCGCGCGCCGACGTGCATCGGCGAACGGGAGAGCAGGTCTCCGGAACCGCTCGTCCTTGCGATCCCGTACGGGAGAGGGCGAATTAGGTTTTGGGAAGCGCTCGCGACCAAGTTCTTCATCACGGGTCGCCTTCCGTCCCGGTCGGTGGTGCCTTCCGTCGTCTTCAACGCCGTCTACTTCGACCGTCGCCTCGTCAACAACGTTGTCATCAACAACGTTACTGCTGCGACATCATCTGCTACACCTCCACCGCCACCTCCACCAGATCGGTACGTGCGACATATCTTGATCTGTTTAGCGATGGATGCTTTACCGTTTGCGCTGCTGCTACTCATGTTGATTAATGCATCTAGTATGTTCGAGTTTCACATGTTAGTAGTTGCTGCCATCATGTTTTATATTCTGGAATTAATCATGGAAATTGTGCCTAATTATCCAATAAGATTCTCAGCGCTCCGCCGGCCCCTAGCGACGGGCCCGATGTTGCAGTTGCGCTATTTGCGCTTGGGGATGTCGCTCCCCAGCCGCGTCCTCCAAATTTTTTTTAAAAGGTTTTTAAAAACACAACCATTTATTAAATATAGCATACAAACAAATATGTTTGCGGAGATTGTTTTCAAATTAAAATACAACAAACAATAAAATAACTAAACAAATATAATAAGTGGAGCTAGATCAAGGTGCCGCGGCACTTGCTGATAATACTTTAATCCTCCACATATGCTCAACGAGATTAGCTTAAGCTGTCACGGATCTCTACGTGCATGGTGAGGAAATCAGCAAAATCTCCATGCAACTCATGATCAACCTCCGCAAGAGGGTCCTGACACTCATAGGGACCAACATGTGTCCTAGCATCATTCTTGCGGTCATCCTCGATGGTAATTGTTGTGCATGGTCACACAAGCCTGCATCACCTCCCACATTTGCTCGTGAGACGAGCTTAGAGCAGGGTACCGAACAATTGCAAATTGAGCTTGAAGCACACCAAATGCCCGCTCGACATCCTTCCTGCAAGCCTCCTATCAAGCAGCAAAGTGGAAATTCTTCTGACCTGATGGAGCCAAGATTTTTTTGACAAAAGTGGCCCATTTGGATATATACCATCGGCTAGATAATAACCTTTGGTATATTGGTGACCATTGATCTCATAGTTGCATGGTGGAGCATGCCCTTCCACTAGTGTGCTGAACACCGGAGACTGCTGCAACACGTTGATATCATTGTGTGATCCCGCCAAAGAAACAATGCCAAATCCACAGGTCATAATCTGCCACAGCTTCAAGCACCACACTGCAATATCCATGACGCCCTTTGTATATACCTTGCCAGGCAAACTGACAGTTCCATGACCAGTGCATGCAATCGATGCTTCCAAGCATTCCAGGGAATCATATGGCAGCATTTTGTGCCATGATCTTGCAGTCTCTTCCTCTATTGGCCCTCTCAAGTAGTATTTGCCAAACTTTCCCACCACAGCTCGGTAAAACTTGTACATGCACTCAATGGCAGTAGACTCACTCAAATGTGGGCAGGTGCTCCGTATGCAAGCATCCTCATGGCGGCAGTGCACTTTTGAATCGATGAGAACCCGACAACGCCTACAGCGTCATCCTTGAGCTTGAAGTAGGGGTCGAACTCTCGAACGCCGTGGAGGATATTCATGAACAAACCCTTGCTCATCCTATACCGGCACGAAATTGTCGGCCTGGTTGCCATCTCGCTAAGTAGTCGTTAGCAGATGGATGCCCCTCCATCCTCTCGCCGGGTTTCGACTTCTTTCTCCCGGCCTTGATCCGCGCGGCGCGGCCTCTCCTCTTCGCCTTAAGGCCAAGCATGTCCCGGAGGGACGCGATGATCAACAAATGCTCCTGACAGTCGTCGTCAGGCTTGCTCGCCCTCCGCTACTGACAAGCATCTCATCATCGCTATCCATGTCTGAAGCAAAATCAATGGTTAAAATTGCGCCACGACAGATGAGGCAACGAACAGAGGCCAATTGCGCCTACCTGGCAAGTCGTCGAACACCTTGTGTGCGCGGAGGTGGGGCGGATTTGACGCCGCGACGCGCTGGCAAAGCGGCGGCGGCGAAACGGCCGGCGAGAGTGCCAGCGCGATGACGGTGCTGACTCATAAGAGATCAGCCGTCGAAGGGCCGACAAATCCAGCGGCGGCGGAAGGGTGGGAGGCGCGGGAGGGAAGGCGCGATGAGAAATAAAAGGCGCGAACCAACAGTTATGGAAATAGTTGATGGCGCGTGAAGCACACGTCCGTTGGGAACCCCAAGAGGAAGGTGTGATGCGTACAACAGCAAGTTTTCCCTCAGTAAGAAACCAAGGTTATCGAACCAGTAGGAGATGAATGCCACGTGAAGGTTGTTGAAGGAGGTAGTGAGGCGCAACACTAGGGATTCCGCGCCAACGTGGAACCTGCACAACACAATCAAAATACTTTTCCCAACCAATGCTGAGGTTGTCAATCTCACCGACTTGTTGAAACAAAGGATTACACGTATGGTGTGGAAAATGATGTTTGTTTGCGAAGAACAACAGAGAATAGAGTTTGCAGTAGATTGTATTTCAGATGTAAAAGAATGGACCGGGGTCCACAGTTCACTAGTGGTGTCTCTCTAATAAGAAATAACATGTTGGGTGAACAAATTACAGTTGAGAAATTGACAAATAGAGAGGGCATAACAATGCACATACATATCATGATGACTACTATGAGATTTAATTAGGGCATTACGACAAAGTACATAGACCGCTATCCAACATGCATCTATGCCTAAAAAGTCCACCTTCAGGTTAGATCCGCACCCTTCCAGTATTAAGTTGCAAACAATGACAATTGCATTAAGTATGGTGCGTAATGTAATCAACACAAATATCTTTAGACAAAGCATTGATGTTTTATCCCTATTGGCAACAGCACATCCACAACCTTAGAACTTTCAAGACAAGCATCAATAAGTCTTGCATAGGAGTTAACTCATAAAGCAATAAATTCTTAGTAGAAAGTTTTAAAGCAACACAAAGGAAGATATAAGTTTCAGCGGTTGCTTTCAAATTCAACATGTATATCTCATGGATAATTGTCAACACGAATGCAAATAAGCAAGTATGTAGGAATCAATGCACACAGTTGACACAAGTGTTTGTTTCTAAGAGAGAAGGAAGTAGGTAAACTGACTCAACATAAAGTAAAAGAAAGGCCCTTCGTAGAGGGAAGCATGGATTACTATTTTTGTGCTAGAGCTTTTATTTTCAAAATATAGAAACAATTTTGTCAACGGTAGTAATAATTCATATGTGTTATGCATAAGACATCCTATAAGTTGCGAGCCTCATGCATAGAATACCAATAGTGCTCGCACCTTGTCCTAATTAGCTTGAATTTACATGGATTATCATTGCATAACATATGTTTCAACCAAGTGTCACAAAGGGGTACCTCTATGCCGCCTGTACAAAGGTCCAAGGAGATAGATCGCATTTGATTTCTCGTTTTTGATAGATCTCAACTAAGGACATCCATACCGGACAACATAGAAAACAGATAATGGACTCCTCTTTAATGCATAAGCATTCAACAACAAATAATATTCTCATAAGAGATTGAGGATTAATGTCCAAACTGAAACTTCCACCATGATTCATAGCTTTAGTTAGCGGCTCAATGTTTTTCTCTAACAATATGCATACTCAAACCATTTGATCATGATAAATCACCCTTACTTCAGACAAGACGAACATGCATAGCAACTCACATGATATTCAACAAAAGTGTAATAGTTGATGGCGTCCCCAGAAACATGGTTACCGCTCAACAAGCAACTTATAAGAAATACGATACATAAGTAACATATTCAATACCACAATAGTTTGTAAGGCTATTTTCCCATGAGCTATATATTGCAAAGACAAAGAATGAAATTTTAAAGGTAGCACTCAAGTAATTTACTTTGGAATGGCAGAGAAATACCACATAGTAGGTAGGTATGGTGGACACAAATGACATAGTTTTTGGCTCAAGGATTTGGATGCACGAGAAGTATTCCCTCTCAGTACAAGGCTTTTGGCTAGCAAGGTTGTTTGAAGCAAACACAAGTATGAACCGCAGCAAAACTTACATAAGAACATATTGCAAGCATTATAAGACTCTACACTGTCTCCTTGTTGTTCAAACACTTCACCAGAAAATATCTAGACTTTAGAGAGATCAATCATGCAAACCAAATTTCAACAAGCTCTATGGTAGTTCTTCATTAATAGGTGCAAAGTACATGATGCAAGAGCTTAAAAATGATCTATTTGAGCACAACAATTGCCAAGTATCAAATTATTCAAGACAATATACCAATTACCACATGAAGCATTTTCTGTTTCCAACCAAATAACAATGAACGAAGCAGTTTTCAACCTTCGCTATGAACATTAAAAGTAAAGCTAAGAACACCAGTGTTCATATGAACGAACGGAGCGTGTCTCTCTCCCAAACAAAGAATGCTAGGATCCGATTTTATTCAAACAAAAACAAAAACAAAAACATACAGACGCTCCAAGTAAAGCACATAAGATGTGACGGAATAAAAATATAGTTTCACTAGAGGTGACCTAATAAGTTGTCGATGTAGAAGGGGATGCCTTGGGCATCCCCAAGTTTAGATGCTTGAATCTTCTTGAAATATGCAGGGATGAACCACGGGGGCATCCCCAAGCTTAGACTTTTCACTCTTCTTGATCATATTGTATCATCCTCCTCTCTTGACCCTTGAAAACTTCCTCCACACCAAACTCAAAACAAACTCATTAGAGGGTTAGTGCATAATCAAAATTCACATATTCAGAGGCGACATAATCATTCTTAACACTTCTGGACATTGCACAAAGCTACTGAAAGTTAATGGAACAAAGAAATCCATTCAACATAGCAAAAGAGGCAATGCGAAATAAAAGGCAGAATTTGTTAAAACAGAACAGTCCGTAAAGACGATTTTTTCAGGGGCACTTAACATGCTCAGATGAAAAAGCTTAAATTGAATGAAAGTTGCGTACATATCTGAGGATCACACACGAAAATTGGCAGATTTGTCTGAGTTACCTACAGAGAGTTCTACTCAAATTCGTGACAGCAAGAAATCTATTTCTGCGCAGTAATCCAAATTTAGTATTAACCTTACTATCAAAGACTTTACTTGGCACAACAATACAATAAAATAAAGATAAGAAGAGGTTGCTACAGTAGTAACAACTTCCAAGACTCAAATATAAAACAAAAGTGCAGAAGTAAAATAATGGGTTGTCTCCCATAAGCGCTTTTTTTAACGCCTTTCAGCTAGGCGCAGAAAGTGTAAATCAAGTATTATCAAGAGATGAAGCATCAACATCATAGCCCAAATAAAACTGCTAGCATCCATTCGTAGTGCCAAAGCTGGTCTAAGTCACATTTCTAATTATACGATAGCTATCGGGCTAAATTGCACCAAGGGCATGAAAGAGGAAAAACCAATACGGGCAGCCAATCAGGCACTTAGACGCTCAACCTCAATGCACCACCTGCTTGAGTGACATGACTATATACAGGACATGTGGTTGTAGCTGTCAGGCAATTCTGGGCAAAGAACGAGCGGTACATAAAAATTGACTGCTCCTACCAATAATGTGCAGCACTTTATATTTTTTTTGAGGGAATGCAGCATTTTACATTTGGTCGAGTATAAAGCTCATGTCTGCACTTCTATTTATAATGCCTTCTCGGGTCATATGTGATAGATCCGAAGGCAGGAGCTAAACGGTAGAGTTACTTGGAGTTGGAGCGGGCTAGGTATTCATACGTAACATAACATGAACTTGTCGTCCGAGCCGGGAATTGGAGGCATCGGGCAGGCAACATTTATGTGTGCCGGCGGATCATCTTTCATATTGGTGTGATTGACTTCTTCACGACACGTCTCATGGACAACTATTCTCGCCGATGCGATATGGCAGCCGTAGTGTCCAAAACCGACCAGTGCAAGGAGTACTCAAATTAACAAATGGACTACTCATCCCCTATTACGCTCCATGATCGACGATCTTTGGGCTACAATGTACGTGAATTCATCCAAGCTGGATTATGGCACCATTTCGTGCATATATCCCCTGCCTCGTGCTACGCGGCCCCCTTGGGAGCATCACCTTCTGCTATGGAGGGTCTTTAACCATCAACGCGACAGGGTTTTCCTTCCGATATAACCGTCGTTCCCTTCCGTAAGTTGGTTGTCGCCGCTATCAAATATATCAAGGCTCTAAGTGTCTTCTTACTCGGGGTGGTGGAAAGGTAGCTCTTCCGGCGATACCTATTGGATCTTATCATTTGATTATAACTCGATCGTCTGACTGTGTTGACAAAAGACACATGATTTCAAACAACGGCAAACGGACATGACATGGCATTTGATAATTTTACCATAGTTTGATAGGAAATTCCACTTAGGTAAAACAAGTTGAGTTTGAACCTCAAACTGTGGACCAACGAAGACTTCGCAGCTATAACAACACAGTGAGATCTAATAACACTCTTCATTCCTTGGAAGTCTGTTGATCGTTGTGCACAATTCGAAAGACCATTCCGATTGCAGTGTTGTATATAGCATGCCAAGCTATTTTACACGGTCCTGAGATTAATAGGGACCACCATTTCACTCTCTTGTTCCTACTCCAAGTGATCTCCAACGGTGTCAGGGAGTACCACCACCGATTATTAGTAACTGCTACCTCCATCCCAAGACTTAAGGCTTATGTTTTTTTGGAAAAATCAAAGCAAGTAAAATTTGACCAAAATTTTAGAATAATCTATCAATAAATATGATATTTTGTAGATAGCACATAAAAATATAGTTCATTATATATCTAATAATATTAATTTTGTATTTGACATGTTAGATTTTTTATAAAAACTTAGTCAAACTTAACATAGTTTGACTTTCTGAAAAAAAATATAGATCTTAAACCTTGGGATGGAGGTAATAGTACCAAGATTGTATGGTCAACCGTCAAAGTATGTGGCTCAGTCCCTCCGAGGCGTTTATAGTGGTAAGTTATGCGGGTGTGTATTCATCAGGTCAGCGTACGGGTGTGTTTATGAGTATTTGTGCTGTATTGTGTTCCAAAAGAAGGTCACAACAATGACGCGGCACACTAGCATCGCATTCGCGGCGCGTTCGTGAATGTACGTACGGCCGGTGGAGCTGGCCGAGCAGAGACGGGAGGTGAAGACGTCTGATTAACTCGATGATCAGAATTAGGGGCAAAATCAATCAAAGCAAGCAGCTAACGTTGGTTGATTGGAAGGATCACTCATCACGCAGTAGGGCAGCACGTCCAGAAAGTGTTCACGGAATGGTTCTCGTCAATAAAACCGCGGCTAATTAATCAGGGCCTCTTTGATACTGTCGTTTGATCCAAGGATAATTAATCTTGGCCTCGCATGATACTATGGTTTTATGCAAAGATAAATATAAATTTCTTTAATTATAAGGACGACATAGCCTCAAATTCCCAGAAGGAAATGTGATCAGGGGTATAGATTGGCCACCAGCTAACACGGGACTATTTCTTAACAATTCGCCACCTGCTTGATTCATGCAAAATATATAGCATGGGTGGTTGTGGCAGCACATAAATATTGGTACTGGTCCTACGAACGAACGGTGTGTACTGATTTATTATCGATCAACCATCAGACAATATCATTATATTCGTACCACGAATGGAAGTGCGTGTCTATATTTCTATTTAATTGTAGTTTCTTCACGAACATAGAGTAAAATAGATGAAAGTCCAAATGCCAGAAGCAAAACACTGAAGGGACTTAGAGTAGCTACATACATGCATACATACCAGGAACTTGACTTCGGAGCTGAGAATACGAGGCACCGGGAAAGAAATATCTGTGTGTGGCGTGGGATCATTGTTCCTTTTGGTATGATTGACTTTTCTTGGCGTGGCTCATTGCCTGCCCCGCCCTTAGGCAGGTCCAATCCGACGGTCCGATGCCGATGCCGTTCAAAACTGGGAACGCCTGCGTCGCCGCAAAACGCACGGCGTCGGTGTTTTGCCTCTTTTCAAACCCGGCCCAAATCTGGGCTAGGTTTGCGTGGCCGCGGATGGCACGCGCCGTCCGCTCGCGTCCGCGTGCTGGTCGCCTCGTCTCCCTTGGGCCCACCTGTCGGTGACCAGGGGAGTCTATTAAATGGGGATTGGAGGGGATCTGGCCCTCCACTCCAGTCCCCACTCCACTCCCCGAGCAAAAACCGCCGCCATGGCCCCGAGCGACGGTCCGCTCCCGAGCGAACGACGACGAGGCCAACGGCGCCGCCGCCGGCGTCGCGATCATCGTAAGTGGAAACCGAGGCGGCCTCCACATCGGAGCCGCCGCGCGCGCGGCATTGCCGCAACCGCCGCCGCTGTGCTCGAGCCCAAGCCCGAGTCCCGGAGGAGGACCCGGACCCGCGCCGCCCTCATCATCTGCGGGCGGGTGAGGGGAGGCGAAATGGCCGCAACTCCATGCGGCCATTCGCACCTCCGAAATGGAGGAGTGGGCGCGCGGCGGGAGGTGGAGGACGGGAGGGCTGGGCCGATCGACTGGCCTCCAGCGCGACGGGGGAGGAGGAGGGAGGAGACGGGCGGCGGGAGGAGGGCAGCCACGCCGCCAAGGCAGCCAGCCGCCGCCAGAGGAGAGGTGCCGCCGCCGGAGGAGTCGGCGCGGAGGCCAGCAGCCATTGGCAGAGAGGCAGAGCGCCTCCAGCGGCGCGGTGGCTCCTGACCCCCACCGCCGTGGGAGGAGGCCCTGTGGTCTCCTCGGCCGGAGTCCCTCGCGCGGTCGAGCCACGACGTTGGCTCGCCGCCTGGGGACTCGACGACGCCGCCGACGACGCCCACAAGGGCTAGCGGCGCACCGGCGGCCACCGCGCGCCGACCAAACCCTAGAGGGTTTTTTATTTTCTGTTTATATTTTAGTTTAAATTTAAAAGCCCATATAGGGGCTTCTTTTGTTAGTTTTATTTGCCCAAAATAGGGCTATGTACTAAATTTGCCCAAAATAGGGCATATGTTTAATCAAATATCGTTTAAATTTAGATTTTTTTTCATTCCAATTTGCGAGTGCCCCACGTTGGCAGCGCGCGACCCAAACGGACACGCGGACGCGGGCCGCTGTCCGCGTGTCCAGGCGGCGACCCAAACGGCCCAAAACGGACGGCCCAAATACAAGGTCCGTTTGGGTCGCGCGGTTGGAGATGCCCTTACTGACGAGACAAGACCATCGTATTGTCCAAAGCGGACCAGAGGAGGAAGTACAGTAACACAGGATAGCTTAGAAACAAGGGGTATAATCTACTCTAACCTCAGTTGTATCACTGTTTGGTGCATATCGTCCCCCCACCTCCAGCTCAGAAGCACCACTATGAGCCTGCGAAATTGTGCTTCTCCTCTTCATTAGGGAGGATCAAGAACCATTGGCATGGCACAGATTGTCGTGCAATGAGGATATAGCGGGGCCAAGAGAGGAGGGAGAATGGCGATTTACACAAAAATAACCCAAAAGTGCAAGAAAAGCACAGACTAACCCTCCGGCGAAACTATTTCACCAATCTAACTCTTTTGTGTGGCGCTCCCACGGCGCCACACATGCCCATGTGGCGCCCTCCTGCCGGCGCCACACACCCAGCCGACGTGGCGCCCATCGACGCTGAGCTGGTGCGCCCATCCGACGTGGCAGCATGTGTGGCGCCCCTCCCATCGGCGCCACACATGCCAACTTATATCAAGTTTTCGGTCGAAAACATCCAGGGGCTCCGGACGTCTGGGACTTAGCCGTTTTTGCGAGGCTCTATGTGTGGCGCCGATGCCACGGGCGCCACACATCCACTTAAGTGTGGCGCCCGCGCCCGCCCCAGCCCGACCCAGCCAGTTCTTCTCTTCTTTCTTCTCTCCTCCCACGGAACCGCCGCCGCCGCCCGCCTCCCCTTCGCCCCCCCACCAAATCGAGCAAGAAATCGTCAGATCTGTCCGGCCAACTCCTTCCTCCTCCATTCCTCAAGGTATTCCCCTTCGATTCCCTCCGATTCATCCACTAGTATTGGTGGATTTGGTAGATTTGGGTATGAACCCTAGATATGGAAATTTATGTTGGTGGATTTGGATATGAACCATTGATATGGAAATCAATGTTGGTGGAATCTACATTGTAGTATATGTGTTTGAACCAAAGATTTGTTGGAGCCCTAGATATGAAATTTTACATGTATGTGTTGAAATCCTATGTATGTATGTGTTGAAATGTCTAATATTTGCCTAGCAAATGCATTCAAATTTGTTACATATGCCTAGCAAATGCCTATTCAAACTTGTTGCACTCAAATGTGTGTGTGAATGGCAAAATTGGAGCCCTAGATATATTGTCTTACACATGTATGTATGTGGTGAAAGGCAAAATTGGAGCTTAGCAAATGCCTATTCTATTGTCTTACATATGTCTATTATGTGCCTAGGAATGGTATGTCTCATGTATGTGTTGCTCATTTTTGTTAGTGGAATGACTCATAATATGGTTGTGTAAACATGTAGGATGGTGTGGCTTCTGGATGAAGAGTACGACAGAGAGCACCGGGCTGTTCATGATCGAGAGGGAAACGGATCTTCACCCTTTGAAGATTCGTTACCATGGCACAACGGATATACCATATGACGAGAGGTACACGGAGTTCATCCAGCCTACCGGTCTTATGCCGTTCATATCCCTTGTGTCGTGGGGCCACACATGAACCCCGGCACTCACCGCCATTGTCGACCGGTGGAGGCCGGAGACTCACACCTTCCACTTGAGGGCCGGCGAGATGACCCCTACTCTCCAGGATGTTTCCATGATCCTTGGACTACCTATTCAGGGCAAGCCACTGTTTATGAACACAAGCCATGGGTGGCGCGGATGATGGAGTGACCTTATTGGCAGGGCCCCTCCGGCGCCGCAAATCCAAAGGAGAGAGTTCCCGCCGGCGCGTCTTTCTCTTGGATCGGACTAACTTTGCAGAATGCCCGGAAGGGACCAACGAGGACACTGAGGACGTACGCCCGCGTGTACTTATGGTACATGATTTCGAGGACTCTCTTTCCTGACAGTGGGGGGAAGCTGGCCCATTGGTGTTGGCCAAGGCGCTTACGGTGTTGGATGACCGGTGGAGTTGGGGAACAACGGCACTTGCCTACCTCTACCTACAGTGATGATTTGTTCTATGTACTATTTTCCTATAGTAGTGTGCTAGACAAAGTAGTAACCAAATATCTTATGTACGTAGTTGGACGGCTTGTCGCAGACTGGGAGCGGCGGTATTGGTGGATGCATGCTCCTACTTTCCGTATGGAGCTGGGACCGCCTATCAGCGTCCCAGGGTACTCACCGAGACGCCATGGCCTCATCACCCTCACTTTCCTGATCGGGAGCCCACTTGGGCATACCTTGGGACAATGTCTCGGAGATGACGAGCGATCCAATGGTCATGCATGTGCAGTACACTGCGGAGTTGGACACTCTTACCGCTGAGCAGGTAACCGATCACTGCGGAGTTGCAATCCTAGTTTTGATTGATTCTACTGGCATGTTCTAAATAATTGTATGCTGCAGGTGGAATGGGAGCCATATGGTAGCTACTACCATATTGGCGCGGGATGGCTGACCTCAACCACAAGTGCACGGAGGAGGCGCGGTTCTGGCGTATGCGCTGCCCACTCATATGCATGTGGCTTGTTGAACACCACCAGCCGCAAAGAGTGATGTGACAGTTTGGGCTGTATCAGGAGTGCCCACCACTGTGGCAAGACACGGGCAAGGCGCTTCATAGGTAAACTTCTGGAATCACAAATTGATAGGCAGTCCATCATAGGTAAACTTGTTGATTCTTGCAGGCTTGATAGGCAGCGGCAGAGGAAGATCACAAATTGGTCAGTCCATCATAGCAGCCACATCGCAGCGTTCCAACACTGCTTGGAAGCGGCACGGAATGCTGGCCCTGAGCAGATTGTGCCTCACGACTTCACCGCTTTCAACAACTACTCGAGTGGTTCCATCAGAACACGCGTATCGTAGTTAGTGAAGCGCGTATCGTGAGGAGATCTTGGACGACCCCATCCGGTTCGATGAGGTTGGGCAAAGCCAGCACGACGCTTTTGCTCGCAGAGAAGATCGACTTCTATTGCTTCCGAGCTGAACTTCGTGGTAATGGATTCTCTCAATAACTAGTACATCATCTAGATTGCCATGCTCGCTTAAATTGTGTATGCTATGTTTGTCACAGCGGGAGGAGATCCAAAAAACAGCTGACGAGTGCGAGATTATCAGAGCCACAGAGATGAAAATGCCTGTCGGACCGTTGCGGAATTTCATTAAGGTATGATCACCAACTTTGAATGTACGCAATTATGTTCTGGTGGCTTTGTAACCGTGAGTTCCATGACGCAGAACACTGCAAGAAAGATGCGGCGGTTAGCGAACTTGCTAGGTTGTCGCGAAGGCGAAATTCCTACATCCTCCTCTTCTCCAGAGCGGGAGGTATAAACTATTTTGTTGCTATCAAACATGTTCTTAGTAATTTCAACTTTTGTAATCTCATTTGTTCTTGTTTGTGAAGATTCCCGACGACCAGGAAATTCTGAGTCAAAGCATACCTCCAAAGCATACCTCCAAGCAAGCCCCACGGTCAGCTTACCAGTTGAAGCCAAGGGGCAATGCTCCAAACCGGTACACTCCGGAAGATTATGTCAACCGAGGAAAGAAGGTTGTCACTGAGGAGGATGACGGGCCGCCGCGGAGATCAGCTTTGTCGAAGATGAGGAACGACGAGCCGTTCTATTCAGATGAGGAGGAGCAGGAGGAGCAGGAGGAGGAGCAGAGAGGAGGAGCAGGAGGAGGCAGCAGGAGCAGCAGCAACAACAGCCAAGGCAGCGGACGAAGAGGATGGCCGTCCGGAAGCATCCCACGAGGACGGCACGTCGAGGACGCTACTAGGATGTGTGCTACGTGTTGTTGTGAACTCTATATTCATAAGTATCGATTTGTGAACCCTATGTCATTTCGAACCATGGTATGTAATGCTACTTGTTGTTTGAATCTACGTGCTACAATGTGACCTATGAAGTGTTATATGTGTATGTCATAAAATTGCTACTTGTTGTGTCCAATGTTGTACTCGTAACTGTTGGAGTTTGGTAGGATTTTTCATGTTTTCAACACAAGTCCATGTGTGGCGCCCTTCCCACTGGCGCCACAAGTGCTAGTGTTGCGCCCTTGTCATCGGCGCCACACATGCCAACTTATATGAACTATTGGGTCGAAAACATCCAGGGGCTCCGGACGATAAGTCCTTAAACGCTGGCGCCAACTGCTAGTGTGTGGCGCCCGTGGCATCGGCGCCACACATCGAGCCTCGCAAAACGGCTAAGTCCCGTGAGGATTTGTCTCACAAGATGTTTTGGGATTTCAAGCATGTGGCGCTCATGGGAGGGGCGCCACACATGCGCCACGTCGGATGGGCGCACCAGCTCAGCGTCGACGGCGCCACGTCGGCTGGGTGTGTGGCGCCGGCAGGAGGGGGAGCCACATGGGCATGTGTGGCGCCCGTGAGGGGCGCCACACAAAAGGGTTAGATTGGTGAAATAGTTTCGCCGGAGGGTCAGTCTGTGCTTTTCTTGCACTTTTGGGTTATTTTTGTGTAAATCACCAGGGAGAATAGGTCTAGTGCGAAAGTAGGCCTTAGGCGAAGGGGAAGGGTCTGTGTGTGTGAGCTTAGCAGCTTAATGTTCAGTTTGCTAATCTTGTACTTGCTACTGCTTCCTCTTATATAAAGATAAGGCACGCTCGTGCTCTCGAAAAAAGATGATATAGCGAGGCACGCCGGAAAGAAAAAAAGTCGCCCCACGTCATCTGGACGGGCGACAATGGCAGCGACGGAGAACCTGACATCGAAGTCCCCCTCCCTCAGGTATTCCTCATCTGACCGCCATTGGTTGACGGCGCCGAGATAATCCCGTCAGTTCGACGGTGGTGGGGGCGTAATTTTGAATCCAAGTTCTGCGGGAGGGATAACGCTGGACGGTGGCAAGAGGTAAGGGCATCTCCAACCGGGCGACCCAAACGGACGCGCGTCAGTCTGTTTGGGGCAGGTAGCCCGAGCGGACGCGTGACGGAGCCCCGCGTCCGCGCGTCCGTTTGGGTCGCGTCCTGCGCCCAACGCAGCGGCCACCCATTTGGCCATTTGGCCATTTGGCCTATTTCTTTGGAAAATAGGTCCTCTGGCCACAGATTGCAATTGAGATTATCTCGTAAACATAAAATAATATATAGGAAACATAAAATATTATCAAATACCATACAATATTATCAAATGTACCATGATAAATCAAATAAAATGTGTCATAGTTTGAGAAAAATATAAAAATTGCAATTGAGATTGTCTAACTCAATTTGGGCGCTCGAGGATCTCCTTCCGTCTCTTCTCGAACCAAGCTCTCTTTGCCTCGCTCATGTTGGTCAAGTCGGCGTTCATGATGAGGTTGTCCTCGGCTTGGCGTTTGAGCTCAACTTCCTTCGCCTTCAGCTCCACCTCTTTGGCCCTTGCCATTGCTATGAGCTCAAGTTCTCTCTCTTTGAGCTCAAGTTCTTTAGCTTTGGTCTTCGCCTTGACCTCTTCAATCTCAAGCTTCTTCTGCTGGACATCAAAGAATTTCTTCCTGTCCTCTTCTTTCTCCCGGCGCCTCCTCTCATCCCTCTTGTCCGTGGACACCTCTCTGTCCGCATGCATCTCCTTCAAAGTGCCATACAATAGCATGGACGACGCATCACGCTTCATGTCGGCTTTGGTTGACTTGTGGCCGCGTGGACGACTTGCACGAGAAGCGGAGCTACCGCAAGGCTGCCCACCATCAAGGTCAATGACCGTGGCATCTTTGGCGGGATTGTTGCCAGTCAAGGTCGCCATGTAGCCCTCGTACCCCTCCTGGAACTTGGGGGTGCCGTGGAGTTCCTTCCAACAATGAGGGAAGGCAAAGGTCTTCTCTCCATTGTTGGCTTTGTAGAATTCCAAAGCTCGCCACACCTAGAGCAAAGCGAGACAACAACGATAAACAAATGTGCAAACATCGGATGAATAAGTTGAGGTTATGAATCATACCAAGTCCTTCACACCCATGCCACTAACGGGGAGCCGCCTCGCGTGCTCATACGCCGCCTGGAACTTGTTGCATTCCGTTTGAATTGCTCCCCACCTCTTTTGGAGCGATATTTCGCTGCGGTCGCTCTCAAATGGCTCCTGTCCATATTTGCGATGTTCATGGAAGTATTCATAGATCCGGCGCCAGAATGCGGACCCCTTCTGCTCGGCACCCGTCAACGCATCTTGCCCGATGGTCAACCATCCATCGACGAGCACCTTGTCCTCCTTCTCCGTGTAGTTGGCGGTTCGTTTGCTTACCCGGCGACCTCGAGCTTGTGCAGCTGCGGCTTGTGTGAGGCCCTCACCGAACAACGGCTCCTCCTCAATGTTTATGCTGCCGGGACAGCAGTTGTGCCCTCCCGTGTGTCAATGGGAGGTGGGGAGCCCGCTGTGTCGAAGGATATGGAAGGGTCACGGCATTGTCCGCGCCGGAAGACGGAGGGGCCTGCACGGCGGACGGTGACTGGCGCGCGCGGCCGACATATCGTCGAACAGGTTGCGTGCACCGGACGTCGCAGCTGCTCCAGTGTTCTTCGGGCCTTTGGAGTTCGCCGGCGCACGGTTCAGGTCAATGGACGAAGGTGACGGCCCCGTCATGGACTCGCCCACCTCCGGTGACCCATCCCGTGACTGGTACGCCCGCCGCCCATGCGCCCCCATTTCGTGCCCAAATAGGGCAGTCGGCGGGGCAGTTGACCTTGGAGGAAGGGGCCGGGTCACGGAGGAGGCCGAGCTCCCCACCGAGGCCGCGCCGGTGCGGGGATGATCATGTGCTGGCCGAGCGCCTGGGTGGCCGTAAAATAGCATGGCCTGCTGCTCTTGAAGGAGAGTGCTCTTCGCCTCCGTCTGGAGTTGGAGAAGCGCTCGCCGCCCGCTGCCGCTCCAGCTCGGCAGCGGTTTCTCTTCCGTTGGTCCAGCCGCCCTGCGCCGGTCGGCCCTCTTCCTGCTCTCGAGCTTCCTCTCCGGGGTGAGCTCGGCTTCGCCTTCTTCGTCGGCGCCCGGGGAGCTCGGCCACCGCCAGTCAGGAGCCGCCCACGGCAGGAGCGGCAACGGCCGCGGGTGCCTCCTCTTCGATGGTGGCGGTGGCGGTGGCGGCGGCAGTCGCCGTCGGCCATCTCTAGGTTTTGGGAGTACAGTGGGAGTTTTCTGTTTTGGGAGGCAGACAGGCGGGCGGACAAGGGAGGACGCGAGGACCAGCCTTCGCGCTGCCACGCAAACTCGTCCAAGATTTGGGCCGGGTTTGGGTCGTCCCGACGCCGCGGCCATCCGTTTTGGGATGGGTCGCTGGGCGCGGTTTTGTCCGTTTCGACCCATCCGGACGCGCGGGCGCGGGATGGGTCGCCCGGTTGGAGATGCCCTAAGTGGTAGAGACGTGGGGCAGGTGGCACTGATCATTGAGATGACGTTTCTAGGCTGGGGTACTCCTCTTGTGGCCTTGTTCGGCAGGGGCGATTTTAGGAGTTTTCAATTCGAAACCACTGGCCATCTCAAAAAAAAAATTCGAAACCACTGGAAACCGTGACCGGTCGTTATCACGCACATACAAGAAGTCGTTCAGCTGCCAATGGTCATCACCGAATAATCACGAGAAAATTCCTTATTTAACACTAGGTTAAAATTAGCTTCCTTATTTGACACTTATTTGACACTGAAAATGTTTTTCTTCCTTATTTGACACTCTAAAATGTCTTCCCCAATATGACATTGTAGTTCATTTTGACAACTAACAGTGTTAAATGACAGCTGAAAAGACCCTCTTACCCTTGTGTTAGAGATATATTCCGTGTACGTATAAACGGATAGTCTAGGATAGAGATAGGACTCTCGTGTCTTGTCTTGCACTCCAAGATGATCCCTGTACGCCTATATATACTCGCCCATGAGGCTCAATAATACATCCAACATATTCCGCATATCTCTCTCCCTCTCTATCGTTCTACATGGTATCAGAGCGGCGCCGACCTTGATCTAGCCGCCGCACGCGCTTCCGCCCGCGCCGCCCCCGGGGAGGTCAATCTCCATGGCCTACTCCGGGGCCGCGCAACCCGTACGAGGGTTCGTTCGCCGATCTGTTGATCCGCTGTCTTTGAGTCTTTTTTTTCCAATCAGTAGATTGGTTTTGCTCCTCCGGTCGCCGACCGGCGTTTTCTTTTTGGTTTTACCGATCATAGATCGGATTGAGTCGCCCACCGCCGTCATCACGCGCCTCTACTCCAACATCGGCGTCGACTTTGCATCGGTTCTCCTCCATCATCCATCTACACGGCCACCGCGGTCCACTCGCTGGCTGGCCGTAGCGCCCTTTGTAGGCTACTGCGGCTCGCTCGTCGTCTCCGCCTCGGCCGGTCCGGCCCAGCAGCCGGTTTGACCGGGACTGTGGTCGGCTGGTCCGGTCCAATAGACGGTTTCACCTGGCGGCCGACCGAGCGGATGAACGGAGCCCCCTGGACATCGCCCTATGCCGGCTCGCCCGCGTCGTCTCCGCCTCGGCTGGTCCGGCTGTCGAGGGTACTCCTCGGCAATGCCCTCCGATTGGGGCTTAGCTGATGGAATTCGTAGGCCGACACGAACACGGTCACGTACGCTGGAGAGCGATTTGCCCAGTTCGGGGCCCGATGAGGTAAAACCCTTACGTCCTGCTTGTCTGATCTTGATTATGAAAATATTGGGTTACAATGGGGTGCCGAAGGGTTCGGCTGAGATCTCGTCGAGAGGCTAAGTGCTGCGGCGACCTAGCTCTAGATTTCTGGTGGCTAAGATTGATCGTGTCCCTCGTCAGCCCCTCTCCTGGCCTTATATAGGAGGCCAGGTCTCAAGAAGTCTAACCAAGTACGACTAGGTTTACAGTAGTCCTAGCTCTAAACTTTCTTTGTTCGGCTCCTTCCTTGCCTTGCCCGCCAAGGAATCTTCCGATGCGCCATCCAAGTGGCCCGCCTTGTTATCGAGTACCTTCATGGGCCTCCAGTTAGATCGTATAGGATAGGGCAATGTTGGTTACCCGAAGGGTAATGCCCACGCGCAGCCCCCGAGTGTCTAGCCGAAGATAGTTCCGGTAGAGACTAAAGCATGCCTCTCGTAATGTTCTTCTCCTTGATTGTTTTTGTCCATCTTGTATCATCTTCTTCTATCGGGTGCGCGCCGCTCCCGATGGAGTAGCCCCCGAGTCTAGGTACGGATGCTTGCAATCCGTGCGTAGACTCAAGTTGTACCACTCGAGTGTTTTACTCTGCCGAAGTTTTCTGCAAGTCTTCATGGGTCATCCGATAAGTTTTCCGTGCGTAAGGGATAATGAGTAACGTGCACAACTTTTGCTGGTTAACTGCCGATGGCAAAACAACGTTACCCTACACAGAATCAAGTCCCCGGCATGATCCTGGAGTGCAAAGGTTCTATCGGGTGCGCGCCCGCGCTCCCGATGGGAGTAGCTCCCAGTCCGGACACGGGCGCTGAACCGGGTGTAGACTCGAGCTGAGCATCCCATCCTTTTCTTCAAGTGTTTCTTCACAGAATATCTTCAAGTCCTCATTTACTAAAAGTGCGCTCCGCGCTCCCGAGGAGTAGCCCCAGTCCGGACACGGTGTTGGAACCGTGTGCACTCAAGCGTAACCATTCGATGATTCTTCATTTTCCTTCGACTGCTCACGACAGTCTTCATGACGCCATTGATGACGCATCGCTGCTGTGGTTTGACTGATAAGACTTGACCTGACGGGCCCACCCTAGTTCTGCGCAGTTTTTAGAAATGACCGCACGACACCGACCGAGGCGTCTCCTCGATTTTCGCGCGTCGTGGGAATAATGGGCCGGGTTCCGCTCTTCCTTAGATGTCACGTGTACAGCCAGATCTGATCCACCTCCCACGATGCCCGTGAAGTTATGGCCACGATCTTGCATCAATTTTTACGGCATAAATAGAGGGCTTTCTTGCTTTTACTTTTTACGCCTCCCACTGCTCATCTTCTCACCCATCCTTTCCTGTCACCTTTGTTCTTGCCTCCAGAGCTTCACGCGCCATGGGCAAGAAGAAAAGCTCCAGCGCCTCAGACGCCGCCAAAGTCAGTTGCGACTGGAGCGCCTCCGCCATTTCCAATCGCGACGTGAACAGGCTGCGAGCCCTCGGCCTTATCTCCTCGTCTGATGATGACATCCGTCTTCCAGGTGCTGTTTCTCGCCCAAGGCCTCCGAAGGGCTTTACTGTTATGTTCGTGGCTTTATTTCGTGGTCTCTCTCTTCCTGCCCACGAGTTTCTCCGTTCCCTTCTTTTCTTCTACGGGATTCAGCTCTGGCAGCTGACCCCAAACTCCATTCTTCACCTCTCGATCTTCATCACTGTCTGTGAAGCCTTTCTCGGTATTAACCCCCACTGCGGTCTTTGGAAGAAGATTTTCTATGTGAAGCGTCATAACGACAGCAATTCCCCCCCCACCCCCGTCGTCGGTGGCATTGGTTTTGTTGTCAGGAAGGAGGTCAATTACTTTGACTACCCGATGAAGGAATCCGTCCAGGGCTGGCGCAACAAATGGTTTTACCTGCGAGACCCCTCAGTGTCCGGGCGGCGTTCGAACCTCCCTCCTTTTGAAGATGTCCTGATAGCTCAGCCGAAGAAGTCCTGGCGAAACGCCCTTTCTCCCGAAGAGAAGGCGATAGCTGACAGGCTGTTCGACCAGGTCGTCATCCTGAAGAATACGGGAGGCTTGACGATGTGCGGCACTGAGGTAGTCTCGGTGTTCTTACAACGTTGAGTGCAGCCGCTAATGTCTCGACCCCACCAATTGTGGCTTTATACTGGCAATGACGACAAGTCTAGGGTCAGCTCTGCCGACCTGTCGGCTGATGAGCTCCGAGATGAAGTCCGCCGTTTGACGTGCCTCAGTATGAAGGACAATATTGTCTTGACATCGGCTCGTCCCCCTTATGATCTAGACCATCTTCCGACTGAGGTAATTCTTGCTATTTCTTGCTTGTTGTTGTTGTTTCTTTCTTCGTTGTGCTTTACAAACTTTCTTTTTTTGATAGGCCTCCGTTGTTGCTCAATGCTATCCTCCTACGCCTGAAAGCGGTGTGGAACCAGAGGATGACGATGATGACTCCGAAGAGACCGAGGACGTCCAACATGTCCTTGAGGACAGCGATGTCCAAGAGGATGAGGCTGCCGAGGATGACGCCTTCATCAGGAGCAGGCGACATAAGCAGATAAACGAAGACTTTATTACAACGGCTGAATCAAGTCCTAGTGGACAAGATAATGATGCCATTGGAACTGCTCCGCCTTCCCCTGCTAAGAAAAGTTCGACAGGCTTTTTCGCTGCCGAAGATGACCTGGACCTGTGAGCATCTATACTCCTTTGTGACTTATCCTCTGTTGTTTTGTGTGCTAATTGTCTACTCTTCTTAAGTAGCTCTGATGATGATGTCCCTCTCGCAAAGAGGGCCAAACTATCTTTTGAGAGAACGGCATCAGCTAGGGGGGCGAATCCCTCTCCCGCCAAGTCGATGCCGCCCTCGCGAACGACTGTAGAGAAGATTCCAATGTCGAAGGTTATTCCTTCTATCGATGCTCCCACTTCGTCGGCTGCTCGCGACCACGTAAGTATTTTATTTGTCTTGATTTCTTTCTTGCTTCGCCAAGCTTTTTCCTTCCAACTGGATTTTCTTGGTTTTCTTCGTTGTAGCCGATTTATGCCACAGTCGATGTTGTGGTAGACTTCGCCGAGCAGTTCACCTGACTGGAATCTGAAAACGCTCAGCTTCGGAAGACCGTCAAAACTTCGGCTGATCAGGTGCTCGAGGCCAACAGGCTTGCCTCTGACGCCAAAAACGAAAACGTCTTGCTGAAGGAAGTGCTGAAGAAGCTAAGGCGACACATGAAAGATGAACAAGACGCCAAGCGCGAAGCTGCAGCCGCAACCGACAAGAAGGAAGGCGTCCTCCGTGAATCCATCACGAATTTATTGGGTAAAGTTCTTGGCACATAGCTCCTCTTTTAGCATTTTCTTTCTGGTTGCTGATTTGTCCTCTTCTAGAGGCTTCCGATATAACCATCACTCAGGCGCGCATGCTTCGGGAGGACTCTACATCTGACGCCCTTTCTCTCGCCACGAGTCCAACGTCCAAGTTCTTGGACTTCTGCAGAAGACTAAAGGTGCATTGTCGAGGCTATACTCGATGATCTTCCCAAAGGTGAAGCAGGACAAGACTCTTGGCGAGATGGCTGATGCTTTCCTCGTCGACTCTTCTGAGCCTGTAGAGGTACTGAAATGCCGTTCCCGCTTGTTTGGGGCGGTTCTTACTTTCCAGCTGCTGATGGGCCATGGGATGGGGTCTGAATTAGAGAAATTGTCTAAGGCATTGCCTGTGGACGACGGCAATCATCTAATCGACCTTGAACCCTTCAAGCGATCAGCAGTGACCTGTGCTAATCAGCTCCTCAAATTGGTCGATGAAGCAAAGACCAAATCTGCACCTGAAGCTGCCCCTGGCTCATCATCGGCACTTCCTTGAATGCTTGCTCTGTTAATTGTAATTAAGCACTGATGCAATTTGACTTGATCCTGTTTTATTTTGGCTCTGTAGCTAGTCCAACCAATCTTTTGAATGTAACATATACACTCCAGTGCTCCCGATGGGAGATTTATGTTAGTGCTTTTCTGATCTGAAAGTTGTACTGCAGATTCCTTCATCTTCTTCCCGTGCCGAAACTTTTCCAAATTCTTCGGCTAGCGATGAATCTGGCCTTGTTCGTTGTTTACGTGATCAAGTGTCTCGTTTGAATAAATATATTACCTCCCTTCACGTGATGGCAGCGTTGTTGAAGAAGAAGAGTGAAATAACAACTGCCATTGAACAACACGCTCTCGATCGTCTTCATATTGCTACCAAAAGTTTGGGCTGTAAGTGTTAACCCATCCTTTGATTCCTGATGGAGCTTGGATGTTCTCTTTAACTGATATTCGTTCCTTTACAGTCGTATCTTCAGATAAATCTGAGGAGAATAGGAAGATCCATGAAAAGGTCGAGGTGATGACTGACGTTGCTCACCCAAAACACGATTTATGGTTGCACCGTGATAACCCACAAGTATAGGGGGTGTATCGTAGTATCTTCGATAAGTAAGAATGTCGATCCCAACGAGGAGCAGAAGGTGTTGACAAGCAGTTTCGATGAAGGATTCACTGTAAATGCTCGAGACAAGTATTCGGGGGTTTTGATATAGCAGATGAATAAAGTACAAGTAAATAAAGTGCGAGAGAAATAATTGCAGCGAGTGCCAATCCTTTTTAGCACAAAGGACAAGCCGGTTTGTTTACTTATAATGACCAAACGTTCTCGAGGACACACAGGATTTTAGTCTAGTGCTTTCGCTACATACGGCTAATTAATCTTCATTGTTTTGATAAGTGTTGTGTGGGTGAACCTATGCTAATGTACCGCCCTTCCTAGGACTAATACATACTTGTGATTATACCCTTTGCAAGCATCCGCAACTACAAGAAAGTAACTAAGATAAATCTAACCAAAGCCTTAAACTCTGAGATCTGCTATCCCTCCCGCATCGATATACTAACGGGTTTAGGTTTCACACTCCGGCAACCCCGCAATTAGCAAACGAATACAAGATGCATTCCCCTAGGCCCATAAATGGTGAAGTGTCATGTAGTCGACGTTCACATGACACCACTAGAAGAATAACACCACAACTTAAATATCATAACATTGAATAGTAACCAACATAATTCACTACTAACATTTAGACTTCACCCATGTCCTCAAGAACTAAACGAACTACTCACGAGACATCATATGGAACATGATCAGAGGTGATATGATGATGAATAACAATCTGAACATAAACCTTGGTTCAATGGTTTCACTCAATAGCATCAATAACAAGTAGAAATCAACACCGGGAGAGTTTCCCCTATCAAACAATCAAGATCAAACCCAAATTGTTACAGCGGTGACGAGGTGCAGCGGTGGAGATGGTGGTGATGAGGATGATGATGATGGAGATGATGTCCAGCTCGATGACGATGACGATGGCGTCGATTTCCCTCTCCGGGAGGGAATTTCTCCGGCAGATTTCAGCCTCGATTGCAGAGCTCTTTTCTCTCGTGTTCTCCGCTCCCGCAGAGGCGGCTGTGACTCTTCGCGGCTATCCTCTGGGGCTTAGCTTTTCGGGACGAAGACGTACGCGAAGAAAAGGAGGCAAGAGGGGGCTGTGGGCCCTGATGGCGTGTATTTCACACGTTCGTTGGGAACCCCAAGAGGAAGGTATGATGCGCACAGCAGCAAGTTTTCCCTCAGAAAGAAACCAAGGTTTATCGAACCAGGAGGAGCCAAGAAGCACGTTGAAGGTTGATGGCGGCGGGATGTAGTGCGGCGCAACACCAGGGATTCCGGCGCCAACGTGGAACCTGCAACACAACCAAAGTACTTTGCCCCAACGAAACAGTGAGGTTGTCAATCTCATCGGCTTGCTGTAACAAAGGATTAACAGATTGTGTGGAAGATGATTGTTTGCAGAGAAAACAGCAAAACAAGTATTGCAGCAGATTTGTATTTCAGTATTAAAAGAATGGACCGGGTCCACAGTCACTAGAGGTGTCTCTCCCATAAGATAAAAGCATGTTGGGTGAACAAATTACGTCGGCAATTGACAAATAGAGAGGGCATAACAATGCACATACATGTCATGATAAGTATAGTGAGATTTAATTGGGCATTACGACAAAGTACATAGACCGCCATCCAACCGCATCTATGCCTAAAAAGTCCACCTTTAGGTTATCATCCGAACCACTTCCAGTATTAAAAACAACAGACAATTGCATTAAGTATGGTGCGTAATGTAATCAACAACTACATCCTCGGACATAGCGCCAATGTTTTATCCCTAGTGGCAACAGCACAACACAACCTTAGAACTTTCTCACTGTCCTCAATGCAGGCATGAACCCACTATCGAGCATAAATACTCCCTCTTGGAGTTAAGAGCAAAAACTTGGCCAGAGCCTCTACTAGTAACGGAGAGCATGCAAGATCATAAACAACACATATGTAATAACTTGATAATTAACATAACATGGTATTCTCTATCCATCGGATCCCTACAAACACAACATAGAGTATTACAGATAGATGATCTTGATCATGTTAGGCAGCTCACAAGATCCAACAATGAAGCACAATGAGGAGAAGACAACCATCTAGCTACCGCTATGGACCCATAGTCCAGGGGTGAACTACTCACTCATCACTCCTGAGGCGACCATGGCGGTGAGTCCTCCGGGAGATGAATCCCCTCTGGCTGGTGCCGGAGGAGATCTCCGTAATCCCCCGAGATGGGATTGGCGGCGCGGCCTCCTGGAAGGTTTTCCGTATCGTGGTTTTTCGCATCGGGGGGTTTCGCGACCGAGGCTTTAAGTAGGCGGAAGGGCGAGTCGGAAGAGGCGGGGGCCCACTCCATAGGCGGCGCTGCCCCCCCTTGGCCGCGCGCCCTATGGTGGCGGCGCCTCGTCGCCCACTTCGTATCCCTTCGGTTTCTCCGGAAGGTTCGTGGCAAAATAGGACCCTCGGACTTGATTTCGTCCAATTCGAGAATATTTCGTTACTAGGATTTCTGAAACCAAAAACAGCAGAAACAAGGAACTGGCACTTCGGCATCTTGTTAATAGGTTAGTTCCAAAATGCACGAATATGACATAAAGTGTGCATAAAACATGTAGGTATCTTCAATAATATGGCATGGAACATAAGAAATTATCGATACGTCGGAGACGTATCAGCATCCCCAAGCTTAGTTCTGCTCGTCCCGAGCAGGTAAAACGATAACAAAGATAATTTCTGAAGTGACATGCCATCATAACCTTGATCATACTATTTGTAAACATATGTAATGAATGCAGCGATCAAAACAATGGTAATGACATGAGTAAACAAGTGAATCATAAAGCAAAGACTTTTCATGAATAGTACTTCAAGACAAGCATCAATAAGTCTTGCATAAGAGTTAACTCATAAAGCAATAAATCAAAGTAAAGGTATTGAAGCAACACAAAGGAAGATTAAGTTTCAGCGGTTGCTTTCAACTTGTAACATGTATATCTCATGGATAATTGTCAACATAGAGTAATATAACAAGTACAATATGCAAGTATGTGGGAATCAATGCACACTTCACACAAGTGTTTGCTTCTTGAGGTGGAGAGAGATAGGTGAACTGACTCAACATAAAAGTAAAGAGAATGGTCCTTCAAAGAGGAAAGCATCGATTGCTATATTTGTGCTAGAGCTTTTATTTTGAAAACATGAAACAATTTTGTCAACGGTAGTAATAAAGCATATGAGTTATGTAAATTATATCTTACAAGTTGCAAGCCTCATGCATAGTATACTAATAGTGCCCGCACCTTGTCCTAATTAGCTTGGACTACCGGATCATCGCAATGCACATGTTTTAACCAAGTGTCACAATGGGGTACCTCCATGCCGCCCGTACAAAGGTCTAAGGAGAAAGCTCGCATTTTGGATTTCTCGCTTTTGATTATTCTCAACTTAGACATCCATACGGGACAACATGGACAACAGATAATGGACTCCTCTTTAATGCATAAGCATGTGACAACAATTATTATTCTCATATGAGATTGAGGATATATGTCCAAAATGAAACTTCCACCATGATTC
This sequence comes from Lolium multiflorum, assembly GCA_030979885.1. Lineage (NCBI taxonomy): Eukaryota > Viridiplantae > Streptophyta > Magnoliopsida > Poales > Poaceae > Lolium > Lolium multiflorum. The sequence continues at coordinate 154,543,861 of CM061750.1, read as the reverse complement.
ATGGCTTTAGTTAGCTGGCCCAATGTTCTTCTCTAACAATATGCATGCTCCAACCATTAAGGTGGTAGATCTCTTACTTCAGACAAGACGGACATGCATAGCAACTCATGATATTCAACAAAGAATAGTGATGGCGTCCCGTGCATGGTTATCGCACAACAAGCAACTTAATAAGAGATAAAGTGCATAAGTACATATTCAATACCACAATAGTTTTTAAGCTATTTGTCCCATGAGCTATATATTGCAAAGGTGAATGATGGAAATTTAAAGGTAGCACTCAAGCAATTTACTTTGGAATGGCGGAGAAATACCATGTAGTAGGTATGGTGGACACAAATGGCATAGTGGTTGGCTCAAGTATTTTGGATGCATGAGAAGTATTCCTCTCGATACAAGGTTTTAGGCTAGAAAGGTTATTTGAAACAAACACAAGGATGAACGGTGCAGCAAAACTCACATAAAAGACATATTGTAAACATTATAAGACTCCACACCGTCTTCCTTGTTGTTCAAAACTCAATACTAGATGTTATCTAGACTCTAGAGAAACCAAATATGCAAACCAAATTAGCAAGCTCTAAGTGTTTCTTCATTAATGGGTGCAAAGTATATGATGCAAGAGCTTAAACATGAGCACAACAATTGCCAAGTATCAAATTATCCAAGACATTTTAGAGTTACTACATGTAGTATTTTCCAATTCCAACCATATAACAATTTAACGAAGAAGAAACTTCGCCATGAATACTATGAGTAGAGCCTAAGGACATACTTGTCCATATGCTACAGCGGAGCGTGTCTCTCTCCCACAAAGTGAATGCTAGGATCCATTTTATTCAAACAAAACAAAAACAAAAACAACCGACGCTCCAAGCAAAGTGCATAAGATGTGATGGAATAAAAATATAGTTTCAGGGGAGGAACCTGATAATGTTGTCGATGAAGAAGTGGATGCCTTGGGCATCCCCAAGCTAGACGCTTGAGTCTTCTTAGAATATGCAGGGGTGAACCACCGGGCATCCCCAAGCTTAGAGCTTTCACTCTCCTTGATCATATTTGCATCATACTCCTCTCTTGATCCTTGAAAACTTCCTCCACACCAAACTCGAAACAACTCATTAGAGGGTTAGTGCATAATAAAAATTAACATGTTCAGAGGTGACACAATCATTCTTAACACTTCTGGACGTTGCATAGCTACTGGACATTAATGGATCAAAGAAATTCATCCAACATAGCAAAAGAGGCAATGCGAAACAAAAGGCAGAATCTGTCAAAACAGAACAGTCCGTAAAGATGGATTTTATTAGGCCACCAGACTTGCTCAAATGAAAATGCCCAAATTGAATGAAAGTTGCGTACATATCTGGGGAGCATGCACGTAAATTGGCTTAATTTTCTGAGGTACCTACAGGGAGATAGACCAGATTCGTGACAGCAAAAGAAATCTTGAACTGCGCAGTAATCCAAATCTAGTACTTACTTTACTATCAAAGACTTTACTTGGCACAACAAAACATAAAACTAAGATAAGGAGAGGTTGCTACAGTAGTAAACAACTTCCAAGACTCAAATATAAAACAAAGTGCTGTAGTAAAAACATGGGTTGTCTCCCATAAGCGCTTTTCTTTAACGCCTTTCAGCTAGGCGCAGAAAGTGTAACTCAAGTAACATCAAGAGATGAAGCATTGGCATTCTTACCAGGGGTGTTGGGAGTTTTCTCAACCATGCATAGTATGTTGGATACATAAGTTTCAGCAACACCTTTTCATTAGTCTTAGGCTTGCTACTCTCATCAAACAAATTTTCAGAACAAGCCAAGCATAGTTATTTTCTAGTGCATCATTCATAGCTAGGAGTTTACATGGTATTGGTGCTTTGATCTCCCCACCATCATTAATATTAGTGTACCTTATTCTATCCATGTCCATTTTTTCAAGGAGACCAACAAAATTGGTATGAGAACCAAGCATATTAAATTTAGCAAAGACCTTTCTAGCCTCTCTGCTAGACCACCAAATTCTCTAAGAAGGGTTTCTAAAACAAAATCTTTCTTTTCCCCTTCTTCCATATCACCGAGTGTAAGAAACATGTGTTGGATTATAGGATTGAGATTAACAAATTTAGTTTCCAACATGCGAACTAAAGCAGCAGCAGCAATTTCATAAGTAGGAGCAAGTTCTACCAAGTGTCTATCTTCAAAATCTTCAAGGTACTAACATGAGTGAAAAATTCTTCTATATTGTTTCTCCCAATTATAGACCCACGTCCTACCGGTATGTCTTTTGTGGTAAAATTAAAAGGAAACATGATGAAATAAGTTAAGTAAATACAAGTAACTAATTTTTTTGTGTTTTTGATATAGCAAACAAGACAGTAAATAAAGTAAAGCTAGCAACTAATTTTTTTGTGTTTTGATATAATGCAGCAAACAAAGTAGTAAATAAAATAAAGCAAGACAAAAACAAAGTAAAGAGATTGAGAAGTGGAGACCCCTGCAGCGCGCTTGACTCCCCTGCAACGGCGCCGTAAAATGTGCTTGATGGTGTGTATTTCACACGTTCGTTGGGAACCCCAAGAGGAAGGTATGATGCACACAGTGGTAAGTTTTCCTCGAAAGAAACCAAGGTTTATCGAACCAGGAGGAGCCAAGAAGCACGTTGAAGGTTGATGGCGGCGGGATGTAGTGCGGCGCAACACCAGGGATTCCTACGCAACGTGGAACCCTACAACACAACAAAGTACTTTGCCCCAACGAAACAGTGAGGTTGTCAATCTCACCGGCTTGCTGTAACAAAGGATTAACCGTATTGTGTGGAAGATGATTGTTTGCAAGAAAACAGGAAAACAGGAAAACAAGTATTGCAGCAGATTTGTATTTCAGTATAAAAGAATGGACCGGGGTCCACAGCTCACTAGAGGTGTCTCTCCCATAAGATAAAAGCATGTTGGGTGAACAAATTACAACGGGCAATTGACAAATAGAGAGGGCATAACAATGCACATACATGTCATGATAAATATAGTGAGATTTAATTGGGCATTACGACAAAGTACATAGACCGTCATCCAACTGCATCTATGCCTAAAAAGTCCACCTTCAGGTTATCATCCGAACCCCTTCCAGTATTAAGTTGCAAAGTGTTATCACCAGAATTTGACCGAATCAGGAGGTGGGCCGCGACCAAGATGGGCTTGGAAGATTACACATGGAAGATCTCTGAAGCGGCCCTGGTCGGGGAGTTTGGGCTGTATTGCCCATGTATCTTTAATTACGATAGAGTGTATTTAGATTAAAGTTAGAGCTTATCTCGTGCACGGTTTAGTGCACGTCCACATTAGAAAGTCCCCGGGACTATAAATATGTACCTAGGGTTTATGGAATAAACAACAACAAACGTTCAACCACAAACAAATCTCGGCGCATCGCCAACTCCTCGTCTCGAGGGTTTCTACCGGAAGCACCATGCTGCCTAGATCGCATCTCGCTGATCTAGGCAGCACAAGCCTACCCACGTTGTTCACATTGCTCGTGCTGAAGCGCTTTTGATGGCGAGCAGCGTAGTTATCTTAGACATGTTAGGGTTAGCATTGTTCTTCATGTTACATGCTTTCGTAGTGCAACCCCTGCCTACGCCCTTACGCCTATCTTAGGCGTAAGGGCGGACCCCGCTGTGATCGTAGTATAGTAGATCCGATCCGTTACATTGCTCCTTGTTCTACAAGGATTAGTTTAATATCTGCAATAGTTAGGCCTTACAAAGGGGGAGGATCCAGCGGCACGAGGGTGTCGTTCGTTGGCCCTAAGCGGGATGTTCCGAGATCAACCTCGTGTTGGTTTTTAGGCTCGTTTAGGATCGCTTATCACCGTGCGTGGCCGCGAGGCCCAACTGGAGTAGGACGATCCGATTATGCGGTGAAAACCCCACATCGTCGAGATCTCATCAGCCTTCACTGCCAGACCACCATATATTCGGACACCTCTCTGGGTGGATCGGCTCCTTGAGCCGATTCACAGGATACCCCGAGAGCCGATCGAGGCTCGTATTTACGTTTACGTGTGTGCCCTGCAGAAACTAAGCGAGGCATCATCCACACCTTCCCACTGTGTATAGGTTAGTGGCACGCCCGTGATAAACATCAGCAGTGCGACCAGGAGGCTTTGCGGGCCGGCTCGAGGGACTAGGGCCAGCCGCAGCCTAAGCACCCTCGCTCTACGGTGTTGCCCGTCTCTACCCGCCGGTGGGTTTCCGTCGTCAACACATTCCCTCGGTGGGACCCCGACGACATTCACGACATCGCCATCTACATCCAAGATGGCGGAAGACACTCCGGTCACACACGGATCTGCCCATGAGCTCAAAAAGAAGCATGACGAGATCAAGGCAACCCTGAAGCCGAACTCATCGGCCTTTCCACCGAACCCGCTCCCATGGCGTCGTGGGCTCACCTCCGAAGGCGCGCTCGATGGAGTGGACCTGTCCGCCCCGTCGGAAGAACGCACCAGGTCACTGCGGCAGGAGATCAACTACATGGTGGCTCACTCGCTGCACCGCCACTCTGAGAGCCTGGTGAACACCTTGGAGCGTGTCGCTCTGCGCGTCGTCCAGGAAATCATGAGTCACCGGTACTCCCCGTCGGGACCGGCTCTGGGGACTTTCAAAGGAGAGATGCCGCCCAGCCCCACTTCGCATGGGCAGCGCGGAACTACCGAACCTTACTCGGCATACGTCGTCTACAAGGTTGGCGGTGATCCTAGTGACTACCACCTTCCCGAGCCACCTGGAGATCCCACGGTACACGTGCGCATACGTGCCGGACTGCAACGCCTGGGCACTCTCGAACCAGGCTGCAATGTCAGCGGCCTCTGGAACGGCAGGAGGAACGTCAGGAGCCGATCCTGAGAAGCAATCTTGGCTGGCCAAATACGCCACCCCGATGAACCTCCAAGGCCCAGCTCCTGCAGTTGGCTTAGAACCGGAAAAGCAAGCATGGCTGGTCAAGTATGCCACCCCGCGAATCTTCGGAGCCCGACACCTTCAGCCATCACGCGGATCAGATCTGTGCACTTAAAGATCGGATGATGCGAAAAGGAAGGCGTTCGGCTACACCAAGCCGCACCCCAACAGCTACGAATCCATCCCATCGCCACCTAAATATCGGCTCCCGGACTTCACAAAGTTCGGGTCGAGGGATCCAGCTCCATCGAGCATGTGAGCCGATATTTGGCACAATGGGCACGATCTCAGCGTCAGATGAGCTGCGCGTGAGGTTTTCTCGCAGTCCCTCACAGGATCGGCTTTCGGGTGGTACACATCGCTACCACCGAACTCCATCCAAACTTGGAGCAGATGGAAGAGCAATTCCATGAGCAATATCATTCAAGCCGAGTCTAGCATTGCCGATCTAGCACAACGTAGAAGCGCGGAGAAACTGTGACGTCACATCCGCGCTTCAGGAATCTTAGGAACCGATGCTATTCGGTTCGTATAATCGAAAGGAAGCCGGGAGTTGGCGCAGTCTTGCAACACGGCTCAAGGACATGGCCTCCCCAGATTATCCCGCCGCGCACGTGGTTCGTAAACTTTCAGCATATGAACAGCCGCCACCCGACCTGTACCAAGACAAGTTCAAGCGTGCGATAGCCCTGGTCGATGCAGAGGAAGACGAAGTTCCTGCGGGAGACCAAGAAGTAGCAGTGGCTGAGTGGACTCGGGGAGGAACCCCCGTGTCCTGCAAATGGGTAAAGCCACCGGGCCCGCCCAGGGGATTTGACTTTGACGTGACCAAGACCGAGCAAATCTTCGACCTCCTACTCAAGGAAAAGCAGTTGAAGATACCGGAAGGTCTCAAATTCCCCACGGCGCAAGAGCTGAATGGAAAGCCATACTGCAAATGGCATACCTCGCTCTCCCATGCCACCAACGACTGCAGGGTGTGGCGTCAGCACATCCAAGCGGCGATAGAGAACGGGCGTCTAATTTTCAACCAAGACGCCATGAAGGTCGACACCAGCCCTTCCCCGCCGTGAACATGGTGGAGTATGCTTGCCATGCAGGGTGCCAGCCGGGTGCAATATCAACATGGTAGATCTTGGACACCACGCTAAGGATGGAGACGAGGGCAGCTGCTCTCATAGTAAAGAACGGAGGAAGCCGCCACGCGATCGGCTCCGCCAAGACGGCAAGCGCTACGTAATGAGGGAGAAGTGAAGAACATAAGATATCGGCGGCTCTCTCCGATCACCTCCTCAACAAGTATGTGCAGTCAGTACGACCACGCCGACGGTCCAGCGACGATGATGAAAGAGTTCGTCCGCGCAGAAGCGGAAGACATCGTCGGCGAATCGCTGGAGGAGGAGCACGAGCGCAAAGCAAGGGAAAGGCAAGGGAGCAAGACGACGAGGACAAGACTGGATTGTCCTTTCTTCGTGCAATGCCGGGACTCAGTGAATGAGCCGACCAACAATCGGCAATTGCCCGAATGCAACCGGAAGAAGAAGGAGGCAGCCAACGTGTCCGTGTTCGAACGCTTAGGACCTCTCCCGCCACAGAGCAAACGCGCTGAGTCCCCTCGATGGGAAGATCTCGAGGATTCGGAAAACGAGGGAGGAAGAAGAAGAAGACATGTACCACCGACCAAGGTGGTGCCCGACGACTCACCGTTCCCGAAACGCAGGTTCAACGATTGCGCGGCTGGAAGAAGCCGAGAGGTTATACTGCATACATTGAGAAAGGCAAGGCCTGATCTGCTGCGAAGGTTCAGCGAACCCTGGATGAAGAGGGTCGTCCAATAAAGAAAAGAGTGGCGCCCAAGCAAAGGAAAGCCGATGATGAAACATCTGCGGCACGAACATGGTGCTCGTTTTCCGTCGAAGCTTAGGCTCCACGTTTACATGACGCACTCAAGGTGGACGACGGCGAGCACACCAACAGGATGAAATCAGAGATTGGGCTGGTTTTGTCTGCCGGCCTGAGCGAGTAGCAAGGGCTCGTCAATAAGCTAGCATGGCGAGGCTGATCCTTGTGATCGGCCCCAAAAATTTATGAAGGGACATTACAAAACCTTCATCGAACAAGCAACATGGGGGCCGATTCCAGCAATCGGCCAAAATTATCCTCACCCTCCATTTTGTCTGGGTTTAGCACGTTATCCAACAGAGCCGATACCATCAAATCTCTTGACAGAATCGGCTCGCACCCAGGTGGATATAACACGAGGATATGGATATGCGATGGAAGCGTCTCATCCTTTGTCGATGGGTATGAAAGTACGGGGGCCGATGCACGAGTCGGCCGTAAAAGATCTGAAAATTCGAAAAAATTTCGAGCACAGCCGATGCAGCAGACATCGACTTAAGGATACGAAAGCCGGTGCATGGCCATCGACTCAAGAAAAATAAGAGCTCGGACAATGCCAGGAGCAGCCTGGACGTGCGGATCAGGTCAAGGATGGATTGCATCAGATCCACCAAAAGAAATGAGCCGATCTGGCCGGCAAGAACTGAAGAAGGCTCGGGGGGGCAGCTCACCTGAAGGCTCTCTGCTTTGAGAAGCCAATTTATGTTCAAATCGGCGGCTCTGCATAAGAAGCTCCCTCGACATGATCAAGCCCAGGTCCATACAGCTAATTCGCGTATCCTCGCCTCTGTTTTGTTTTGGCTGAGACTCGGGGGGGCAACAGGCCTATAGGTGCCCTGTGCTTAAGAGCCGATTGGAGTTACCTCGGTTGTTATTGCATCTGATCGTCTCAGGGAGGAACTGGGAAGGAAAAGCCGTCGTCTGGTACGAGGTTTGGACCGTACTGGTGCTGCAAGGAAAGAAGAGATTGGTTCCTCAAATTAGCCGATGAATAGTCATCGGCTGCGGGACTGCAAAATGCCACGGTCGAGAAAAACAATAATGACCCGATTCGTCACTATCGGTCTTGGGGTGGCAGGCAGAAGAATGGAAATTGGATTAATGAAAGGAGAAATTGGAAGAACAATTCTCATTAATTCAAAGGAGCAGCTTTACAAGAAAAGCCGATGGCTCTCAAAAGAGGGATCTAGTGCCTAGTGCACTGCTACGACTGGTCCTATCTTCTAGTCATCGCTGTCCTCATCGTCGCCATCATCGAGGTCGTCGGCGCTGCTCCCAGGAAGCTCCTCGCCGCTGCCCCCCATCGGCCGGGCCTCCTCCTCCTCGTCATCATCGTCTCCGCCATCCGCCCGCCGCGGAAGCGCTTCGTTGGAGGATACCCAATGGAGGCGGAGGAATCATCTTCCTCCTCCTCATCTTCTTCTTCCTCGTCACCGTCGTCCTCGCTGTCCGCCCACATGCGTGAGCGCTTCTTCGGCGGGAGCCTGGCGGAGGGGGAGGCCTTGGTCTTCTCCGCTTCTCCTCCCTTCTTCTCCTTGTCAGAGGGGATGGGGTGCGCCCCGGAGCGGAGATCGTCCTCTTCTTTGTTCTTCGGCAACGGTTGGAGAGAGGTGCCTGAAGCAGAGGAGGAAGAGGAAGACATGGCTGCAGGAGAGAAGGGTTTTTGGTTTGGTGAACGGAGCAGAGCAAGGCGATGGAGTGGTGAACTGTTTGGCACAGATAAATAAAGAGAGTGTAGTGGAGATTTAATGCCATGACGGTTCTCGAGGACGTGAGGCCGGGATTGACAGTTCATACAGAGAAGCCCGGGAGGCGAGGCGTAATGATGGAAGATTCTGCGGCGGTTCTGCTCTGCCACGACATGACCCGACGAGAGAAAGCGTAATGATTTTGGAAATGTCATTTCCAAAACCAGGGGGGCATGTGTTATCACCAGAATTTGACCGAATCAGGAGGTGGGCCGCGACCAAGATGGGCTTGGAAGATTACACATGGGAGATCTCTGAAGCGGCCCTGGTCGGGGAGTTTGGGCTGTATTGCCCATGTATCTTTAATTACGATAGAGTGGATTTAGATTAAAGTTAGAGCTTATCTCGTGCACGGTTTAGTGCACGTCCACATTAGAAAGTCCCCTGACTATAAATATGTACCTAGGGTTTATGGAATAAACAACAACAAACGTTCAACCACAAACAAATCTCGGCGCATCGCCAACTCCTTCGTCTCGAGGGTTCTTCCGCACCATGTTGCCTAGATCGCATCTCGCGATCTAGGGCAGCACAAGCCTTCCACGCTGTTCATGCGCTGCTCGTGAAGCGTTTTTGATGACGCAGCGTAGTTATCTTGGACATGTTAGGGTTAGCATTGTTCTTCATGTTACATGATTTCGTAGTGCAACCCTTGCATATCTAGCCGCCCCTACGCCTATCTTAGGCGTAAGGGCGGCACCGCTGATCGTAGTATAGTAGATCTGATCCGTTACGGTTGCCCCTTGTTCTACAAGGATTAGTTTAATATCCGCAATAGTTAGGCCTTACGGGGGGAGGATCCAGCGGCACGTAGGGTGGTTTCGTCCCTACGGGGGATGTTCCGAGGATCAACCTCGTGTTGGTTTTTAGGCCCCACTGGGATCGGCTTACGATCACGTGCGTGGCACGCGAGGCCCAACCTGGAGTAGGACGATCCGATTATGCGGTGAAAACCCCACATCGTCGTAGATCTCATCAGCTTTACTCGATCTGCAGGACCACCATATATTCGGACACCCTCGAATCATGGGTGGATCGGCTCCTTGAGCCGATTCACAGGATAACCCGAGAGCCGATCGAGGCTCGTATTTAACGTTTACGTGTGTGCCCTGCAGGAAACTAAGCGGCATCATCCACACCTTCCCGACCATAGGTCAGGTGGCACGCCCCTTGTGATAAACATCTAAGTGCGGCAGTGGAGGCTTTGGCGTCGTCGTCGGGGAGGGGACTAGGGGCCAGCCGCAGCCCTAGTTGTTCCGCTCTACGGTGTTCCGTCTCTACCCGCCGGTGGGTTTCTGACGTCAAACAACAGACAATTGCATTAAGTATGGTGCGAATCAACAACTACATCCTCGGACATAGCGCCAATGTTTTATCCCTAGTGGCAACAACACAACACAACCTTAGAACTTCTCGGGTCCCAGTGTCAATGCAGCATGAACCCACTATCGAGCATAAATACTCCCTCTTGGAGTTAGAGCAAAAACTTGGCCAGAGCCTCTACTAGTAACGGAGAGCATGCAAGATCATAAACAACACATATGTAATAACTTGATAATTAACATAACATATTCTCTATCCATCGGATCCCGACAAACACAACATAGAGTATTACAGATAGATGATCTTGATCATGTTAGGCAGCTCACAAGATCCAACAATGAAGCACAATGAGGAGAAGACAACCATCTAGCTACTGCTATGGACCCATAGTCCAGGGGTGAACTACTCACTCATCACTCCGGAGGCGACCATGGCGGTGTATGATACGTCCAAAACGTATCTACTTTCCCGAACACTTTTGCTATTGTTTAACCTCTATTTCCCTTGCAACTAAAACTAACTAACGCTGTTTTCAGCAAAACTGGTGTCTAGTTTTTGTGTGTAAATCCAACTTTCGGGAAAACCTCGGAATTTATGCGTAAGGCCCTATTTTCCCAGAAGCTAACGGAGAAGGGCATTGAGGTGGAGGCCCGAGGGCCCCACACCACCGCGCGCGGCCAGGGGGCCCGCGCCTTGGTGTGGCCCCCTCGGCCGGCCTCCGACGCCCCCTTCGGACTACTTCGCCTCGACCTAAAAACGCACGGGGAGAAGTCGAAGTCGCCAAAACCCTCCAGAACGCCGCCACATCGCGACACTCCGTCGCGGGAGCCGAAGTCTCCGTTCGGCACCCGCCGGGACGGGAATTGGAGGAGATCATCACCGCCATCACCGCCAACGCCTCTCCATCAACCAGCAATGTTTCCCCCATCCATGTGTGAGTAATTCCCCGCTGTAGGCCGAAGGGGATGGTAGGGATTGGATGAGATTGGTCATGTAATAGCATAAGATTGTTAGAGCATAGTGCCTAGTGTCCGTAGATGGTACTTTTATGATATTGTTGCAACTTGTTATGCTTAATGCTTGTCACTAGGGCCCGAGTGCCATGATCTCAGATCTGAACATGTTATTGTTTCATCATGATATTCATTGTTTATGGTCTTACCTATAAGTTGTATACACATGTTGCTGTCCGAACCAATGGCCCCGAAGTGACAAATCGGGACAACCGGAGGGAATGGTAGTAACGTGAGGATCACATGTGTTCACGGAGTGTTAATGCTTTGCTCCGTACTTATTAAAAGGAGTACCTTAATATCCGTAGTTTCCCTTGAGGCCCGGCTGCCACCGGCCGGTAGGACAAAAAGATGTTGTGCAAGTTTCTCATTGCGAGCACGCACGACTATAATTGGAACACATGCCTATTGATTGATTAGTACTTGGACACCGCTTTATTATTATCTGCAATGCCCTGCTATGATTGTTACATGAGTTTCTCTCATCCATGCAACGCCTGGCTATCCGTCCCCGTGCCTACAGTATTTTAATCCTGCTGTTTACTAAAATCACTACCTGCTGTCTTTGTTACTCTGCCGTTATTTCACCATCGCTATTGCTATAAAACTCATATGAAGGAGATATGCCCTAGAGGCAATAATAAGTGGTTATTATTTATATCTTTATGTTTATGATAAATGTTTATATATCATGCTATAATTGTATTAACCGAAACATTAGTACATGTGTGATATGTAGACAAACAAAGAGTCCCTAGTATGCCTCTTAACTAGCTTGTTGATTAATGGATGATTAGTTTCATAATCATGAACATTGGATGTTATTAATAACGAGGTTATATCATTGGATGAATGATATAATGGACACACACCCAAATAAGCGTAGCATGAGATCAAGTCATTAAGTTCAACTTGCTATAAGCTTTCGATACATAGTTACCTAGTCCTTCACCATGAGATCATGTAAATCACTTATGCGGGAAGGGTACTTTGATTACATCAAACGCCACCGCGTAAATGGGTGGTTATAAAGGTGGGATTAGGTATTCGGAAAGTATGAGTTGAGGCATATGGATCAACAAAGTGGGATTTGTCCATCCCGATGACTGATAGATATACTCTGGGCCCTCTCGGTGGAATGTCGTCTAATTAGCTTGCAAGCATATGAATGGTTCATAAGAGACCACATACCACGGTACGAGTAAAGAGTACTTGTCATTAGACGAGGTTGAACAAGGTATAGAGATACCGATGATCAAACCTCGGACAAGTAAAATATCGCGTGACAAAGGGAATCGGTATCGTATGTTAATGGTTCATTCGATCACTAAGTCATCCTGAATGTGTGGGAGCCATTATGGATCTCCAGGTCCCGCTATTGGTTATTGATCGGAGAAGAGTCTCGATCATGTCTGCATAGTTCACGAACCGTAGGGTGACACACTTAAGGTTAGATGTTGTTTAAGTAGATATGGAATATGAGATGGAGACCGAATGTTGTTCGGAGTCTCGGATGGGATCCAGGACATCACGAGGAGGTCCGGAATGGTCCGGAGAATAAGATTCATATAAGGGAAGTCGTCTTCCGAGGTTCGGGAAAATATCCGGTATTTTGACCGAAGCTTCTAGAAGGTTCTAGTGGGCCACCGATGGGCCCACCACCTCGGGAGGGGCCACATGGGCCGAAATGGTGCTGCCTAGCCTAAATGGGCTGGGCGCACCATGCTAACCAGCCCAACCCCAAGCAAGCTTGAGGGACAAGTTTCCCATAACTTAAGGGCTAAGTTTCCCCGAAACTTGAGGGTCAAGTTTGCCCTTTTTGTGGGCCGGCCCAAGGAGGAAAAGTAAGGGCCAAGGCATCCCATGGCTGCTCCCTCCCCTATATAAAGAGGGGACAAGCAAGGGTGCTAGGGGTTGAAGAACTAAGAAACCCTAGTCACCATCCTCTCTCTGTCCTTGCTCCTGTACCGGCTTGGCGAAGCCCTGCAGGAAATCTTCTCCACCACCACCACCACGCCGTCGTGCTGGTGGGATTTCGAGAAGGATCTACTACATCCGCTGCCCGCTGGAACGGGGAGAGGACGTCTTCATCGACACCGTACGTGTGACCGAGTACGGAGGTGCTGCCCGCTTGCAGCACTAGAAGGACTACATCTCGAACTTGAGTTCGGCAAGAGACGACTACATCAACAACGAGATCTAATCTCGTAGGCTTTGGAAATCTTCGAGGGTTAGTCTCACATATCATCTCGTTGCTCCGATCTTGTAGATTAGATCTTGGGTGTTCCATAGATTGGATCTTGGATTTATTCGTCTTGCGGTAGGAAAATTTTTGTTTTCTATGCTACGAACCCCATCAGTGGTATCAGAGCCGTGTCTATGCATAGATCTGTTGCACGAGTAGAACACAATGGTTTTGTGGGCGTTGATGCTTTTATTGTTCTTAGTTAGTGCACTTTGCATCTTGCGGGATGGTGGGATGAAGCGGCCCGGGCTAACTTTACATGACCGCGTCTCATGAGACTTGCTCCATGCTTGACATGCAACTTGTATTGCATAAGTGGCTTTGCGGGTGTCTGTCTCTCCCACCATAGTGAAGATCTAATTTTCTCTTTCTATTAACAATACTAGTATACCACTGTGGTTCATGTTCGTAGATAGATTGGATCTTACTCGAAAAACCCTAAACCACGTAAATATGCAAACCAAATTAGAGGCGTCTAACTTGTTGCAGGGTTTGGTGATGTGATATGGCCATGTGATGATGATTATATTTGATGTATGAGATGTTCATGTATTATGGCAACCGGCAGGAGCCTAATGGTTGTCTTTAAATTTGTTAAGACTGCGTGTCTATTCATCATGTAATAGCTTTATTTCAAGTAGTTGTTAAAGTAGCTATAAGTGATGGACAACCATGAAGCGGCGCCATGGACCTTGGTGCAATGCTGGTGATGATGGAGATCATGCTCATGTGCTTTGGAGATGGAGATCAAAAGCACAAGAAGAAAGGCCATATCATATCACATATTATGAATTGCATGTGATGTTAATCCTTTATGCATCTTATCTTGCTTAGATCGCGACGTAGCATTATAAGATGATCCCTCACATTAATATCAAGATAATAAAGTGTTCTCCCCTCGTATGCACCGTTGCTACAGTTCGTCGTTTTCGAAGCATCTCGTGATGATCGGATGTGATAGATTCACCGTTCACGGGTGTAAGCCATGTTGCACACGCGGAAATACTTGGGTTTGCTTGACGAGCCTAGCATGTACAGACATGGCCTCGGGACAACGGAAACCGAAAGGTTGAACACGAGTCATATGGATGATATGATCAACATGTTGATGTTCACCATTAAAGCTACATCATCTCACGTGATGATCGGTTTTGGTGTAGTGGATTTGGATCGTGTACCACTTAACAACTATGAGGGATGTTGTATTAAGTGGGAGTTCATTAGTAATTAGATTAAAACATGAACTAATTATCATAAACATAGTCTGAGTAGTATTTTGAATTAATTTTGTAGTATTGGCATCCGTTTTCTACCATGCGCTAGTCTTGTTATTGAGATAGAAATACTGTTAAAATCAGACAAGAAACTTTACGGATTGGTACCGTATTGTTAAAAGAATCAAGAAATGATTAAGTCCTATTGCAAACTTTTAGTAAACCTCACATTGTTGATTCAGAGAGCTATGGTTTCAATTAGTACCTAAAGTTATCTTGTCTCCGTGAAACTTGAAGTTCAAATCTGTTTGAAAAGTAAGGAGCTGAAAATTTAGTTTTCAGAAATAATCAAGGTATGAGATATATATGATATCTAAGACCTTATTGCAAGATGATAGAATATAATTTGGTGAGACTACATAAACTCATAAGTTTTATGGGAATGTACGAAGGTTGAAGACGCAAGGCGTCCCAATCCTCCAACTATTGGGGCACTAATAATATTCGCATATCCATGAAGTTATCATCCTTAGTATGCACCGTTGCTAAGACTCGTCGTTTCGAAGCATCACGTGATGATCGGGTGTGATAGATTCTACGTGCATACAACGGGTGCAAGCCAGATTTGCATGCGAATACCAAGGTTAAAACTTTACGAGCCTAGCATGTACAGACATGGTCTCGGAAAGTCATCATGATATAATGGATAAAATTATGAGTGAAATTGTTCATCATATTACAAAGTTACTAATAGTGAAATCTGAAACACTTGTCATATGATGATCAACTTAAAGTAAGAACCTCAAGGATTATTGGTATTTGACCAACAAACCTAGAAGTTAATAATGTTAAAGTGTTTTTCTGAATAATGAGGAAAGCTAAAAGAGAAACTGCAAAAGATATTTTGGAAAAAAGAAAAGAAAAGACTAGAAAGTCTAGCTCGGTGTATATAAATGATATACATGTTATGGTTGTATTCCTAGTTAAGTCACACTATGAAATTCTTGGGTACAAGTACTATATTGGTTGGTATGAAGTGTCATACAAAAACAACGCAATACAAGAATACTATGGCCTAAGTGACTGATAAGGAATATGGTAATAATGCACGTCTGGAACATAATAAAGTGTTATTATGTTTGTCATTGGCATTCTACCTAACCCTTAGAATTTATAATAAAGAGCTTAATAAATTGTTATTTTGCTCTGGTCAAATAAAAGCAATGAGTTGTTTAAATTATGACATTACTCCATGTACGATGGATAAGTTATTATAAATCTTAATGGTGAAACACACACACATAATACTGACGCTAAAATGCCATAAGGCAAATGATTTGAATTCCACTTATTTGTGGAACCGCCATTTAGGTCATGTTAGAAAGGAACGCATGAAGGAACTCCATGCAAATGGATTTTTGGAGTCATTTGATTTTTTGAATCGTTTGGCGCTTGCAAAATCTTTTCTAAAAGGTAATGACTGAAATACCGTTCATAGGCCGAGAGTTGAACGGGCAACTAACTTAGTGAAAACATACATAATGATATATGTGGTTCAGTGGGCATAGTTGTGTGCGGGAGATTCTTCTACTTCATGAAAACTTCCAACAATAAATTGAGTATATATGTGGATATATTCAATAAGGAAGAAGTTTGAAACATTTGAATGGATTCAAATAAATTTCAGCATGAAGTGGAAATCATCGTAATAGAAAAATCAAATATCTATGATTGGATCATGGTGGAAATATTTGAATTATGAGTTTTAGCGAACATCTAAGAGAGTTATGAAATTGTTCTACAACTCACGTTTCTTGGAGTATCATAGTGATGATGAAGTATCCAAGAGATGTATCCAAACCTTGTTGGATCAATGATGAGATAAAATATTGATGCCATTATATTTTTGTGGATTATGCTTTAGTGACTACCGCTTTTACACCGAATAAAGCATCATCATGATCCGTTGAAATGACACCATACGAGTTATGGCATGGGTATGAACCCTGATAGTCTTTTCTTAAATTTTGGTATGCATAGCATAAGTAAATAAGTTTACAACCAAAATCGGATGAATGTCTTTGTTGGTTATCCCAGAGATTTGATTGGGAATTCTTCCCACGAGACAAAGACAAAAGTGTTTGTCAATGTTTCTTATTTCCAGAAATTGTTTCTAGTGAAGTATTTGAGTGGGAGGACAATATAAATTGATAAGGTTTATGAACCTGAGCATAATGATCAGAGTAGCGCAGCATCTAAATTGTTCCGGAAGCGGCCACGGCGATCATGGCTCCTATGACTACAAAGTGTTTTAGCCATGGAGATCGAAGTACATATTGAACCTTGTAGGTATGGTTTACTTTGTGATCAAATAAATGATTTGTGAACAAAGGATTGATTTTGAACAATGATAAACCAACTACAAACAAAGAAGTTATGATGACTCCGTTAAAATGGCTATACGCCATGAAATCCAAGATAGATAAATACTTTTTGAAAGTAAATGGATCTATAGAATTGATGGACTTGGATGAAATATCCTTGAAGAAGCTCGACTTGTCGAAAAGTTGTTTACGACAAAGTTCAAAGAGTTGACTACGATAAGATTAGATCTTCCGTAGCAATGCTTATAGTCTATGAGGATTATTCTAGTAATTGCTACATATTTCTTTATGAGATATGCTAGTAGGATGGCAAAATACATTACTTAACAGAAGTGTGTAGTAAAGGTGTATACAAGATACAACCAAAAGTTTTGCTGGTCCGTGGAATACTAGATAGGTATACGAACTTCAATTGGATGAAGTAAGTATCACGGAGTTGGAATCTTCACCAGATGAAATAGTCAAAGAGTTTTTGATTTCATCAGACGATGAAGAGGCTTGCATTTGCAAGAAATTAAGTGGAGCGCTAAGACACATTTATAATACTTTATGTAGGTGACATATAGTTAGTTATAAATGATGTAATTATATACTTGATTAAAAGGTTTCATTGAGAAATTAATTTCAATGAAAGGATATGGACTGAAACATATCTAGTGTCAAGATCTATGAAGATAGATTGAAACACAAAATAAGTTTAAGTCAAAGTACATAGAATGGATATTGAAATAGTTCAATATAGAAATATTAAGAAAATATTCTTGTCATGTGAAGTTTTAACAAGACTTGAGTGTATCTGACACTCAATGAGTAAAAACACATGAGTGATTATAGATCACGAATAATATGTACACAATCAGATATCATATGCTATAAAGTGTTATGAGCATATACCAGAATGATTCATATGATGATCATTGGATGACAGTAAGAATATCCTTGAGTACTTTAGAAGAACTATATATATATATATATATTTGTATGAAGAAATGACAAACAAATCGCTGTAAGGTGTTACACCGATATTGGTTTTGTCACATATAAAATATAATTTCAATCTCAAATTAGATTAAGTGTTGTTTAAAAGGTAGCACAATGAGCTAGAAGTTGTCTATGCTAGATTTAGAAGAGTTCTAAATATTGTGACGGATTCTACAAAAGAAGGCAGAGTATGTCATTGTTTTGACAATGACAAAGGATGTTAAGTCAAGAGGTTCTTTGAGAACTTGGTGTAGTTCCGATAGAGTCAGAACTTTGAAGCTATATTGTATGTGACAATATTAGTGACATATTTCAGACCGCGGAATTAAGGTTCCACCAAAAGACCAAACATATTTAATGCCGACTCATTTGGAAATGAGTGATGCGTTGAGACGCAAATGAATTACAAAATACATACGTTTCTGAGCGTGTCAGATCCGTTGACTAAAACCTCTCCCGTGAGCAATACATGATAAAGCACCATAAGGCCAAGGTGTTATATCTTTACAAATGTAAACTAGATTATTGACTCTAGTGCAAGTGGGAGACTGAAGGAGATATGCCCTAGAGGCAATAATAAAGTGGTTATTATTTATATCTTTATGTTTATGATAAATGTTTATATATCATGCTATA
Source organism: Lolium multiflorum (assembly GCA_030979885.1). Classification (NCBI taxonomy): domain Eukaryota; kingdom Viridiplantae; phylum Streptophyta; class Magnoliopsida; order Poales; family Poaceae; genus Lolium; species Lolium multiflorum. The sequence goes on along the minus strand of CM061750.1, from coordinate 154,525,454 downwards.
ATTGTATTAACCGAAACATTAGTACATGTGTGATATGTAGACAAACAAAGAGTCCCTAGTATGCCTCTTAACTAGCTTGTTGATTAATGGATGATTAGTTTCATAATCATGAACATTGGATGTTATTAATAACGAGGTTATATCATTGGATGAATGATATAATGGACACACACCCAAATAAGCGTAGCATGAGATCAAGTCATTAAGTTCAACTTGCTATAAGCTTTCGATACATAGTTACCTAGTCCTTCGACCATGAGATCATGTAAATCACTTATGCCGGAAGGGTACTTTGATTACATCAAACGCCACTGCGTAAATGGGTGGTTATAAAGGTGGGATTAGGTATTCGGAAAGTATGAGTTGAGGCATATGGATCAACAGGGATTTGTCCATCCCGATGACGGATAGATATACTCTGGGCCCTCTCGGTGGAATGTCGTCTAATTAGCTTGCAAGCATATGAATGGTTCATAAGAGACCACATACCACGGTACGAGTAAAGAGTACTTGTCATAGACGAGGTTGAACAAGGTATAGAGATACCGATGATCAAACCTCGGACAAGTAAAATATCGCGTGACAAAGGGAATCGGTATCGTATGTTAATGGTTCATTCGATCACTAAGTCATCGCTGAATGTGTGGGAGCCATTATGGATCTCCAGGTCCCGCTATTGGTTATTGATCGGAGAGTCTCGATCATGTCTGCATAGTTCACGAACCGTAGGGTGACACACTTAAGGTTCGATGTTGTTTAAGTAGATATGGAATATGAGATGGAGACCGAATGTTGTTCGGAGTCTCGGATGGGATCCAGGACATCACGAGGAGGTCCGGAATGGTCCGGAGAATAAGATTCATATAAGGTTCGGGAAAAATATCGGTATTTTGACCGAAGCTTCTAGAAGGTTCTAGTGGGCCACCGATGGGCCCACCACCTCGAGAGGGGCCACATGGGCCGAAATGGTGCTGCCTAGCCTAAATGGGCTGGGCGCACCATGCTAACCAGCCCAACCCCAAGCAAGCTTGAGGGACAAGTTTCCCATAACTTAAGGGCTAAGTTTCCCCGAAACTTGAGGGTCAAGTTTGCCCTTTTTGTGGGCCGGCCCAAGGAGGAAAAGTAAGGGCCAAGGCATCCCATGGCTGCTCCCTCCCCTATATAAAGAGGGGACAAGCAAGGGTGCTAGGGGTTGAAGAACTAAGAAACCCTAGTCACCATCCTCTCTCTGTCCTTGCTCCTGTACCGGCGAAGCCCTGCAGAAATCTTCTCCACCACCACCACCACGCCGTCGTGCTTGTTGGGATTTCGAGAAGGATCTACTACATCCGCTGCCCGGCTGGAACGGGGAGAGGACGTCTTCATCGACACCGTACGTGTGACCGAGTACGGAGGTGCTGCCCGCTTGCAGCACTAGAAGGACTACATCTCGAACTTGAGTTCGGCAAGAGTACGACTACATCAACAACGAGATCTAATCTCGTAGGCTTTGGAAATCTTCGAGGGTTAGTCTCACATATCAATCTCGTTGCTCCGATCTTGTAGATTAGATCTTGGGTGTTCCATAGATTGGATCTTGGATTTATTCGTCTTGCGGTAGGAAATTTTTTGTTTTCTATGCTACGAACCCCATCAGTTACTACTGATAAACTCTTGCGAGCAAGTCTGTTTCCAGGTGCAACTGAATTGACAACTCCGTTGTTAAGGCTTCCAAGTGTTCTTTGCCTCCCCTTGTGTCGAATCAATAAATTGGGTAATACTTCCCTCGAAGACTGTTGCGATCCCCTATACTTGTGGGTCATCAGTGTCCTCCTGAGATGAATCCCCTCTCCGCGGGTGCCGGAGGAGATCTCCGAATCCCCGAGATGGGATTGGCGGCGGCGGCGTCTCTGTAAGGTTTTCCGTATCGTGGTTTTTCGCATCAGGGGTTTCGCGACGGAGGCTTTAAGTAGGCGGAAGGGCGGAGTCGGAAGGCTGACGAGGGGCTATTGTTGAGAAAACACCTTTTTGTGGTACTGAAAAAGAAAGTGCTGTTGAACACATGACTGAGTTATCTACTTTGAGTAGCTTGTTTTGATGATGTTAAGAAGCGTACTTACTTTGTTGCTAAAATATTTCCATTCTCATTAAAGGATGACGCTAAAACTTGGTATAATAATTTGCCACCTAATTCTATTAAAAGTCCGAAAGAATTGCTTGATGTTTTCTTCCGCAAATACTTTCCTGCTAGTGCTCAACATGCTGCTTTGCAGAGAGTTTATAATTTTGATCGGGAGATGAGAGAAATTGCCTGAGGCTTGGGCGAGATTTTGCTCTCTTATTAGAGCTTTGCCTGACCATGATCTAGAAAAGCATGATTTACTTGATATATTTTATAGTGGATTAACCATTGAGTCTAGGGCATACCTGGATAGTTGTGCTGGTTGTGTTTTCAGGAAAAGAACTCAGACGACGCTGAAGAATTATTGGCTAAGATAGGCCGGAATTATGATGATTGGAATACGCCTGAACCAACTCCAACGCCAATAGTGAAGAAGAGGGGTTTAATTAAATTGAATGATGAAGATATGAGGGAAGCCAAGAAGTCTCTCAAGGAGAAAGGTATTAAATCTGAAGATGTGAAGAATCTACCTCCTATAGAAGATATATGTGAGATAATTCCCCCTTCATCCATGATTGAGGTAAACTCCCTTCAACGCTTTACTAGGGAAGATATTCCGTATTCAAAACCTCCTGCGCAATGCTTAGATGAGTTTGATAATTATATTGTTAAGCAAGAAAATTTTAATATGAGAGTAGAGAATCATCTAATGGAAAATTCTCAAGCTATTAGTCAATTGCATGATATTGTGGAGAGAACCTCCAATGATGTTAAGATGCTTGTCAAACATTTTCAAATGATTCAAACTCAAATTGATCAACTCACTAAAGTGCAAAATGACTTGTTAGGGAATAATTCTAAAGAGAAACATGCTTATGAAGTAACAACTAGAGGTGGTGTCTCTACCCAGGATCCTCTATATCCTGAAGGGCATCCCAAAAGAATTGAACAAGATTCTCAACGCATTGAACCTAGTGCTCATTCTAAGAAGAAAAAGAAAAAGAAACATAAAAATGTTGTAGAATCCTCTGAACATTAATGATCCTAATAGTATTTCTATTTCTGATGAAAAGTGGTAATGAACATGATAATGATAAAGATAATGATAAGAATGATACTCCTGATAAAGAAGAGGTTGAAGAAGAACCGAAAAGCATGCTAAAAATAAAAAGTATACTAAAGAAGATTTTATTGCTGAGAAACATGGTAATGAAAGAGAACCTTGGGTGCAAAAGCCAATGCCTTTTCCCTGCTAAGAAACTAAAATCAAAGGAAGAAGAACACTATAATAAATTCTGTGATTGGATGAAACCTTTATTTTTGCAAATCCCTTTGACTGATGCTATTAAATTGCCTCCTTATTCAAAGTATATGAAAGATATTGTTACTAACAAAAGGAAAATCCCCAATGAGGAAATTTCTACTATGCTTGCTAATTACTCTTTCAATGGCAAAATTCCAAAGAAGTTGGGCGACCCAGGTATACCTACTATTCCTTGTTCTATTAAGAATAATTATGTCAAAACTGCTCTATGTGACTTGGGAGCCGGTGTTAGTGTTATGCCCTTTTCTCTTTATAAGAGACTTTACTTAGATAAGTTGATACCTACTGATATATCTTTGCAAATGGCTGATAAATCTACTGCTATTCCTGTTGGTATATGTGAGAATGTCCCTGTTCAAGTTACTACTAACTGCTTGATATTAACCGATTTTGTTGTGTTGGAAATGCACGAAGATGATAATATGTCTATTATTCTTGGGAGACCTTTTCTTAACACCGCAGGGCTGTTATTGATTGCAATAAAGGAAAGGTTACTTTCAATTGATGATAAGGAACACACCGTCTATTTCCCCAAGAGGATTGAAAAAGCGTGCGGAGTTAATACTATTTCTCATGTGAGAACTATCAAAGTGGGAACCATCGATTGTCCTATATATGAGCCTAAAGAAGAATATCAAACTCTTGTGATTGGATCCATATCAATACAATTCAAGGTAACATGATTGATTTGAGGTTTATTTCTTCATATGCTATGTAAAATTTATTTGGTGGCAAGACTTGATCAACCTTGTTAACAAATACCTTTTATATGCATAGAGGAGGTAAACAACATCTCTTTCTTTCTCCACTTGCTTTAGTTGCTGTAGCACTTTTAATTTGCAAAGTTTCTTAGTTGATTTGAGATTTCAAAAATTTTCCTGGCCAATAATAAACTTAATACCCAGAAAATGTGCATTTTTCAAAGTTTTCAAAAATTGAAAATTATACCATTGGTCCTATTTTTCGACGAGGCACTGGGAGCACCAGAGGATGACCTGTGGGGCACCAGAGGGCGCCAAACCACAGGCCGGCGCGGCCAAGGAGGTTGGCCGCGCCACCATGTGGTGTGGGCCCCTCCTTGCCCCATTTTGCCATCTCTTCCTCCCAGCACTTTCTCTCTCCCGAAAAAACTCGTACCAAGTTCATCTCTCTCGCGTTTTTGCTCCAGAGCTCCAGATTTCTCGATCTCTTTGCTCAGCCCAGATTTCTGTCTGAAATTTGGCACATTTGCTCTTCGGTATGTGACTCCTCCACCCATCCAAGTAGAATTTCGTTTGGTTGAGTATATCTTGAATATTTTGCTGCTGTAGGTAACATGTTTAGTGAGCTTGCATGCTTGTTCTAAGTGGTAGAAACTAGTTTTGATGCATGATTAGTACTCTAGCAAGTTCCTATGGTAGTTTCCCTCAATTTTATGTCACCAAATCAAATTTTTATATTGGTTGTTGAAATTTCAGAAAATGGAATGGAATAGATATCACTTGAACCAGCAAGAATTGGAAGTCCAACAAGTTATGATAGTCAATCGTGAAGAGGGAGTATACCCCTCTTACTACCCGTGCGCGGATTTCATGAGAAGCGCGGGGATATTTGAAGATGTTCAAACTCTAATTTCTCGTGCAGGGCTGAGTGACTTTGTTGAAGGAGAGCCAAGACAATATGTAAAATTAACTATGGCTTTTGTGCAAGACTTCAAGTTTAATTGGTCGCGATCTAACCCCACGGTCCAGTATAAAATTTACAATAAAACTGTCAACTTGCCATTTAGTGCTTTTTGTGCAGCAATTAGAATACCGCAATGGGGGTCGTGCGAGAAGATAAGGGGATCGCCGCAAGAACTCTCGGATCTTTACAAGATGATTTGCGATGGAAGGAGTTTCTCAGGTGAAAGTGGTAAAATCACTAGTATTCAGCTCCCGGCTATCCGCTACTTTGCTTATTTTATTACCAAATGCGTTCTCGCCAAAAGGATTGGTAGTAAACTTTCTATCCCGGATTTGGCTTTTCTAGCTGCAGCACTGCAAAATAGTAGGTCTTATAATTTGGGGGCATTAATAGCTTATAGACTTGCTACTAACCGTGAGAAAGGTGGAATGTGTGGAGGCCTCATCGCCTCCCGTTTACTAGCTTTGCATAATGTAGAACCTCATCATTTTGATATTCCGTTCCCCATAGAAAAACTTGACATAGCCTCTATGATTAAACATGAATTTGTTTCAGATTCCTCCAACTTGGGTAACCTGTATTATAAGATGATATTTTATAAGAAAGTTTGGAGAATAACTAAGAAAACTGAGAAACTAGTAAGATTGCCTGCGCCTGTTTTGTCTAACCTTGATTCCAGGGGAGATTGGTCGGTCACAGAAGGTGCACTGGATGCACATATAGAGAGAGGAGGCCAACATGCAAGAGACGACATAGAGGTCGAGGAGCACCTCGACTCATCATCCGATGCAGCAAGTTCCTCGCATCAACATGGTGGATATGCGGAGCCTCCACGCTTTTCTTCTGCACAGGAGCTTTACTATGACTACTCCATGGACTACCCACCGGCGAGGAACGACCCTCGTTGGGGTTGAACTCCACTTAGGCCAAGAGCCTAAGCTTGGGGGAGGTATACCGGCATCACTCATTCTTTGCATATTATGGTTGCTGGATACTTGCACATACTTGCTTTGTTCGTTTGAGTGGTTTTCTAATGAGAGGAAGATGATATTTGGGAAAGTGCTGCCTGAAAACAGATTCTGGGCTGTTACCGTAAAAATTCGTGCGCACAACCAGAACGTTATTTTGAGTTGAAAATTTTTGTGCAGGTTCCCCAGGTTGCTATCTAACTTTCATTAGTTGAACACTTTTGAACTGAGCAACGTAAGATTTTTGTAAAAATCGATTTCTGTACTGCTGTCAAGTTTTGGCAGATTTCTGCCATCTTGTTTTTCTGTGTTTCTTTTAGTTTGCTATTTCTTGTTTCCACTTTGTTTCTTTTCCAAAACACAAAAAGACCAAAAATATTTCTGTTGTTTCTCTTCACCATTTGTTCGCTTTGGTTTCTTGCATTTGTTTCGCTTTATTTGCTATTGCTAGTTTGCTATAAGAAAACCCAAAAAGATTTTGCTTTGTTTGCTTGTTTCCTCTTGTTCTTATTTGCAATTTGAAAACACCAAAAATATTTGCTGTTCTTCTTTGGTTTGTAAAGTTCTTCATGAGTTCAATGGTCTTCGGTGGCTGGAGCGTGGTTTTCATTTCATATTATCCAAGCTACACAAGTGAAAAGGCAATAATGACGATCTACGACAATCTGATTGTGGTGAGAGGCTGGTATGAACTCTATTTGTTTTCATTTTTGTACATATACTCATCCATGTGAGCATGCTTAGTTGGTTCATGTGAGGTATATGTTATTTAAGAAAGTCTAGTAGTTCATGATCTCTCATGTTTAGCTCCAATTTATTAATATGAGTAGCATGTCATGGATGTTTGCTTGCATTGTTTTGTTCATAAGTAAGTATGGCATTGTGGTATCCTCCTCTGAATAATTCATTTATATTGACTTGGCACATGCTCACGCATGCATATGACTGAACAAGAGTCAATTAAGCCTCAATGATTTACATTGCTTCAGAGTTCTTGTATCACTTTTATGCCTCTGTTAATTTATTTTGCCGCAAGCATGATTATGACAGTTACTGCTCTCTTGATTTGTCGCTCCCTAGTCTTTTGCTAGCCTACACTTGTACTGAGCGGGACGCTGCTCGTGCCTCCAAACACATGAAAACCAAGTTATTCCAAGAGTGTCCACCATAAATACCTATGCATGGCATTTCAAACCATTCCAAGTAAATTCTCATGCGCTACCTTTAAAACCTTCAAAATGCTTCTCAATTTGTGTTAATATTTCATAGCTCATGAGGAAGTATGTGGTGTTTAGCTTTCAACCTTGTCATTTACTTTTGACGGACTCTCATATGGAATAGTGGCACATCCGCTTATCCAATAATTTTGCAAAAAGAGCTGGCAATGGGATTCCCAGTCCCGAATTAATTAAACTTAAATAGACACTCCTCCATGGTTTGTGATTGTTGGACGGCACCCGAAGGATTCGGTTAGCCATGGCTTGTGTAAGCAAAGGTTGGGAGGAGTGTCATCATCATAATAAAACTAAAATAAAAAGGCACTCCTTCATGGTATGAGATTGTTGGCAGGCACCCGAGGATTCGGTTAGCCATGGTTTGTGTAAGAAAGGTTGGAAGGAGTGCCACATAAATATGCAATAATTCATGGGAGCCGCTCTTGAAAGTCCGGTTGGCGAGGTAGTTAGTGTACCCATTACCATTCGTTGACAACAACAAACACCTCTCAAAATAATTTTACTCCTGATTTATAAAAATGAAAAGCTCTAGCGCATGTTAATCCCTGCTTCCCTCTGCGAAGGGTCAATCTTTTACTTTTATGTTGTGTCTCCATCCTTTCTTTGAGCACTTTCTTGAGAGCACAACTGTCATTCTTAGTATAATATGCTTGTCTCAAAATATGATTGATTGTGGTATAACTTTGATGCTTTTATCTTTGACAATCACTACTTCTAGTCTTTCTATGAACTCCAGAGGTGCCCAGGCATTTATGTTTTGCCAATCAAATACAGGCAAGCGAGATATCACTTTATCATACTCTCTTATGAACATTGCAATCCTGCTAATATACATGATTCATGATGCTTATTATTAATTGTTGGTACCTCTTCATGATTGATATAGCTGTTAGATGATCTTATTTGCATGTACCTTATTATGAACTGCTCAAGTATTAGCCATATCATGAGAATATATACATCATATGAGCAAATGTGTTCGTGAAAGTTCTTTTATCGCTCAGTTGTTAACTGAATTGCTTGAGGACAAGCAATAAGCTAAGCTTGGGGGGAGTTGATACATCCAAACGTATCTACTTTCCCGAACACTTTTGCTATTGTTTGGCCTCTAATTTGTGTATTTTGGATGCAACTAACACGGACTAACGCTGTTTTCAGCAGAACTGCTCTGGTGTCTCGTTTTTGTGCAGAAATCCAACTTTCGGGAAAAACCTCGGAATTTATGCGAAGGCCCTATTTTCCCAGAAACTGAGCCAGAAGGGCAATTGAGGTGGAGGCCCGAGGGCCACCCACGGCGCGGCCGGGGGGGCGGCGGCCGTGGGTGGCCCCCTCGGCCGGCCTCCGACGCCCCCTTCGGACTACTTATTCGCCTCGACCTAAAAACGCACGGGAGAAGTCGAAGTCGCCAACCCTCCAACGCCGCCACATCGCGAAACTCCGTCGCGGGAGCCAGAAGTCTCCGTTCTGGCACTCCGGCGGGACGGGGAATTGGAGGAGATCATCACCGCCATCACCGCCAACGCCTCTCCATCAACCAGCAATGTTTCCCCCATCCATGTGTGAGTAATTCCCCCGCTGTAGGCCGAAGGGGATGGTAGGGATTGGATGAGATTGGTCATGTAATAGCATAAGATTGTTAGGGCATAGTGCCTAGTGTCCGTAGATGGTACTTTTATGATATTGTTGCAACTTGTTATGCTTAATGCTTGTCACTAGGGCCGAGTGCCATGATCTCAGATCTGAACATGTTATTGTTTCATCATGATATTCATTGTTTATGGTCTTACCTATAAGTTGTATACACATGTTGCTGTCCGGAACCAATGGCCCCAGTGACAGAAATCGGGACAACCGGAGGGAATGGTAGTAACGTGAGGATCACATGTGTTCACGGAGTGTTAATGCTTTGCTCCGGTACTCTATTAAAAGGAGTACCTTAATATCCAGTAGTTTCCCTTGAGGCCCGGCTGCCACCGGCTGGTAGGACAAAAGATGTTGTGCAAGTTTCTCATTGCGAGCACGCACGACTATAATTGGAACACATGCCTATTGATTGATTAGTACTTGGACACCGTTTTATTATTATCTGCAAATGCCCTGCTATGATTGTTACATGAGTTTCTCTCATCCATGCAACGCCCGTCATCCGTCCCCGTGCCTACAGTATTTTAATCCTGCTGTTTACTAAAATCACTACTGCTGTCTTTGTTACTCTGCTGCTGTTATTTCACTACTGCTATTGCTATAAAACTGTTACTACGATAAACTCTTGCGAGCAAGTCTGTTTCCGGTGCAACTGAATTGACAACTCCGTTGTTAAGGCTTCCAAGTGTTCTTTGCCTCCCCTTGTGTCGAATCAATAAATTGGGTAATACTTCCCTCGAAGACTGTTGCGATCCCCTATACTTGTGGGTCATCAGTGTAGAGTCCTCCGGGAGATGAATCCTCTCTCCCCAGGTGCGGAGGAGATCTCGGAATCCCCGAGATGGGATTGCGGCGGCGGCGTCTCCGTAAGGTTTTCCGTATCGTGGTTTTTCGCATCGGGGTTTCGCGACGGAGGCTTTAAGTAGGCGGAAGGGCGGAGTCGGAAGGGACGAGGGCCCACACCATAGGGCGGCGCGGGCCCCCCTTGGCCGCGCGGCCCTATGGTGGTGGCGCCTCGTCGCCCCACTTCGTATCCCTTTCGGTTTTCTGGAAGGTTCGTGGCAAAATAGGACCCTGGGACTTGATTTCGTCCAATTCCGAGAATATTTCATTACTAGGATTTCTGAAACCAAAAACAGCAGAAAACAACAACTGGCACTTCGGCATCTTGTTAATAGGTTAGTTCCGAAAATGCACGAATATGACATAAAGTGTGCATAAAACATGTAGGTATCATCAATAATATGGCATGGAACATAAGAAATTATCGATACGTCGGAGACGTATCAGGCCCCCTCCTCACAGGCCGGCGCGGCCAGGCCTTGGGCCGCGCCAGCCTATGAGGTGGGCTCACCTCGGGTCCCCTCGGCTCCCCCTTCTGGCTCCCTTCGTCTTCTGGAAAAATAGGATTTTCCATATAATTTCCGTCAACTATTAATCTTCCGAAATATTGCATTCTGATGGCGCTTTTTCCAGCAGAATCCTGACTCCGGTGCGGGATCCTCCAATAATCATGAATCATGCAAAATAGATGAAATAACATAAGTATCATCTCCAAATATGAAATATATCAATGAATAACAGCAAATTATGATATAAAATAGTGATGCAAAATGGACGTATCAACTCCCCCAAGCTTAGACTTCGCTTGTCCCCAAGCGAAACTGAACTCGTTAACAGGACCACATGTTTATGGAGTGAAGAGTCGATAAATAAAATACGGACAAGAAGCATCATATTCATTTACACAAGACATTCTAGTGAACAACTTCCTCATATAATTCAACTTGAAACAAGTAGAAGGAAATCACAAATAAAGGTGCATAGGAAATCATAATTGGTGATGGCAAACTTTGTTCTTGGTCGAGAACATTAACAGATTATACTTATCTATTGAGCAGCGCTCTCATATTAAAACTTATGATAAACTTGCATACTCAATCATAGTAATCTCCTCATAATCATTGATAACTTTCAAAGCTATATTCATTCAGATAAAACTTGTACTAAACAAGGAAGAATAAAAGACATGATGAAATAGATCACAATATAAATGGTTTGATCACAACAACTCAAATGCTTGCTTGAGATGGAGGGAAGTAGGTTTACTGACTCAACATAAAGATAAAAGAAAGGCCCTTCGCAGAGGGAAGCAGGGATTAAATCATGTGCTAGAGCTTTTGAGTTTTGAAATCATATAGAGAGCATAAAAGTAAAGTTTTGAGAGGTGTTTGTTGTTGTCAACGAATGGTAGCGGGTACTCTAACCCCCTTGCCAAACAGACCTCCAAAGAGCGGCTCCCATGAAGGACGTTATCTCTACCAGCAAGGTAGATCATCCCTCTTCTCTTTTGTTTACACATGTACTTTAGTTTATTTAAGGATGACACTCCCCCAACCTTTGCTTACACAAGCCATGGCTAACCGAATCCTCGGGTGCCTTCCAACAATCTCATACCATGGAGGAGTGTCTATTGCAAAATTAAGTTGCTTACTGATGAATCAGGGCAAAACATGTGAAGAGAGTTATTAATGAAAGTTGATTAATTGGGGCTGGGAACCCCGTTGCCAGCTCTTTTTGCAAAATTAAAGGATAAGTGGATGAAGCCACTAGTCCATTAGTGAAACTGCCCAACAAGATTGAAAGATAAAACACCACATACTTCCTCATGAGCTATAAAACATTGACACAAATAAGAAGTAATAGCTTTTGAATTATTTAAAGGTAGCACATGAAGTATTTACTTGGAGTGGTAGGGAAATACCACATAATAGGTAGTTATGGTGGACACTGATGGCATAGGTTTGGTTTAAGGGTTTTGGATGCACGAGAAGTATTCCCTCTCGGTACAGGTCTTTGGCTAGCAAGGTTAATTAGCAAGCATAAGAGTTGAGGAAACAAACAAATATACATGTGATAGAAACAATCATGCATCTTACTTGTAAGCACAAACAATTTTAACTTCAGAATACTAAGCTAGGAACTAACAAGAAAGATAATAACATATCTACATGTGTTTCCTCTTTTCTACTTAAAACTCAAAGTGTTGTTGCTATTGACCAAAGCTAAGTTTGCCAAAACCAAATAGATTTACTTAGTGCTCCCAAAGTGATACCAATACTAACAACAAGATCAATCATATAATAGAGATTGCAAACTAAAATAAGATGTGTAATATGTAAATGATAGGACTTCTCATTATTATTCCATAACGATAACTCACACCAAGGGATACATAGATAACCAACTAAAGAGAGATACTTCCATACCGCAACACATCTTATATGATAACTTCCCTACTCATGATATGACACTACTTGAAAGTAAAAAAGATAAAAGATAGTGATGATGTGATACCGCGGCACTCCCCCAAGCTTGGAACAAACCAAGGGGATGCCAATACCGATGACGAATTACTCCTCCGGCGGTGGTGATGAATTCTTCCCGCAATTCTTAAAGATCTCCTTCAACTTCAGCTTCTCAGTTTGGCAATTATGCACTAAGACTCGAAGAGATTCATTGTTGTCCACAGATGTCGGTGGTGGCCTTGTGATGGAAATTGAGTGATACTCCATCATTCTGCGCAGTCGGTGGTTCTCCTCCTGAAGTATCTCCACCTCTCTTCTCAGAGCACGGTATTGATCACAAAACTCATCAGTAACCCGCAGTGCTTCCTCCACAGCAGGGAAAGAGCCGAGGTTAAGTGCAGGCGGTAGAGGTCCCTGCAGGTTAAGAGAAAAAGAACATCCAGTGTTAACCGATCCCACCAAGACTAGTTCACTCCCCGTAGTTTCCCGCTTCCTTTTTGTTGAAGACATCCCCTTCACTTCCTCCAAAGGCTCCTTGTCCTTGTTGTTGGAGGCCATGGTGCTTCTAGATCAACGACGGATCCTGGCAGAACACTCAAAACAAAACACGTCGAGAAAACGATATACGGACCTCCAGGGGTCCGGGGGATTATATAGCAAACATTTTCACGACAAACGGAAAGTACCAGGTCGAACCCAGTCGGAGAGGGGCGACGAGGGGCCCTCCTCACAGGGCGGCGCGGCCAGGCTGGGGCCCGCGCCGGCCTGTGGAGGCACGCCCTCGTGCGTCTCTGATGGCGTGTAACTCAAACGTTCGTTGGGAACCCCAAGAGGAAGGTATGATGCGCACAACAACAAGTTTTACCTCAGAAAGAAACCAAGGTTTATCGAACCAGGAGAAGCCAAGAAGCACGTTGAAGGTTGATGGCGGCGGGATGTAGTGCGGCGCAACACGAGGGATTCCGGCAACGTGGAACCGCACAACACAACCAAAGTACTTTGCCCTAATGAAACAGTGAGGTTGTCAATCTCACCGGCTTGCTGTAACAAAGGATTAACCGTATTGTGTGGAAGATGATTGTTTGCGAGAGGAAAACAAGTATTGCAGCAGATTTGTATTTCAGTATTAAAGAATGGACCGGGGTCCACAGTTCACTAGAGGTGTCTCTCCCATAAGATAAAAGCATGTTGGGTGAACAAATTACAGTCGGGCAATTGACAAATAGAGAGGGCATAACAATGCACATAAATGTCATGATAAATATAGTGAGATTTAATTGGGCATTACGACAAAGTACATAGACCGCCATCCAACTGCATCTATGCCTAAAAAGTCCACCTTCAGGTTATCATCCGAACCCCCTTCCAGTATTAAGTTGCAAAAAACAGACAATTGCATTAAGTATGGTGCGTAATGTAATCAACAACTACATCCTCGGACATAGCGCCAATGTTTTATCCCTAGTGGCAACAGCACAACACAACCTTAGAACTTTCATCACTGTCCCAGTGTCAATGCATGAACCCACTATCGAGCATAAATACTCCCTCTTGGAGTTAAGAGCAAAAACTTGGCCGAGCCTCTACTAATAACGGAGAGCATGCAAGATCATAAACAACACATATGTAATAACTTGATAATTAACATAACATGGTATTCTCTATCCATCGGATCCCGACAAACACAACATATAGCATTACGGATAGATGATCTTGATCATGTTAGGCAGCTCACAAGATCCAACAATGAAGCACAATGAGGAGAAGACAACCATCTAGCTACTGCTATGGACCCATAGTCCAGGGGTGAACTACTCACTCATCACTCCGGAGGCGACCATGGCGGTGTAGAGTCCTCCGGGAGATGAATCCCTCTCCGGCAGGGTGCGGAGGAGATCTCCGAATCCCCGAGATGGGATTGGCGGCGGCGTCTCTGGAAGGTTTTCCGTATCGTGGTTTTTCGCATCTGGGGGTTTCGCGACGGAGGCTTTAAGTAGGCGGAAGGGCAGGTCAGGGACGAGGGCCCCACGCCACGGTCGGCGCGGCCAAGCCCAGGCCGCGCCGCCCTATGGTGGTGGCCCCTCGTGGCCCCACTTCGTATGCTCTTCGGTCTTCTGGAAGGTTCGTGGCAAAATAGGACCCGGGACTTGATTTCGTCCAATTCCGAGAATATTTCGTTACTAGGATTTCTGAAACCAAAACAGCAGAAAACAACTGGCACTTCGCATCTTGTTAATAGGTTAGTTCAGAAAATGCACGAATATGACATAAAGTGTGCATAAAACATGTAGGTATCATCAATAATATGGCATGGAACATAAGAAATTATCGATACGTCGGAGACGTATCTTCCTCCTCCACTCGTTTTCTATTTCAATATTTTTGCAAAAACATTGTTCGGAAAGTTAAACGCGGACTTTTTCTTACCAGAACTGTTACCTATTCAAAGTCGAACTCTGCAGGACTGTCAACTTGGCCTTTGATGAAAGCTTCCGGAGTTACCACTTGAATAACATCAACATCTTCATTATAAGAATCACCCGAGATATAGTGCTTGAGTCTTTGTCCATTCACCACTTGTGTGGCATTACCTTGCAGAGAGCCAATTTTAATTGCTCCTGATCGATAAACCTCATCAATGACATATGGTCCTTCCCATTTTGAAAGTAATTTCCCTGCAAAAAATCTGAGACGAGACCGATACAATAGGACTTTATCTCCAACATTAAATTCTCTTTTGATAATTCTTCTATCATGCCATTTCTTAACTTTCTCTTTAAAGAGTTTAGCATTTTCATAAACTTCACTTCTCCATTCATCTAGAGAACTCAATTGTAGCAATCTCTTCTTACTGGCAAGTTTAGGATCTTTATTTAGTTCTCTCACAGCCCAATAAGCTTTGTGCTCTAGTTCTAAAGGTAAATGACACGCTTTCCCAACCATTTTATACGGTGACATACCCATGGGATTTTTATAAGCAGTTCTATAAGCCCATAGTGCTTCTTTCAATTTAATAGCCCAATTCTTTCTAGATTTATTAACTGTCTTTTGCAGGATAGATTTAATCTCTCTATTTGATAATTCTACTTGCCCACTAGTTTGAGGATGATATGCAGAAGCAATTCTAAGATTAATACCATACTTAGCAAGAGTTTTTCTAAAACCACCATGAATAAAATGAGAACCTCCATCAGTCATAATATATCTAGGAACTCCAAATCTAGGAAAAATAATATCTAAAAGCATTCTTAAAGAGGTCTCACCATCAGCACTTTTTGTAGGTATGGCTTCCACCCATTTAGTAACATAATCAATGACAAGTATATGAGTGTTACCTTCAAGAAGGGAAAGGACCCATGAAGTCAAATCCCCAACAATCGAATGGTTCAATAACAAGAGTATAATTCATAGGCATTTCATTGCGTCTGGAGATATTACCAACCCTTTGACATTCATCACAAGATAAAATAAACTTCCTTGCATCTTTGAAGAGAGTTGGCCAATAAAAACCTGATTGTAGAACCTTTTGCGCAGTTCTATCTCCGGCGTGATGTCCTCCATAAACACTACCAAGACATTTACTCAATATCTCTTGTTGTTCGTATTCAGGAACACATCTTCGCAGAATACCATCCACTCCTTCTTTATATAAGTGTGGGTCATCCCAAAAATAATGCCTCAAGTCATAAAAGAATTTCCTCCTTTGCTGAGCTGTAAAGGTTGGAGGCAAGTACTTGGAAACAATAAAGTTAGCATAATCAGCATACCAAGGGCTATCTCGCGAGCTCACCTTTATTACAGCCAATTGTTCATTTGGAAAACTATCATTAACAGGAACAAGATCATAAGTAATATTTTCCAATCTAGACAAATTATCAGCAACAGGATTATCAGCACCTTTCCTATCTATAATATGCATCAAATTCTTGCAAAAGAAGTACCCATCTAATAAGCCTTGGCTTAGCATCTTTCTTTGTCATAAGGTATCTAATTGCAGCATGATCAGTATGAATTGTAACTTTTGAATCAACAATATAAGATCTAAACTTATCACAAGCAAAGACTACAACTAATAATTCTTTTTCAGTTGTAGCATAATTTCTTTGAGCAGCATCAAGAGTTTTGCTAGCATAATGAATAACATTCAATTTCTTATCTACTCGCTGTCCAAGAACAGCGCCTACAGCAAAATCACTAGCATCACACATAATTTCAAAAGGTAAATTCCAATCGGGAGGTTCAACTACAGGAGCAGTTGTTAAGGCTTTCTTTAGAGTTTCAAAAGCTTCCTTACAATCATCATCAAAAACAAAAGGTACATCTTTTTGAAGAAGATTAGTAAGAGGCTTTGAAATCTTAGAGAAGTCTTTAATAAATCTCCTATAAAACCCAGCATGACCAAGAACACTACGAATACCTTTAACATCCCTAGGATAGGGCATCTTCTCAATTGCTTCAACTTTAGCTCTATCAACTTCAATACCTCTCTCGGAAATTTTATGTCCCAATACAATTCCTTCATTAACCATAAAGTGGCATTTCTCCCAATTAAGAACAAGATTAGTTTCTTCACATCTCTGCAATACTTTATCAAGGTTTCGCAAGCAATTATCAAAAGAATTCCCATAGACAGAAAAATCATCCATGAATACCTCTACAATACTCTCACAAAATCCATGAAAAATAGCAGACATGCATCTTTGAAAAGTAGCAGGAGCATTACATAGACCAAAAGGCATACACCTATAAGCATAGGTTCCATAGGGACAAGTGAAGGTGGTTTTCTCTTGATCTTTAGTTTTAACAGCAATTTGTGAAAACCCAGAATAACCATCAAGAAAGCATAAATGAGTATTTTTAGACAACCTTTCTAACATTTGATCAATAAAAGGTAAAGGGTAATGATCTTTCTTAGTAACCTTATTAACTTTTCTATAATCAATGCACATTCTATACCCTACAACTACTCTTTGAGGGATGAGCTCGTCATTATCATTAGGCACAACAGTCATTCCTCCTTTCTTAGGAACACAATGCACAGGACTAACCCATCTACTATCAGCAATAGGATATATAATACCAGCTTCAAGAAGTTTTAATACCTCATTCCTTACCACATCCTTCATCTTCGGAATTAGACGACGTTGATGTTCAACAACGAGCTTTGCATCATCTTCCATATTGATAGCATGTTGGCAAATAGAGGGAGAAATCCCCTTCAAGTCATCAAGAGTGTAGCCAATAGCTCCTCGGTGTTTCTTCAATATTTCCAATAACCTTTCTTCCTCAATATCTGAAAGCTTAGAACTAATAATAACAGGATATATTTTCTTATCATCTATATGAGCATACTTAAGATTATCAGGCAATGGTTTTAAATCAAAAACAGGATCTTCCTTTGGTGGTGGTGTTGTACCTAAATCTTCAACTGGCAAGTCATGTTTAAGAATAGGTTGACGAAGGAAAATTTCATCAAGCTCATTCCTTTCTTCCCTAAAAACTTCACTCTCACTATTCTCCAAATGTTGCTGCAATGGATTATTAGGAGCAAGAGCAATAGACGCGCACTGTTCAACTCTAAAATCATTATTAGACAAATCAGCTTTATAAGGAGTTTTGGCAAATTTAGAGAAATTAAATTCATAAGATTCACCAGCAAATTTAGTCATAATTTTTTCCTTCTTGCAATCTATAACAGCTCCACAAGTATTTAGGAAAGGTCTACCAAAAATAATAGGACAATACTTACTAGCAGCAGAACCAAGTACCAAAAATTCAGTAGGATATTTAATCTTACCACATAGAACTTCCACATCTCGAGTAATACCAATAGGAGAGATAGTTTCTCTATTAGCTAGTCGAATAACCACATCAATATCTTCAAGTTCACAAGAACCAATTTCATGCATGATCTCCGTATAAAGCTCATAAGGAATGGCGCTAATACTTGCACCAATGTCACATAAACCATAATAACAATGATCACCAATTCTAATAGAGAGCATAGGAACACTAGCTTTTCTAGACTTATTAGGATGCGAAACAATATTAGAAGTATCTTCACAGAAAATAATATGACCATCTTCTACATTTTCAGTCACAAGATATTTAACTATTGCAACAGCAGATTCAACCTTAATTTGTTCTTCAGGTTCTATAGGTTTCTTTGCACTTTTATTAACCGCACTAGATATCAGAGTACTCCTTCATTTTAGCAGGGAAAGGAGTTTTTTCAATATAAGCTTCAGGAAGAATATGATCAACAAATTATAGCACATTTATTTATAGATGAATCAATTTTATCTTTATATGGTTCATGATACTTATCAAAATTCTTCCTAGGCAATTCAAAGTGAGACGCAAAAGCTTTATAAAGATTTACAATGATTTGAGAATCAAGACCATAAGTAGCACTAATATTACGAAATTTATCAGTATCCATAAAAACTTCAATGCATTTATAATCAAAGTTTATACCTGACTCTCTATCTTTGTCGTTCTCCCATCCTTCAGTATTCTCCTGGATCCGATCAAGAAGGTCCCTTTTAAACTCTTCTTTGTTGCGTGTAAATGATCAGAACAAGAAGTATCCAGCAAATTCTTATCTTGAAAAGACAATCTTGCATAGAAATTATCAATAATAATATTATCAGGAAGCTCATGAATGGGGCATTTGAGCATTAAAGACTTCAATCTCCCCCAAGCTTGGGCAATACTTTCTCCATCATGAGGCCAGAAATTATATATGCGGTTCCGATCTTTGTGAATTTCACTTGGAGGATAGAATTTGGAATAAAATAAAGGCACAATGTCCTCCCAATCAAGAGAATCTCTATTCTTCAGCAATTTATACCAATGCGCTGCTTTACCAGACAGCGATATAGAGAATAGTTTCTTCCTAACTTCATCCATAGCAATACCTGCACATTTGAATAACCCGCATAATTCATGTAAAAAAAATAAATGATCACCAGGATGGACTGTTCCATCCCCTTCATAGCGGTTATCCGCAACACGTTCAATAATTTTCATAGGTATTTTGTATGGAACCTCTTTCTCACCTGGCGCCTCATCCACTAAGTTTGCAGTAGTAGTAGATTTTCCAAAGAGGAATTCAAGAGAAGACCTCTCCATAATAATTTATAGCAGTAGGCAGAAATAAAAACAGCACGTACATTAAAAAGTTTCCCTTACCAATTCCACTTACCAATAGCGCTTCACTCCCCGGCAACGGCGCCAGAAAATAGTCTTGATAACCCACAAGTATAGGGGGTGTATCGTAGTATCTTCGATAAGTAAGAATGTCGATCCCAACGAGGAGCAGAAGGTGTTGACAAGCGTTTCGATGAAGGATTCACTGTAAATGCTCACAGACAAGTATTCGGGGGTTTGATATAGCAGATGAATAAAGTACAAGTAAATAAAGTGCGAGAGAAATAATTGCAGCGAGTGGCCCAATCCTTTTTAGCACAAAGGACAAGCCGGTTTGTTTACTTATAATGACCAAACGTTCTTGAGGACACACGGGAATTTAGTCTAGTGCTTTCGCTTCATATAGCTGATTAATCTTCATTGTTTTAATAAGTGTTGTGTGGGTTAACCTATGCTAATGTACCGCCCTTCCTAGGAGTAATACATACTTGTGATTATACCCCTTGCAAGCATCCGCAACTACAAGAAAGTAATTAAGATAAATGTAACCACAACCTTAAACTCTGAGATCCTGCTATCCCTCCTGCATCGATATACTAACGGGGGTTTAGGTTTCTGTCACTCCGGCAACCCCGCAATTAGCAAACGAATACAAGATGCACTCCCCTAGGCCCATAAATGGTGAAGTGTCATGTAGTCGACGTTCACATGACACCACTAGAAGAATAACACCACAACTTAAATATCATAACATTGAATACTAACCAACATAATTCACTACTAACATTTAGACTTCACCCATGTCCTCAAGAACTAAACGAACTACTCACGAGACATCATATGGAACATGATCAGAGGTGATATGATGATGAATAACAATCTGAACATAAACCTTGGTTCAATAGTTTCACTCAATAGCATCAATAACAAGTAGAAATCAACACCGGGAGAGTTTCCCCTGTCAAACAATCAAGATCAAACCCAAATTGTTACAGTGGTGACGAGGTGCAGCGGTGGAGATGGTGGTGATGATGATGATGATGATGATGATGATGGAGATGATGATGGAGATGATGTCCAGCTCGATGACGGTGACGATGGCGTCGATTTCCCCCTCCGGGAGGAATTTCCCCGGCAGATTTCAGCCTGCCGGAGAGCTCTTTTCTCTCTGGTGTTCTCCGCCCCGTAGAGGCGGCTGTGACTCTTCGCGACTATCCTCTGGGGCTTAGCTTTTCGGGACGAAGACGTACGCGAAGAAAAGGAGGCAAGAGGGTGCTGTGGGCCCCCTCCTCACGGGCGGCGCGGCCAGGCCTTGGGCCGCGCCAGCCATGAGGTGGGCCCACCTCGGGTCCCCTCGGCTCCCCCTTCTGGCTCCTTCGTCTTCGGAAAAATAGGATTTTCCATATAATTTCCGTCAAGTTGATCTTCCGAAATACCGCATTCGACGGTGCTTTTTCAAAGAATCGACTCGGTGCGCGATCCTCCAATAATCAGGAATCATGCAAAATAGATGAAATAACATAAGTATCATCTCCAAATATGAAATATTTCAATGAATAACAGCAAATTATGATATAAAATAGTGATGCAAAATGGACGTATCACACCGTCCGAAGGCTGTTATCGTGGCGAAGTTCGAGCATCGGGCAGAGAAGGTGCACTACTACTTTGATAAATTCCACGCTCATCTCACGATGGTTTGGAAGACTTTGTTCCCTCTGGATCAAGCACCCGAAACTCTGTCTGCTTTGTTTACCCGATTCAAATCTCCTGAGAGGATTCGACTGCTGGTGCGGAAAGAGCTCCTGGCTGGTGCTGAACTTGCCTTTGCTTTAGTATTGGCATGTCACCATCTTTAGACTTGAAGGCCATAGCAAATACCGAGAGAAATTTGGACCAATATTATGATATCGCCAGAGGTCCTGCGTATACCATCATTTCAAGGATGGAGACAGGTATCGAAAGAGATCTGAGGGCCCAAGGGAACCAGGGAGCCCCGTCGTGAATGTAATAACCTTGTACCTGCATAAGATTGTTTTGTGTAAATTCAACGTGTGCTTTGCACATCATGTAGTTCTGTCGAATTTGTTAATTCGATTGATAATTTATTGTTGAGGGCGGCTGAGTGATCAATTCAGCCTGCTCTCCCGACGACTTCGTTGTAGTTTGCAAATTTATTGCGAAGTCGATACGTAAGTTGTGTAGGAGCGATACCCGTCGACTTAGTCGAGGGAATTTAAACGCTTGGCTTCGTCACACGGTGCACTGGTTTGAGCCTCTTTTTGTGATAGTATAACCATCGACTGCAGCACTCGCGTATTTTCTCGAGGCTTGGATTGGTTGTTTTGTGTGTCATTAACCTTAGCTCTCGCTGAGAGTATTTAATTAATGACACTGTGCGAGCGTGTTTTTGTCCAACGCTCCCGATGGGAGTAAGAGCCAACGACAGGGGCCCCGAACGATTTGTTCGGATAATGAGGCCTGGATCAAGGAAAAAGGTAGAAAATCTGATTAGAATTTTATTCATAATATAAAAGCGACCTTAAGGGCTGTCGAGTAAATAAAAACAATTGTATCCTATGTATAGAACCGTCGCAAATGTGCGACGTTCCATGGATTCTCAACGTCTTTTCCCGAAGTTGGGTTTTTGAGCCGATATGCTCCTCCTGGTATCACTTCAGTGATGATGTATGGTCCTTCCCATGGAGATTCGAGTTTCAAGGGTCTCTCTTGCTTCAACCACAGTACCATATCTCCAACCTTAAAGCTTTGACTGCGTATTCGTCGGCTGTGATAATTTCTCAACTCCTGCTGGTATACCGTCGTTCTTGCTAAAGCAATATCTCGAGCTTCGTCAAGGAGGTCCACAGCATCCTGCATCGCGATGTTGGAAGAAGATTTTGTGTATGCTGTCACCCGAGGAGCTTCGAACCGAACATTGGCTGGCAGGACTGCTTCGGCTCCATGTACCAAGAAGAACGGGGTGTATTGGGTCGACCTGTTAGGTGTAGTACACAAACTCCAAAGTACAGATGGTAAATCCTCGACCCAGGCTCCTGCCGCACCCGTAAGGCGTTTCTTGAGGCCATCCCCTATTAAATCGTTGATCCTTTCCACCTGGCCGCTGGTCTGTGGGTGGGCCACTGATGCAAATTTCAGTTTGATTCCTCCGTCATCACAAAATTTTCGAAATTTTTTGGAGTCAAAGTTAGATCCGTTGTCTGTGACGATACTGTGAGGCATACCAAATTGACAGGTTATTTCCCTGAAGAACTGAACTGCTCTTTCGGCTTTCTGGTTTCGAACAGGTACTGCCTCGATCCACTTGGTGAATTTGTCGACTGCGACCAGTAGGTACGTGTGTCCTCCAGGCGACGACCTTGGCAGTGGTCCAACTTGGTCGAGTCCCCATTGAGCGAAGGGCCACGCCAGAGGTATTGTCATCAGATCTGTCGCAGGGGCGTGTGGTTTTGGTGAGAAACGCTAGCAGGGGTCGCACTTCATGACCAGATCTCGAGCATCCGATGCCGCCGTTGGCCAGTAAAATCCTGCCCTGAAGGCTTTCGCCACAAGGGCCCTGCTTCCCACATGATGTCCGCAAGTTCCTTCGTGTATCTCGCGCAACAGTGCTTTTCCATCGTCAATGGCAATACACCTTTGAAAGATACCAGAGATGCTACGTTTGTAGAGTTCACCATTTACCACAGTAAATGCTTTCGACCGTCTGACGATTCGTCTTGCTTCCACCGGATCCTCAGGCAACTCTTGCTTCGTCAAGTACGCTAGGAACGGTTTGGTCCATAGTGGCTCGAGGAGGAGAACCTGTTCCGCAGATGTAGGTGGAGATTCTTCGGCAGCTTGTTGCAGGCTTGCCTCTGGTTCGTCAGCCGAAGTCTTTGGGAGTGTCGACGCTTTCTCTTTTATCGATCGTTGAGTGATAACTTCGTAGAACACTCCGTCTGGAATGGGGGAGCACATGGACCCGATGTTCGCCAGAGTGTCGGCCTCCTCGTTGCTGGCTCTGCCGATATGTTTAAGCTCGCACCCTTCGAATTTGGCTTCCATATTTTGGTACAACTGTCGGTAGGCGATCATGTTGTCACTGACCGCGTCGCATAGATTCATCGACTGCTGTACCACCAGGTTTGAATCTCCGTAAATTTCCAGGCGAGTCGCTCCACATGCCTTTGCCATCTTCATTCCATGCAGCAGTGCTTCGTATTCTGCTTCGTTGTTTGTTGGCAGGGAGAAATTCATACGTAGTATGTACTTCATCTTATCTCCCTGTGGCGATATTAGTATCACCCCTGCTCCTGCTTTGTGATCCGTTTCGACCCGTCGAAGTACATTGTCCATGACCCCGACATGTCGGGTGCTGCTGGCGTCTGTGATTGGATCCAATCTGCGACGAAATCTGGGAGGATTTGGGATTTTATCGCCGTTCGATTGACATAAGTTATGTCGTGTGGTGCTATTTTGATGGCCCATTGAGACACTCGACTCGTGGCCTCTGGGTTAGTCATTATGTTCCCACAGACGACGCCAATTGTCGAGGGTACTCCTCGGCAATGCCCTCCGCTTGGGGCTTAGGGTTGATGGAATCTGAGGGCTGACACGAGACATCGGTTCAGACAAGCGGGGAGAGCGATTTACCCAGGTTCGGGGCCCTCGATGAGGTAAAACCCTTACGTCCTGCCTGTCTGATCTTGATTATGAAAATATTGGGTTACAATGGGGTGCCGAAGGGTTCGACTGAGATCTCGTCGAGATGCTAAGTGCTGCGGCGACTTAGCTCTAGATTTCTGGTGGCTAAGATTGCTAAGATTGATCATGTCCCTCGTCAGCCCCTCTCCTGGCCTTTATATAGGAGGCCAGGTCTCAAGAAGTCTAACCAAGTACGACTAAGTTTAGAGTAGTCCTAGCTCTAAACTTTCTTTGTTCGGCTCCTTCCTTGCCTTGCCCGCCAAGGAATCTTCCGCTGCGCCATCCAAGTGGCCCGCCTTGTTATCGAGTACCTTCATGGGCCTCCAGTTAGATCGTATAGGATAGGGCAATGTTGGTTACCCGAAGGGTAATGCCCACGTCACTGGCCTAGCAGGCGGTCTGACCGGGACTGTGGCCGGCTGGCCCGGTCTAGCAGCCGGTCCAACCGGGACCAGGGCCGACCGGGCCGGTCGTAAAGCCGGTTGACCGGGCCTGGCACCGCCTCCATCGACCGTGCGGCACGGCTGCACGTGATGCACATGGGACGCCGTTTGCGTCGCAGCCGACCGCCTTCGCCTGCACGGTCTCCATCGCCGGTTCGTCTTCGACGTCATCGCCCAGGACATCAAAGACAACGTCGCCAACGACTCCGATCTGCGGCGCGTAGTCTACGCCATGGCACGTGTAGCGCCGCCGTCGGTCTGATCAACCGACCCCGCACACGTCTCCGCCAAGCACGTCCCCGAGCACGCGCATACCACCGATTGAGCATTTGCCGCCGCGTCGCCCCTTCGGGTCGCAGCGCCGCCGCCTTTGGTCCACGCTGCTAGCCAACGACGCGCCTTCTGAGGCGCGTACGTTGCTGGTGGCGTCCCACCGCTGCACCGACGCGCCCTGCAGCTACGCCGGCCCCTCGGGCCGTGGCGTCGCCGCACGCGGTCACCTTCGCCGTCCCCCGCGCATCGACGTCCGAGGCCACCACAGCGCCGCCCCTTCGGCGCGGGTCGCCTCCGTCCGCGCATGGTCTTCGTCACGCCGCCGGGTCTTCCTCGCCTACTTATGTACCGCCGCCGCCTCCACCTCAGGTCGCCGCTGGGCTCTTCAGGTCGCGCTGGGCTCGCCGATCACCGCAACGCCCGTCTAGGCGTCCAGCATGACCACCCCTGGTCACCGCTGGGTTAGCCGCCTTCTACGTCTTCGTACACTACAGCTTTGCCGCCAGCGTCCTCGCCTCTTCCCCGACTACGTCACCTGCTTCTCTACTCCGACACCCGTCGTCGAGACTCGCCTCTTCCCCGACTAGACCACCTGCTCCTCTACTCCGACACCCGTCGTCGAGACCTCCTCTACTAGTCTACTCCGACATGGCGCGCACTTTGTAATGTTCCCTACCCCGCACGCCCGGTACTGGCAACACCGGTACGTGCCTTCGTCCCCGACGCGTCCCCGGGCCTGGAAAGCTCGGACCGGCGCCTCGCCTTCATCGTCTTCGTCTTTGCGTACTCGGTTCTGGCAAAACTGGAGTATGCCTTCGTCCCCGACGTGCGCCTAGTTCTGGCAAAACTAAGGCAGCACCTCGTCCTCGACGGCTCCGACTGCATCGACTTCGGCATCGACACCCTCTCCACGACTGCCTCGACGCGTCTCCGTCACTCTCTCGCGCACTACGCGCTTGCGGCTTCATGTGCGGCTACCTCGACACCGGCACCCGACCACGACATCGACCACGACATCTAATCGCGCGGCTACCCCGACCAAAGTTGCAGCACCCACACGCTCTCGGCTACCTCGACATCGGCACAAAGGGATACCACCTCGCCTGCACCTCACCAGCTCCTTCTACAGTCCAAGCATCCGCGACGCGACACCGTCCACGATGCTCCCGCTACGACTGCGGGTGAGTGTCAGCCTTCTGGGGTCCACTTCGGTTTATCTCCAGTCTGACCGTCCACTTCGTTCATGTTGTTCACGACGCTCCCGCTACGACTGCGGGGGAGTGTTAGAGATATATTCCGTGTATGTATAAACGGATAGTCTAGGATAGAGATAGGACTCTCGTGTCTTGTCTTGCACTCCAAGATGATCCCTGTACGCCTATATATACTCGCCCATGAGACTCAATAATACATTCAACATATTCCACATATCTCTCCCTCTCTATCGTTCTACACCTTGGTACAATATGTGCAATTATGCAAACCGAAAGCAAATTTACGGTTCATTAGGGGAAATCACCGCTTGTCCGTGTCAAGCAAAGGCAAAATCACCACTTGCCTCGTGTCAACACCCGGATTTTTAAGTCCAGATGCCTGTTATGTCATACATCGCAATCCCATGAATATTGTTGTTGCGAGATATAACAGTTGAATATCATAAGTCATCATTCATTACATACCATAGTCGTCTTACAAATAGATCACATGATCCAATATTACACAAATAGTTGATCTACTGATCAACGGACATACACAAGTTCATAGCGGAAGCGTAAGATACAAGGACTCTCTAGTCCATAGGCCAACGTCTGACGTCAGAAGATTCCCTAGTTGTCGTAGACATCTTGGTTGCCGTCATCTTGATAGTTCTGCTCCTCTTCATAGTCTGGCCATTTGAATAGCCAGGGACACAGCCGTGAGTAATTTAAAGTACTCGCAAACTAATACTAATGTAAGTGCTAACAATTTTGGTAAGGGGGTGCTAAGCTGTAGTTTATTTGCATAAAGCCAAATTTTAGTTCACAAGTATTTGAGAAAAGACTTATTCATGTGCTAACTAACTCAAGTGGGAACATTAGTGTCATTCCCACAACATTGTTGTGATTCAAAGTCAAGTCACCAATTCACCATTCATTTCACCAACATTTTCAAGAATCTGACACCGGAAACTGTATGGCCTTTCCAACCGTCTGTAACCGTGGACACGGCTATTCGAATAGATTTACACTCTGCAGGTTGCACACTTGTGCCACAACATTTGATTTCATCCGTCGGGATTACCCCGAATCATCATAACAGTACGCGGATCATCAACCATAACCTTTCACTTACAAATCCTAGTATGAGCACCTCTCCCCATGAGCTTGGCCTCCCAGTGAAGACCAACTGTCAACCCGGGAACTGCACAGGGCTTGGCCGTACAATTCACCTCGATTCACATCATTTCTCAACAACGGAGGCAGCCTCGGCATAACCCCTATGATGTGTGTTCAGAGGGAACCCATACTAAGGTGCATAAATTTCCAGTTAAGCCCTACCCATAATCAGGTATTGTGGGGGAACTCAATATTGGAAAGGTATCGCATTCAAACCAATATCAGTTTTATCAAAAAATCACCATCTTCTCTTGGTCATATTCACCTTCAAAAATCATTCTCAATGGAATGACTCATCATTCCAAGGTTTCAATTTCATTTCAAAGTCACATGTTCCCATCTAGAGTAGTCAAGTTTTAATATTTAGCACTAGCACTAAATATGAGGGGTGGCAATCTTGCTTGGCTAGCTTGAGACTAACTTTACTACTCTAGTAACCTTCTTAACTTATACCAAAGTTAACTATGAAAGTAACTCTTTAAATAAACAAGTAAAAACTTGTAAGGTAAAAACTTGGGATAGGCTTGGGATAAGAAAGGTAAGAATCATGGTGCCTTGCCCCAAGGGGGCTTTGCACTTTGCAATAATATTAGCTTGCCACAATGGAACTTGCAATGGTGTTAGCTTGGTAGTTGAGGTGATCAAAGTGCTCTTCTTCTTCTGGGTAGAATCCTTCCTCTTCCTGGTATTCTCCGGTACTAGCATCTATACACGAATACGAGTATACAAACACCAAGCAATTCATTGGCTATTCTAAACATCACATGTATTCACACAAACTATTCTATTCACACAATTAATACAAATTGGTGCATTGGTGGTCTTGCTTGAGGAAAAATAATTTCCTCTCATTACCTATGTAAATGATAGTTTCCATATAGTTCTTGAGGAATAATTTCCTCTCATTGAATCTTCTTTAAGATTTAATTTCTCAAACCATCATACATGAAATCATGTTAACCTAAGTCAACCATTCATCATCATCATTTGAGAAAATGATTTAAATGAGGTAGAATACCTCATACTATTTAACAATGCATGTTATGATTTAAAATCTCCAAGTATTTCATGTACGAGTAGTTGACCAGGGGTCCAAACTTCACATGAAAGTACTTGGGACAAGATTTAAATGAAGTTAATTACTTCATATGATTTGCATAATAGTTTTGGACAATATCACTTAATTAAACTAGCCATATAGTCCATTATTTAAACTAGGGCATGATCATCCAAAGTGACCATACCATATTTTCGCAGAAACAATTAGTGTAAGTGAAATGTGAACTATAGCAATTGGATTCACTTCAAAATTCAAATTGGTTGATTTTTAAGATTTAATTGAAGTCACAAAAGTCCCTGCATTGTTATTTTTGTCACATTAATTCTACACAAGCATTCAAGGTGGGACCAGTGGGGTTGGATAGATCTTTTCTCTAGCTTTCCTACAACATAAAATTCATCAAATTTGGTTGGGTAGAATTGAAACTATTTAATTTCTAAGACAGGACCAGTATTTGAATTCACACTGAAATTATTTAACAGGATTTGAAAACTGGGCCTAGGCGGGAAAAATAGACGGGCTGCGCAGCGCAGAAGAATTGGGCCGGCCCAGCTAGCGCTGCGGGCCAACTGACAGCGGGGCCCGTGCGTCAGTGAGCCAGTCTTACCGAAATGGTACAGGTGAACGTGGGCGCTTGGATTAGATCGCGATCCGACGGTCGCGCGTCGTCGTCGTCGTCGACGCGAGGGGAGGTGCTGGCACGGCGGAGTAGGGGGTCGGCGGCGCTCCTGGACTCCGGCGAAGGATGGCGACGATGCGAGGCGACGTTGTCGACGACGGGGAGTCGCCTGGTACCGGTGGCGAGGCTGGAGGTGGCCTGTAGCGGTGAATTGATCTGCGGTTGATCGCGGGCCTCCGACGAGAAATTGGCGGGATAGCGGCGGCGCTGTGCAGTGGAGATGGGCGGAGGAGGTTCAGGGAGAGGAGTGGAGCAAGTTTGCTGTGGTGATGGAGGCGCGGGGACGGCTCCTTTTATAGGGTTCGAGTTGGCCGTGAGGTGGGCGGCAAGGGCGACAGCAGAGCGGCTGCTCCGGCGAAGGAAGGGGGTCGGCGAGGTAGGCGCGAGGTAGACGACGTCTAGGCGATGCTAGGAAACTAGAGGGCGAGGTGGGGGACGGCCTGGTATGCGCGCGAGATGGCGAGGTTCTGGCGGCAAATTCATGGAAATCCCGCGATGCGGTCGTCGGCGACAAGGCTCGCGCGAGCAGGGGAGCGTGTCCGGCGGGATCCTGGCATGGTGGCGAAGCTCAACACGCAACATGGTGGTCCAGGGGAGGCGTGGTTCGTCGGCGCGACACGTGCTCTGGGCTGCCCGTGTGCGTGCTGGTGCGACGTCCACGACATGCTTTGGGGCAGCACTGGACGCGTCCATTCCCGGTGGTGGCGTGACGATCTCCGGCCAGGGTGGGGCTAGGCGGCAGTAGGGAGGCAAGGTGGCGTCAAATGGCAAGGTGGTCATGGTTGGGGAGGTGAGGAGAGGGAGGGAGCATGTGCACTTGCATGTGGCCGGCATGGCTTGGCTAGGGTAGGTTTGGCCTCCTCCCTTAGGGCTGTTGTGCATGGGATAGGGTGAGAGGGGGTAAGGGAAAAAGAGGGAGTGAAATGGGGCACTAGGGTTGGCTTAGAGCACTATTTAGAATAGTGTTTGCATAGTTCCCTATTTGCAATTTGCTATATTTCACCAAATTTGGTTGGATTCATATGATTCAAAAATTTGAGAATGGGGTATTTGAATAAGTTGCAAAAGACCAGAGACAAACATGTGTGGTGGTGGAATTTTAAAAATCAAAGAATAGCAAAAATTGGCAAAGTGAGATTGTTGTATTTGATAAAAAGTTCCAACTTTGGATGAGCATAGAATTTGCTCCAAGAGGAATTTGACATGGTGGTCTTGACCAAAGTTGTTCTCCTTCATGTGCTCTTGGATGAGGTGCAAAGAATTGAGAAGGTTTAGTTTGAAAATTTTGAAATAGAGGGGCTCAAAGTAGGGACCAGATTATAAATGGCAGATTTGACCACTATCACATGTGATCACAATTTGAGTTTGAAATTGATTTGATTTGTGTTTCTTTGATTCCAAAAGTTGTAATAAGTGTTTAGTATCATATTACAACTAATGGTGAAGGCCAAATTGGTCTAGGTCAAAGATTTGGAAAAATGGCATAAGCCATATGTGGGGGTTTTGTGATTCTCTAACTTTTATTCTTTTCTTTTTCTTTTCTTTTTCTTTGCCTCACTTAAGCAAGTGTGAGGTTTATTTGGTGTTAGAATGAGTTGGATAAAGGGTTCAAACCATTTTGAGGCAATGGGGGTGCCTAGGTCAAGATTTGATATTTTGGCTAAGTGCCACATATGCCTCTATGCATATGTTTGATTTTGTTTTGGATCTCACTTGAACTGGTTGGTAAGTACTTGGTTGAGTGTGTTGAGGTATTTGCAAACCATCTACCAAGGTAGACAATCAAGGTTTTAGCATTTGCAAAAAGTAGCCATAGGCTTGCACATGCCTTTTTCTTAATTAAGATCATTTCTTTTTATTTTGTTTTTCAAAGGTTGGTGACAAGAGGGATGAGGTTTAGGGTTTGGTGGGGTTCACCATGGTTCACCACCATTTAGAAAGATAAGAAAGTTAGGGTTCAAAAATTACACATTAGAGCTACATGCCCACATATGTCTTTTTCTTTATTTTGGGTTTCTCAAAATAGATCCACTTGGATTTGAGGAGGTTAGGGTTTAGGGTTTTGGAAATGTGTTCAAAGTAATAAACAAACAAACAAACATGGCAAAACACAAGTATTAGGTATGAGCACTATGCATAGCACTCTAGGTAAGAAATTTTTTTGTTGGTTCTCATTTTTCGGAAAAAGGAAATTTATTTTCTCTTTGTTTTAAAATTTGGGATGTTACACCTCGCCTGCTGGTTGTGGCATTCCTTCTCCCGTATGTTATGCAGTATGTTTCTGCAGTATGAGAAACCGTTCCACACGTTTGACACTCAAGTTTCTATGCAGTAGTTTCTATGCTTTTTAAATATATTTGCAAAATAAAAAATGGGTCATCCCAATGGGAGCACACCCAGCCGTAAAGGAATGCGCAGTTAAAATATGACCACGAAGCGACGAGCGTCCAAAATGCGTCTCCCCATATACCCCCAGTGCCAGTAGAATCCATGCGACGGAAGGAGGCACTACACGAGTAGGGTTGAAAATGAAACGGAAACAGACGGAAACATGCTTTATCGTTTTTGTTTCCCTCTATCTTATCGGAATCGAAAACCCCGAAAATGAATATAAAAACGGAAATCATCGGATATAAATACAGAACGGATACGTAATCGATAGGTTACGAAAACAGATATTTGCCACAACACAATAAGATAACATATATCACTTAACTTCGACAAGCGGCAATTCAACATAAATTACTACACATAGTTTAACAGCTGCATCACACACAATTATACAAAGTGATTACGGTTAGAGTAATTAGTGGACTTGATACGTTGCTAAGCCCAGTTTCATGTGTAAATTTAGGCCTACTAAATGCATGGAGCATCTCTAGGTTATATTTTCGGAAACTTTTCGTATATATTTTTCCCGAATTTCCTCTGCCGTTTCCCTTTCCGTCGGAAAGGGCTCCCTCATTTTCTTTTCCGTTTCCTTTTATGATTTTGCCATTTTCGTTTCTTTTCCTCCAAATGTCGCTTCCTTTTTCGTATTTGGCCCTCCATTTTCTTTTTCTTCGGAAACGGGTGGAAAATTTCCCTTTCATTTTCAACCCTATACACGAGGATCTGAACCATGAAAAAAATAACGCGCTATTTCGATGCAATAGCACGCTATAGCATTTTTAGACAGCTCACGCTACATCATTTTGACTCTATTAGAGCAAGTACAATAAGACCTAGTCAGCTGGCTATAATGATTAAAATAGTATATTATTGCTTAGTTGGAGGAGAGAGAGGAGGAGAGAGAAGGAGAGTGGGCTCTTAGAGCAATTTCAACAGTGTAGCCAGCTGCTGGCTATAAGCCAAGTAACATATTATTTATAGCCAACTTAGAGCCAACATATACAATAGTGAGCTATAATAATGTACTACTTTATCAATGTATGACCCACATTTCACTTTCACAAAGTGCCTAGGAGCACGTGCTAGAGCTGGCTCTTGCATAAGAGCCCACTCTCCTTCTCTCCTCCTCTCTCTCCTCCAACTAAGCAATAATATAGTAGTTTAATCCTTATAGCCAGCTGACTAGGACTTATTGTACTTGCTCTTATGCAAGAGCCAGCTCTACCACGTGCTCCTAGACACTTTGTGAGAGTGAATGGTGGGTCATACATTGATAAAGTACTACATTTTTATAGCTCACTATTGTATGTGTTGACTCTAAGTTGGCTATAGATAACATGGTACTTGGCTTATAGCTAGCAGCTGGCTACATTATTGGAATTGCTCTTAGCACGCTAATAGCATATTTTTTGACCGATGCTATTTTATTATAGCACGCTATTTTTTTCCTTGATCTGAATCAACGATGCAGCCCAGCGGCTATTCCGTTCTGCAAGACAGTAGTCAATGTCTACCGTCTCCAGGCGGCAGCAGAACGATATGCGCTGGGTGGAAACGGTGGCGGCAGCATCGGGAAGGCAACTGGCAGCTGCCGTGGAAGAACGAGCTCGCGCCACCTGCTGCAGCTCGCCGTCCGGGAACATTACTGTCGCCGCCGTCGCCTCTGACATTTTCTTTCCATTTTTTATGGAGACCGGGATAGTTCAATCGGGACAGAGTAGACACGGCGGCTAGCTACTTGGTGAGGGGTAATTTCGTCCGTGGAACGAAAAAGTGACGGTGTAGTCTAACAGATTGGACGGCAGTGTCATATTAGGCAGAAATTTTAAACTCGGTGTCAAATAAGGAAGGAAATTGATTCCAGGCGACGTTCCCGTCGACAGCGAGACGCCTGTGGTGACTTCGTCAATTTCAAGATCCAATCCGCCGGCTCAGTCTTTCGAAGGTGCTCATAGAGGTAGGGTGTGCGTATGTGCGTTCATAGGGGTGAGTGTATGCGCGTGTATGTAAGCGTCTGCGTTTGTACTGTGTTTCTCAAAAAAAAAAAAAATCGATTCCAGTGTCAAATAAGGAAGCACAATTTAGCCCAGTGTTAAATAAGGAATTTTCTCAATAATCACCGCGACCGCACAAGTAAACAACTGCAAGAACATCCCATTTCTGTCGGATGGGCCGGTGATGAAGGCGCTTCCGACATTGAGCTGGCCCATTATAAACCCTACTCCAAGTATCCTATACTTTCTCTTCATCGCTCGCTCCATTCCGGCCGCCGCAACTCCATTCCGCTCCAAGTCTCCCATGGACGCCTTCGTCCCCGTCGCAAGTTCCGCCGTGGGCTACGACGGCGAGGACCGCATCAGCGCCCTCCACGACGACCTCCTCCGCATCATCATCTCGCTCCTCCCTGTCAAGGACGCCGTCCGTACCTCTACCTTCGCCTCCCGATGGCGCCATCTTTGGCGCTCGACCCCGCTCTTCCTCAGCGACGACGACCTACTCCCCTCTGCTGTCACCCGCATCCTGGCCGGCCACCCGGGCCCTTTCAGCGTGGTAGAAATCAGCCGTTGCAGGTTCGCGTCCCACGACCACGAGCTCACAGAGTGGCCGCGCCTTCTCGCCGCCAAGGGCGTCCATCACCTCCTCCTCGCCAACAGCATCGACGAATCCACCGTCGACGACAGCGTGTCTCTACCCGCGGACATCCTCCGCTGCGCCTCGCTCCGGGAACTCTTCCTTGGTGGCTTCTCAGCGTTCCCGGACACCGCCGGCCTCCCCCGCGGCCCCGACGTCTTTCCCCACCTCCACCAGCTCGGCACGGTCATGATGACCATCAGCGACTGGGATCTCGACTACATTCTTGCTTGCAGCCCGGTTCTCCAGACATTCATTTTCGGGCACAGCACCACGCCCAATCTGATTAGCAAACACACCTTTACTAACTTGGCCAATACTGCGGAGATGACAAACATATTGGGGACTCTTTTAGGTGTACCATGGCGACGTGACTGTAAGATGACGGTGCTAGGCCCAGAGTTTCAGAATGCGCAGAGCATCCTCAAAGCATCTGATCTTACTGTTGACGACCCTTTTGACTGGTGAACCTGAGGCCGTCTATATATGTTTGCATGATCCAAAGCTTTCCGAGGAATCATTTACTACTATACATGCAAGTGCACTGTCCAGTTTGTAGGCAATTATGTCTGTTCTTCACAAAGAACACACTCCGTACATGAACATCCCAGCTACAACGTGAGTATGAGGGAGTGTTGAAACTAGCTGTACTATGCTTCATTCAGAGTACTTTTAGCATGTCTGTAGTAATGCTTCCTTCAGGGTACTTTTACTAATGTGAAACACTGTCATTCTGAACATAGTGCGGCTGCTTTGCAGCATATTTTATGTTCAGTGTATTTTTTTAACGGGGGCAAAAGCCTTACCCCAATCTCTTAATTAAGAAGTATTTTGACAAGGTAGCCCGGAACAAATAAAATACAAAGCAGGATTATTCTCCCGCTTGATTTGACCCAAACGCTTTGCACCCGCGGTTACCCACAAACGGACTTTCCTTTTTATTTTTTTTCAGGAGAACTAAAGGTGCCATATGCTTGCTTTTGAAGACCTTTGCGTGGCGCTAGTTCCAAATCTCCCAAGTAACAAGGAGGGTGAGGGAGGCGATGGCTTTGCGGTTTGGCATATGGGCACTCATCATGTTTCGCCACCAAAGCTCAATAGAGAGGCCACCCCCATTGGTTTGGTTGCTCCTTTGGAACTACGTTCAGTGTATTTATCAATCCACCCACCAATTCCCACCCCATCTCCAGACTTGCATTACAAATTTCAAAGCACAGGAGACCAACATTGATTTGCATTAACCCATTAACAAAGTGAGCATCCGTGCGTTTACTTTAATTTTGGGGCAAAGGCCTAATCCGGGTCTACTACTTATTTCAGAGTAGCTCTTGCCATCTTCTTCAATCAGAGGCATGATCGAGATTATTAGGTACCGCAATCCTGGAGGTATCTATATAGATACATTCTCAACGCTTCTCAAGCCTATCTTTTTCAATTCGCCAGACACTGAAGTGACTCCCTTAAAAGTTGCATCTCTTACTAATTTAAATCGTTTTGCCCAGCTTGTTTAATAGATGCCCCGTCTGAAAAATTCAGACACCCAACCTCCATGCACCACTTTCTTAAGTGACACAAATATATATCACATGAGGTTGTAGCAGTCAAGCCATTCTAGGCGAAGAACAAGTGGTACATAGAAGTTGATTGATTGCTCTCCCTACCAATAGTTTGCCCCTCGTTATATTGGGTCGGTCATGGAACCATATGGCTTCGTTCCTACCTCGAGCATGTAGGCTCATCTGCTTCTATTTACCATGGCTTCTTGACCCACAAGCTACATGTCTCGCAATCTAAGCTCCTGCGCCGGCTTCAGATCAACTTCATCACATTGGGCTGCCCCTGTGGCGTTTGAGGCGATTTGCCAGCGACTGGCGGATGCCGTTCTCCTCTCCCTTCTGATTCTTTCTCAATCTGCTCTGATTCCTCTTCTCTCCCCAATTTCCTTCCTACTCGTTTGTTCTCCACACTGAAAAATCCCCAATTTTAAGGTCCAGAAACACTAGAAGCAGAGGAAAAATCCGATACGCAAACAAGGTTGTTCTCCGTCATTTTCACCACTTGTAGGCGATCTTGCTTCTCCACCACCAAATCGCCATCACCTGCATCGTTTCCTCTTACCAGCAGCATCCTCCCCATTTGCAACTTCCCATCCACCTTCCGCGGGGGCCGCATCTCCATCCTCCACTGCCGTGACGCTGTCATCTCCTTACTCCTGGCTCCTGCTGCCTGCCTTACCAGGTCGCCAGCCTCGCGTGCTTCCCGTCTCCCTAGTCGAACTCCTCCTGCAAATCACTGCTCCACTTCCTGAGATTATTGGTAAGAGCCCCTGATTGTTCTACACGCCGGCCTACACAGCTGTGAACAATCTGGAGACAGGAAGTTGGGATAACAAATATGGACCGGCACCACCTTCAGACTCTAGCAGGTTTGGTGATTCTCTGTTGGAATTGTCGAGGTTTAGGGACGGATTCTACAATTGGTGAGCTGCGCTGGTTGTTGCAGACATATCGCCCATCCCTCCTCTTCTTGTCCGAGACAAAAATGACAGATAAAAGGGCAAGAAACTTCATGTGGTCACTGGGATTTTCAAATTCATTCGCTGTTAGTAGTGACGGCCAAAGTGGGGGCTTGTGTTTGTTTTGGTTATCTTCAATCAATGTCTCTCTGAAGGCTTTTAACAATAGATGTATTGATGTTCATGTCAAGCCTGAATATGGACCTTTTTGGAGGGCTACTTTCCTGTATGGTGAACCACGAAGAGAAAATAGATGCCACTTTTGGGACTTTCTCCGGTTTATGCGAGCACAGTGGAATGGTCCATGGATTTGTTGTGGGGATTTTAATGAGGTGTTATGCCACGACGAACATCAAGGCATTCGAGAGAGAACAGATAAGCAGATCAGTGACTTCCAACAATGCTTGGCTGATTGCGGCCTTGTGGACTTGGGTTTTTGTGGCCCTAAATATACTTGGTCTAATCGTCAGGATCCTCACCGCCATGTCAAAGCCCGACTAGACCGAGCGGTGGCTAATGTCGAGTTTTCGAATCTATATGAGGATTGTTTGGTTGAGAATGTGATCACCACGTCATCTGATCACTACGCCGTCCATATTGCTCTCAATAAAGGGAAGAGTCCTTATGACAGAGGAAAGACTCCTTATGATCCCCAGCCAGTGCAGCAAGGTTTCAAGTTTGAAGCTATGTGGCTGAGAGCTACTGATTACAGAGAATTCTTAGAGAAGGCTTGGGCGGAAGGCAGGGATGAGTCTCCTTTATCACTGCAATCTACATGGTCCAATTTAAATCGAGTGGCAGGCGCTCTCAAACAATGGGAGAGACAGTCTTTTGGCTCGATCAGATCCAATATTCGTAAGTTGGAAAGGCGTCTCAAATGCCTACGGTCGACCTCTCTCTCGGAAGCAGTGATTATGGAGGAGCGCTCTTTGGAGAGACAATTATGTGAACTTTTTGAGCGGGAAGAAATCATGGCTAGACAACGCTCCCGGGTGGATTGGCTTCGTGAAGGTGACCGGAACACGGCTTTCTTTCATGCTCGAGCATCAGCACGTAGACGTACAAATAAAATTAATTTTCTGGCCCGTTATGATGGCTCAATTACTGAAAACCAAGATGAAATCAAAGGTATGGTGCAAAGTTTTTATGATAATTTGTTTACTACTCAACCGTGTGGCTCCCATGATGTAGTTCTTCAGGCCATTCCGCGCAAAGTGGATGAAAACATGAATGCTGATCTATGTAAGCCGTATACAGACGAAGAAATAAAAATTGCGTTGTTTCAAATGGGACCAACAAAGGCGCCGGGACCTGATGGTTTCCCTGCACTTTTTTACCAAACTCACTGGGAATTCTTGAAGGAAGATGTTTGCCATGCTGTCAGATGCTTTTTGAATGGAAAGCCAATTCCTGATGGTTTTTGTGATTCTGTGATTGTTCTAATCCCAAAGGTTGCAAGGCCAAAACACCTAAATAACTTCAGACCGATAAGCCTTTGCAATGTACTCTACAAGATAGCTTCGAAAGTGTTGGCTAATAGGCTCAAGTCTCTCTTGCCGGCAATCATCTCCGAACAACAAAGTGCTTTTGTTCCGGGAAGATTAATCACGGATAATGCCTTGATTGCTTTTGAGTGTCTTCACACAATTCGACAACAACGATCAAAGAGACCATACTTTGCCCTCAAGATTGACATGACTAAAGCATATGATCGAGTTGAGTGGACCTACTTACATGGATGCCTAAGCAGACTTGGTTTTGCACCTGAGTGGATCAACACGGTCATGAGATGTGTAACCTCAGGTCGTTATGCTGTCCGGGTTAATAGAGAACTCACAAATCCAGTGATTCCAACAAGAGGCATCCGACAGGGAGACCCAATCAGCCCTTACCTGTTCCTTCTATGCACCGAAGGCTTGTCTAGTGTGCTTCTACGTAAGGAGTCCTGTGGTGAACTACAAGGTATTAGAAATGGTAGTCAAGGCCCTCCTATCTCACACCTCCTTTTTGCCGATGATAGCATTTTCTTTGCTAGAAGTGATCAGCGTAGTGTTCAATCTCTAAAAGAGGCTCTACATTTGTATTGTGACGGTTCAGGCCAGCAAATTAATCTTCAGAAGTCATCTATCTACTTTGGTACTCATTGCTCCAGTGACACTAAACAAAAGGTAATGGAAACTCTGGCAGTTACTAATGAATCGTTTCATGAAAAATATCTTGGAATGCCTACTCATGTGGGAAGATCGCCAACCAAGACATTCAAATTTCTAAATGATAAAGTTTGGCAGCGCATCATTAGTTTCTCGGATAGGCCCCCTTCCCGGGCGGGAAAAGAAATTCTGTTGAAATCTGTGGTTCAGGCTATTCCAATATATATCATGAGCTGTTTCCGAATACCGATTTCTACATGCGAGAGGATGAGACAAGCTGTTGCTGATTATTGGTGGGGCCGGGAAGATGGCAAGAGGAAAGTTCATTGGCGTTCATGGGAATGGTTGTCGACACCAAAATCTCTTGGTGGACTGGGCTTTAGGGATTTTTCGCTCTTTAACCAAGCTATGCTTGGTAAGCAAAGTTGGAGGTTACTTACTGAGCCAGATTCCCTTTGTGCTCGTGTTCTCAAAGGACGCTATTTTCCTCATTGCGATTTCTGGGATGCACCCAAGCCTAGATCCTCATCCTATACTTGGAGAAGTATTCTCTTTGGTCGGGAGCTTGTTAAGGCTGGGATTCGGTGGGGAATTGCAAATGGCCAAAAAGTTAATATCATGACATATCCTTGGATTCCTGAACGGCCACCACATCTACTGCAAACTCTCTCTCCAATTCCAGATAATGCAAAGGTATGTTGTCTCATGGATGGACACGGTCATTGGAATGAAGAAAATGTTAGAGCTTTCTTTCCGGAAGAGACTGCACAACTCATTTTACAAACCCAAATTAGTCGCCATGCTGGAGATGATTTTGTGTATTGGCCGCACACTCGATTTGGACTGTATACCGTACGTTCGGCATACAATCTGGCTCGATCTTTGGATTTCTTTTCAACACAAAGTATGGCTGGGCGTGGCCTACCATCAAATTTGGAAATTGAAGAGAAATATTGGAAGGCAATCTGGGCAATTAAGGTCCCGAAAAAGATGAATATAGTGTTGTGGAGGTTCGCACATGATTGCTTGCCATCAGGCATTCAGTTACGCCATCGGAATATCTCTACAAATTATGCGTGTGTGCATTGTGGTAGAGATGAGAGCATTCAACATTGCCTGTTGTTCTGTCAATTTGCTTCCGAGATATGGAGGCAGGTTAAAAAGCGGTTTGACATCCATCTGGATCGTGGGAATTTCCGATCGCCGAAGCAGTGGCTTTTTGATTTCATTGATAGGGCCTCACCAGAACAGTCCACTGTCCTGGCAATCACTATATGGCACATTTGGGAGGCAAGAAATGCGGTCAGGAATGATGAAGGTAATATCCATCCACACCGTGTTGCCTTCAAAATCCATGCTTATGTTGATTTCGTTTTGCTGCATACTTTTAAGTCTGTTACTGGGCATAGTCGTGAGACGCCATCATGTTCACCGGTAAGATGGTCTCCGCCGCCGCCTGGTTCAGTCCTTATTAATGTGGACGCAGCTATCTTCTCAAAGTTCCGCAAGGTGGGAGTGGGCGTCCTCATCCGAAATCACACTGGTGATTGCTTGGTTGCTTGCACCGAGCCACTCAAGGGTGCCGTCTCGCCAGAAATTGCTGAAAGCTGGGCACTACGTTGTGCCGTGTCTCTCGCCCGCGACGAAGGCCTCACATCTGTGGTGTTTGCTTCAGACTGTCTATCGTTGATACAACGAATGAATTCATCAACTAATGACAGGTCTGAAGTGGGTGTTGTGGTGTCTGATATCAAGCGTTTGACTACTAGCTTTTCTTATGTGTCTTTTCGCCATGTCAGGCGTTCGTTGAATGTTGCTGCACACATTCTAGCTAGGTCCTGTGAGTTTGCTGTTTCACGTGTGGTATCTTATGATGCTCCAGATTGTATTAGGCAAGCTCTGTGTATGGATGCTTTCGAATGAATAAAGGGCAACATTCTCTCTCAAAAAAAAAAAGCTACATGTCTCAATGGTAGGAGCAGAACATATATACCACGAACTTTTCGTCCGAGCCTGAGAATAGGACGCATCGGGAAAGCATCATCGTTCGTGTTGACGTGATTGACTTGTCCGCGGCATGCCTCATGGCCGACAGTTATTACTTTTTTTTTTAGATAATGGGCGCTTTATTACTCAAAAGCAATTACACCCGACCTCTGCATAACTAAGATGCACACAGCCGTTCAAACTAGTCTCAAAATGTGATGGAAATAAAAAGGAGGCGAATTACATAACAAGCAGAGTGAATGTAAAAACGCCTAGGAGGAAGGCGGAGGGCCAATCCGTAGATTATGCTGCCACCCATGTTGGGAAAAAGTATCCCTCGCCGTATCCTCCAACCGTGTACAGACCTCCATAAACAGGTCTCGGTTCTCCACCTTCTGTAGAGCAGACCATGAACGGAGAGTAGCTGCGCATCTGTAAATAACCTGAACAAACTTTATCATTAAAAACTTTGTCATTTCTACACAGCCATAGCGACCATATCAAGGCAAACGCTCCCACCCTAATGAACGTTCTAAATCTGTGATCGATACCATGCAGCCAATTACCAAAAATATTGGCCACACTAGTCGGGGGATACAGATCAGAAGCTATTTGGATGCATGACCATATGGATCTGGCAAAGCGGCATTGGAAGAACAAGTGCTTAATCGTCTCTTTTTGTTGACAAAAAACGCACTGCGTGTTCCCATGCCAATTCCGTTTGACAAGATTATCTTTGGTTAGGATTACTCCTCGACGTAAATACCAGCAAAAAATCTTAATTTTAAGCGGTATCTTCATCTTCCAAATTTTCTTGTTCTTATCAACTGGTATGACCGGTTGGAGAATGACATTGTACAAGGAACTTACAGAGAACTTTCCATTGGACTGTAAGTTCCATCGAAATTCATCTTGCCCTTCCGACAACTGAACGGATGCCAAACGCAACAGCAGGGCATTCCATGCAATAAGTCTCGGACCAATTAAATCTCGTCTAAACGTCACATTCGGAGGTGAGGTTGCCATTACGGAAGCAATGGTATCACTTTTGCGACGGACAATGCTAAATAACGCTGGATATTGTTCTGAGAGAGGCCTAGCCATGTGTCTTCCCAGAACCGTATCTGCGATCCATCCTTAATAATGAAAGTACCATATCTGAAGAAGAATTTCTTCGTTGCCATGAATCCGTTGCCGACAGTTATTACTGATGCGATAAATCCGTTGTAGTGTCCAAAACAAATCGCTGAAAGGAGTACTCTTTTGCTGTTTGGCCCTGCTCATCTACACTTCAAATGATCCATGATCGTGGATCTCTTGGCCGATTTGGATTCTGACTCTGTTTGGAGAATATCTCCCCCGCTTCCGGCTCCGCGGCACCACTGCGAGACAGCATCTCCTTTTGCAATAGAGAATGGCCAGCGATTTTTCTTGCGATATGACATTCCCTCTGTTGGTTGCTTTTGTCACTGTTGGGCCAAGATACACGGCTGGATTTGTTGGGCTAAATATCACATGTTTTTTTTCGGAAAGATAATGGGTATTCACCGATGAATACTTGTAGATCCGCAAGTGATGCTTGGATAATAGTGGAGAAAGCGCGAGAGAATAACAAAAATACGTCTTATAAGGAAAAGTTCTTTATTCTTTTAGATAAAACTTAGTCCCGTACCATCAATTGTTAGAAGAGAAAACATACCGTAGGGGCTTCCCCTACAGATCATGATTTAAAAAATCAGTTGTTAGAAGCATATTGTTGTCAAACAATAATTGTTAGAAGCATATTTTGGTCACAAGCTAGAAAAATATGATCCTTACATATATAAAAGATGATCCTAACAATTTCAACCTACTAGAAAAATGATGTCCTCATATTTGCTAGGGCAACCTTACTAGTTTGGTACAATAGCACAATTCACACAAAACACGAAAGTCCCACGCGGTGTACTAGTGACCTCAGGACATCTCTACCCTGTCCCTATAATTTAGAGGAGTAAATGTATCCTTGTCTTTTAGAGGGGTATATTTGCTTCTCCAAATTTCGGTCGTTCTACCCGATCCCATGTATTTAATTCCTTATACTCAAATTAATCCCAACTTATCACAAATTCATACATATTTGATGCAAACTAGTACATTAAACTACTAGCTACTAGATTATCCTAAATCTAATATTAAAGTCTTCATCGCTACTCGTAAAGATCTCGTTGATGGCCTTGTTCATTGAATCATCGGTGTCATCACTCGAGCTAGGTCGATGACTGGCACACCTTGAACTGTTGATGTCATCGACGTCCCGACTTCGGCGGCCACCGCCGCCTTGTAGCGCTCGCCACGGGATAGTGAGGACGATGCGCCGCCGCGGGAGCGACCTCGATTGGCGCTCCAAATCGGCGGATGGGAACGGCGGCGGAGTGGTGCTAGGCTTCTGATGGGGGGCGATAGCGTGATTGGGGAGGGGTTTGGTGAACGACGAGAGAATGGATAATTATACTTGACTAAATATAGGGAACTGAGTGCCCGGCGAGTATAATTTTCACTCT
Organism: Lolium multiflorum; assembly: GCA_030979885.1. Taxonomy (NCBI): domain Eukaryota; kingdom Viridiplantae; phylum Streptophyta; class Magnoliopsida; order Poales; family Poaceae; genus Lolium; species Lolium multiflorum. The sequence goes on along the minus strand of CM061750.1, from coordinate 154,482,307 downwards.
GAACAGCATAGGGAGTAGGTGCGTTTAGAAATATTTTACTCTTCTAGTCACGGGCGATCGGCTAGAGATGCTCTACATCGCCCTGGAAGAAACTCAGATCCGTCGCTCGCAGGCCGACGCTGGAATCGGACTGTTGACAAAATCGACTGAGACTGAAGATAAAATCACTCGACTGATGTATATATCACCGGTGGTTGTGGCTCATCAGGCCATTATAGACAAAGAAGTGGCACAAGAATGAGGGGGGCATATCTAGTGCAAATGATACAAGTTCTGCAAATCTGAAAATTTGTGATGGTAGCCCTTGGATCATGTACCAACGGATAGATTGCAGTCTTCCACCTACCAGCATTTACTCAATGTATTATTTTCAGAAAACCACCTAGAAGAACAGCCCATCTCACATATTTCGATGCTTTTTCGAAAGCTCAGACTGCTGCTTCTAGTTTTCAAGCTTCTCAGATCCCAATTAAAACTGAAGCATGCAGATTCTAGGTATATATATTTCACCAGTGAACAATTTGGACTGGAAGAAAAAGTACACCATGCCGTTGTTCTTTCTATTAGATCGGAACAATATCAAAGAAACCGAAGGAAACTTCACCAATCAAGAGATTTGATTCTGATTCTGCTTCGTACATGAAAAAATGGTAACATGGATGTATCACAGGCAGCCCAGATCTGCTCCTACCATGGAGACCAAAGCTCACGGTCTAGGCAGTACAAGACCAGGGCTGGCTGATTAGCTAGCTGCTAATTAAGACTCGCCACCAGAAGAGCAGAAGATACACGTATTGGCCGGCGAGGAACTGCATTAGTTCTACTGGATTGGCCTTGCAGCATTGGGAGGTGGGGGAGAGACAGCGGGCAGAGGTGGAAGTAGACATACAGAGAACTAGAATAAGGGATGTGATGATATTTTGTTATACTCTGGGTACCTTTGTGCGGAATCACCTAGAGGTGGGATGGAGGACATAGATCTTACCGTTGGTGCACGATCCAATGCCTCACATCTTCATTTTCAGATTTGCAGAACATGTGATGTTTTCACCTGATACGTACCCCAAGAATGAGTACCCCCGACCAACCCTGTATTGAGCACTTCTATATATTCGACCTGAACCATATATGTTCCTGCAAACGTTCAACTTTTCCTCTTCGCCCGCTTGGTGGACTTAAAGTGGGATCCGATATACGTATGTACATTCCACGAGCTTCACTTAGGAAGCTGAGAATAGAAGACACCGGGAAAGCAACATATCTCTGTATCGGCGAATAATGGTTCGTGTTGGCGTGATTAACCTGTATTTTCGAAGGCTCATAGCCTGGGATGCTGACAGAGGCGATAGGGTCACCGTAGTGTCCAAGACAGGAGTAAGGTCCCAGTACCACCAGGGAGAGAGAATGTTTTTTTTTTTGAGGAAAGGCAACGCGTTTAAAAAAACAACGGATACAGCACACACACGCCACCAGAAACTAGAAACAACCAGACACACAGCTGTCCTGGAGAAAGAGCAAAAAGGACCCAACAAAAAGAAGAAAAAACAACGAAGCCCCTGCAGATCCCCTTGCTCCACCGCCGCACCGCCCGCCGTCGCCCACCTGCAGCACCGTCGAGACGCCGCCGAGGAAGAAGACAACGAGGCCACCGCAAGCCACAAGCCACAGGAGGCTCGACCGCAGCAAAGCTGCCTAGAAGAACCGCAAAAGCCGTCCGGCAGAGACGCCGGATTTGAAGACGAAGAGAGATCATCGGCGGGGGACCTCCCCCGAGCCACCGCAGCCACGTCCACGCCACCTCCAGCCACCGGCGGAGCAGAATACGAAGACGTCCACCTTCTTCCGCAAAGCCGCCCCAGAACACTCCGGCGTCCAGCTGCATCGGCCGAGGCCAAACTCCTGTACAAGGACGACGAGGGCCTGGCGAACCAGAACCCTCATCCCCCTCCTCCACAAGCTTGCCGTCGCCGCCGCAGGAGCCACCGACGACCGCACAAGGGAGAGCCCGGGAGGACAAAAACTCGCCCCGTGGTGAAGCCCCCCTCGCCAGGACCCCACCGGCGAGAACAACGCCGGGAGCTCGCCGACGACACCCCGGAGAGCGCCGCCGAGATGGGGACCGAACCCCCGCACCTTTATTCCATGGCGTCGCCACAGCCACCACCTCTCCGGCGCCGCCCAGAAACCCTACCCTACTATCTACACGCCTAAGGCACAGATCCGGGGTCCCCCCACTCTCCCACCACCGCAACGGCGGCCGGAGAGGGAGGGGACCGACGAATCGGCCGTCGGCGGAGCTAGAGGGGACGAAAACGAGCTCCCTTTCTCCTCTCCTTACTGTAGCACGGGGGAGAGAATGTTACCTGTACAAAGAGTGGTCAGACAGTTCCTTTGCTACAATGACCGACAAGAGACAACAAAACTAGCCTAACTAAAGCTGAGGCAGAAAGACCGACAGAAGACCATTGTCTTGCTGTGAGCCATTTATTGTTCTCCATAATTTCAAGCACGTATATCATTTCCAATCCGAATATATGAAGAATATAGCATTTCTGATACAAACATATAAAAAAAATCATTTACACTCGTAGTCATCAATCCAACATGTATGAATTTATCTGACGAACAAGCACTAGGTTTCAGATTTCACCCCAAACGGGCTTTGGTAGGTAGGCTGGTAGCAAGGTCTTGGTAAAATTTCAAATGCAAATTTCTAAACTCATCATGAGGCGAAAGTCGCCACAGCGGCGTGACACGAACGAGCAGGAGCCCCTCATATTCCTGGGCCCTTTGTTCCAGTTGCAGTGAGCCATACCACTAGAAGTAGAAGTAGGACACAACCGCTGGTCTTAATTAGCTGTGCGGTAGGCTTTATCAAAAGCAGGTTATCTCCCCACACAAAAGAAAAAGCACGAGTATGAGGTGCTTCTCGAGCTTTTTTTGTGGCCTCCCGCAACGTTCCCTTGCTTTGCCCATTTCGTTTTCAGAAATTACACAAGTACTGCCACCGCTGAGCCCAGCCGTCACGTGTCTTCCTTTTTTTTTTCTCCCAGGCGTTCTCTTTCCTACGGAGTATATCCCAATCGGGTTCTCTTTAGAGAAAAGCCAGATAGGGTTGCCAGCCGCCGCCATACCCTGCAGCTCCGCCCTCTCCGCCACCCTGTAGCTCCGGCCACCCCCACCGACCGGTCATCTTCGGCCGCCAGCCGCCGGCCGTCGTCCCGCCACCTTAATTCTCCCGTCTCCCGCCGCCCCAAGTCTTCCCAGCTGACCGCACCTCCCCGACAATCCTCCCAGACGAACTCGTCCCGCCGACGAACTGGTTAACACCGACGAACTGGTCCCTTTCCCGTCCCGCAGGTAAGCCTGCCTTTCACGTATTTCTCCCCGTGCTTCACGCCGACGAATTTCTTGCAGCTATTTCGTACAGGGGTTATGATGGTATATAATTTGGTTGATGCTAATTTTGATTAGAATCTCCTGATACTGTGATTCGAACATACATGGTACTATAATTAGAACCTACATGTTACCGTGATTAGAACCTACATTATACTGTGATTAGAATCTAATATGTGGTACCCATGTGCATGTAAACATAATTTTTGTACTATTTTTTTGATGCCACTGTTTTGCTAGGTACATTTGTCATACAATGATGCTGCTGCCAATATTGCAAATTAACTTCACCTTATAATTATGTAGTGTTTTTTCGTATAGTCTTTTAGTACTTTGCAATGTAGAAGGCTGTTTAGGATACATATCACACTAGAGTTATCTACGACATATGTATGGATGAAGTCAACGCAAACAATAGGAGGTTGCTTGAGTAGAAAAGGATACAGGAATCTCGATGACAATATTTACCAAAAAAATAGATAAGAAATTTACGAAGAAGCAATTCAAGAACAAATAGGATGCTTTAAAGAAAGATTATACGGGTTGGTTGGAGTTGCAAAATGCGACTAGGCTAGGTTGGGATCCGGTGACAAAAAAATGGACGTAGATGATGAGTGGTGGAAGACTCACCTAGTTGTAAGTTATATGTTTATCACTTTTTATATCTATTTGTGTATTTTGTTATAATTTGAACTAACATATCTACCATGTTATTTCCAGCACCGTCCTGAATATGCAAAGTTCAGAAATAGCCACCCGCGAACTTGGAACAACAAGATGTCATGTTTAGGAAAGCTCATGTGACCGGAGAATCAGCGGCCATTCCGGGACAAGAATTAGGAGAGGACAAGGATGGTCCAAGTTCAATAATGTTGGATGATGAGGCCGCGAAGAAAACAACACTAGGGAAACGGAAGTTGGGTGTTGGTGAGAAGGAAAAAAGAGAGCCCGTTTTTGAAGGCGTACAACACTGTCTTGAGCAACATAGTTTCAAGGGTGGATGCTGGAAGTTTTAGTGGCAAGGAAGGCTGTGTCCCAACTATGAAGGAATTTTTATCGATGGTTCGAGAGTGTGGAGTCAGTGAAGGCATTGATCTCATGTTTACAGCGGCCAAGTTTGCCGTGAAAAGGGAGCATAGTGACATAGGCATCCTCAATGGGCCTGCCGAAGATAGTACCCGGGGTTTACTGAAGGCCCAGGACTCGAAGGATGAGAAGATTCGGAAGCCCAATTAGTGTTAAGGAAAGATAGATTGTATTAGAAAATATAGAGACTTGTAATCTTACGGGATGGGTACTGTTGTGGGTATACTTCATGGGTGTACCATCGACAATGCCTAGATCCGGCAAACCCGGGTGACCCATAGACGGTGATGTGGCATGTGGCCCATCGGGCAGCCCAGTTGCTGTTGATCATGAAGGATGAAGTCCGGCCCAGGATCAGTTAGCCGGATCCGCGCCGACCTTCGGAGGAACCCGGATCCGTGGAGGCCCATGAGGAACCGGGATCCAGTACGACGTATATGGGAGGCGGATCCTTGACGTACACGGCAAGACATTGTACCGTAGTTAGGCAATCTGTAATCCGGCTAGGACTCTCCATGTAAACCCTAGATCCGTGTGCCTTTATAAGCCGGATCCCGGAGCCCTAGAGGCACAACCACAACCATTGTAACAACGCGCAAGCGCCGGATAATTCCAGACAAGCAGCGGTAGGCCCGTCATCGTGCGGGTGTTCGAAAGCCGGGTAACTCGCGTACTACCGTCCCGAGGACACTCCGCCCTATGGCCCCTACTTCTTTTCCCTCGTGAGGATCCCTCCTCGAGGTACCGTCTACTAAGCAACGACGTTGGCGCCCACCGTGGGGCTGAGGCGTGGAGGCCGGAACCGGGAGGGCTCCGCCATGGGAAGCTACGACGACTCGATCGGCGTGGGGCATGTACTACGCGGGAATTTTCGATCATCCCTCCGGATGAATTCTGGATTCCGGCTAGGTCAAACCCCATCAAGCTCTCCATCGTCCCAATCGGCGGCATCCACATCTTCATCGGCGAAACTGTCGATTCCGACGGAAACGCTCTGGTAAGTAACGCTGACACGACAAGATCTTGTTACGGAAACCAAATGCTTACCCAGTTGGTATAAAAAATTGCTGGATGTTGGGTTGAGCGCGGTTGCTGGTATCAATAAGTTTGAGGCGTTTCTTCTCCGCCTCCGCCTTATGGGTAGCCGCGATGCTAGGCGCCTCGCGGGCACGTTTGGCTGCAGGGCTGGAGGGGGCGGCCCTCTTCCTCTTGGTGAGACGCGGAGCATCGGGAGCTTCCGCCTCAGATGCGGCTTCCGGGTCGTTGTTCCCCGAATGAGGGACTCGGAGGAGAGTTCCGAGCTCGCCTTCTTCGAGGGCTTCGAGCTTTGTTACCAAGCCAAGACTTAGACAAAATTTAAGATATGAAGGAATTAACAGGCACGTCAAGATAACGTACCGCGGTCCCGGAACCGCTGGTATGGATGTCTATGTTACACACGTGAACATGAAGTTCACGCGGAATCTTGATGAGGAGCCGGATCCTCTTATCGATGGCGTCGGAGGTTGTCTTTTGTGGCGCGCATCGGATCGTCGCGCCCCGTGTAGTGGAACATCAAGCGGTCCCGATGCTGAAGTGGCTGGATCCGCTTGGTGAACCAAGACATGGTGAGGTCCTTCCCCGATAGGCCCTCCTCCGTAAGCTTGCAGATCCGCCTAACAGCGCGGGTCAGCTGTGGCGATTCGGAGAGGTGAGGGCATTGTGTCCATGCCAGAGTTTCGCCGGCGGGGCTGTTCTTGAATAATGGCAATTTCCTGTCGCTCGCCGGGTCGGAGACGTCCTTCAGATAGAAGAAGCTTCCGGACCAATACCACGCGGATTCGGCGGGTGACAAAGGATTAATTTGTCAATGCCTACAGGTTGTAGACTAGGGTTTTGCTGGAAGTAGAGGGCAAGTAGATCTCGAAGGTTTCAGCCGAAAAGTACTCGCTGATTGTAAAAACTAGGGTTCTGTTGACAATAGATTCGATCTCTTCTTTGTCCCTCGACTCCCCCTTATATAGAGGATGGAGCCGAGGGTTTCGTAATACACAAGTTACAAAATTCGGGAAGGTTTCATATCCAACCCGTAAGATTACAAGTCTCTATGTTTCCTAATCTATCTTTCCTTAACACTAAATGGGCTTCCGAATCTTCTTATTCTTCGGATCCTGGGCCTTCAGTAAACCCCGGGTACCATCTTTGGCAGGCCCATTGGGGATGCCTATGTCCCCGAGATTTTTCTTGAATCGAAGAATCGGGAAAATCTCCAACTTCAATCATTCAATAATCTTGTCGAATTTAGTGCATAACCTTTCGATATGCAAATATTATTTTGTACAGGGATAACGGTAGTTGGGGCTAGTTCATCTGACGGATCAGGTACTAGTTAACTGTTCTAGTGGCAATCCACAAAAACCTACTTCAAGATCACGTCCCTGGACATGATCTCGGGATTGGTGTAAACTTCGACAGGTGCCGCTTAAGGTCTTACCATTCGTCGAGTCCCAGTCATATTTTATCGGGTACCTAACGCGTCCGTTAGGATTTTTCTTCGTATCGTTGATACGGAAAAAAGTAGCAATCCGCCGTCAGAGACGGTGCCACGCTCAGAACGGATCTGGGGTCTTACCTTCGCAAAGTTTTGCGGCATTCAGAGATTTATCCGCGACTTCTAGCGCTCTGAGAATATATTGTCGAGTGCTTTTTGGCTGTTGGAATAGCACATTTTATCGAGTCATATTTAATGACTTATTTTGTCTTCCCGATGGGAGTATATGTTGAGTTATCTATATAACTCGAAATATACTCACTTCTTTTTCTTTCTTTTGGTCTAAATTCATGGTACGCGAACAGCGTTCCCGATGGGAGTAGCCCCGAGGCTACAGCCAAGAACTTGTGCTTGGGTGTAGGCTCCACAGATTAATATCCTCTGCCACTATATTGGTAATCCTTCTCGAGATTTTTATATCTATCGGGTGCGCGACCAGCGCTCCCGATGGGAGTAGCCCCCGAGGCTATGAACAAATGCTTGCTTTTGGTCATAGGCTCTCGCCATTTCTATTTTTTCATACTCGAAGTTTTCCAAAGTAGACCCCGAGCATTTGGGCAAAAACTTGTATTTGGTCAAAGGCTCTCGAAATACTCTTGCGTTGTCGATATTTTCACCAGACTCCTTAGTCGAGTTTTTCTTTTACCTCAGTGACGTCATTGCTGATGATAACCACGATTACTGTATTGGAAACATGCGAAAACCGCTCCTCTCACTGCCTCGTGGGTCCAAATACCCTCTCCGATGGACACGTCGTGCAAGTGGGGGACACACGTCTCCCGCTTTTACTGGCACATGTACTGCAGGTTCTATAATTTCTCGTCATAATGAAATTACCTTTTACCCCTTGACTACGTGTATAGCATATGTCCACATTTTCTTCATCCAACAGTGCGCCGTTTCACCGCACCTGCGCCGTTTCACCTCAATCAATACTTCCACTCGCGCCGCACTTCTGTTCCTCTGGAAAAAAATCCTCCAGTGCTCTCATTGCTTTGTGCGCTCCTCCGAGCTCGTGCTGTTCCATCCTAGTAGAAATCATCACCCTCGAGACACACTTAGCACAGCGCTCCAAAAATCCCCAATGGCCACCGAAGATTTGGAGTGGGAAAGATCCAAGATCTCCAATCAGGACATGAACATGCTGAAGAAGCTGGGGTTCGCCAAGAAGAAGGATGCGCTGCGCTTCCCCCACGAGGAGAGCTACCCATCTCCTCTAATGGAGTACCGGGTTAGTTTCGTTGATCATCTCATCCGCGGTCTTTCCCCTCCTATCCATGAGTTTCTGCGCGGTCTTCTCTTTGTTTATGGGCTTCAGCTTCATCAGCTGACGCCCAATTCTATCTTGCACGTGTCGATTTTTATCACATTGTGCGAATGCTTCCTGAGTCCAACCTAATTGGGCTCTGTGGAAACGCATCTTCTGCCTCCGCCGCAATGGCTCTCACGGCGTCGCCTATAATATTGGCGGCGTCGTTATCTGTGTTCTCTCTTCGACGTTAAATTCCCTGATTCCGTCCAAGGGTGGCGCAAGAGGTGGATGTATGTGCACGAAGAAAGCTCTGATTCAGTGGAGTACAACATCGCCCCTTCGACGGAAAAACCAAAATTCTTCGCCGCCGCTGGGATGAAGCCCGAAGAAGAGAAACGGCGACAGCGGCGCTGATGACTCGCATCCGTAAGCTTCAAAGTACCCGTGGCAAGGAGCTATCGGGTATCCAAATCACAGCCTACTTCCTTAGGATTAGAGTGCAGCCTCTGCAAGCTCGAAAAATCCCCTTTGGATGTATGCTGGTGATGAAGACGTCGAGAGGCTCTCCACAGATCTTCCTGCAAAGGACTTGGAGAAGCTGATCCGAAGAATCTCCAAGCTTAACAAGAAGTACACCGTTCCATGTTCTTGCAAAGTTAAGCCATTTTGTAGCGCCAATCCTCTTCCTGAGGTAATTGATCTTTGCGACTATTATTCTGTCTTCCCAGATTTTTCCTGTCGACCACTTTATTGATGACGAAATATAACTGCTTTTTCGATATTCTTTATATTCCACAGGGTCATCTTGTTTTATCTTCTCTTCCTCCCCTTCCCGAAGGTGGGGAAATCTACGAACGGGCTGTTGTCACCGACGACAACCAGGGTATTTCTCGCCCTGAAAGTGGAGTCGGGGGTTCCCAAAAATCCGCGGCTTCACTTGAAAAAGAGAATGAAACAGAGGTTACTTCGTCGACACGCTCATCTCTCCCTTCTGCTTCTCCAAAAGGTAAGAGGAAAAGAGATGAATTTATTGACTCTGGTGCCTCCAAAGCTGATACTTCCCGTGCCGAAAAGACTGCACCTGATGCCGAGGAGAAACCTTTGGATATTTATGATGCCTCTCTCATCAGCTCGTAAGTTAATGCACTGCATTTGTCCCTTCTCGATACTTTTCCAAACTGTTTTCTCATCTTGTCGCTAAATTTGTTATATTAGCGATGAAGAAGAAGATGTACCCATTGACGCGACTGCTCGGACGAGCACGTCCCGTACTTTGGTTGTCTCGGAAGCTCATCCTGGTGGCGATGAAACTTCGCCTCCTCAACAAAACCTGGAGCATCCAACTCCAGCTGTGAGCCCCCGGGCCTCTTCCCCGAAGAGAGCCAGGATGGAATCAACCAAGGAACCAACCACACTATCTGGTTGTTCCTCGACTCCTTTGATGGAAGAGGTAAGTTGTTTTCTTTTGTTCTGCTTTGAACTTTCCTCTGCTTCTTGATGTCAAGTTTTTCTTCTTCCTATATTGATATTTTGACATGATGATTTCTTCAGCCTTTTATGAAAGAGCTCATCCGCTTTGGTACCCAATTTATCGGGTACCGCGATTATGCTGCCAAGCTTGAGGGTACCTTCTTTTTCCTTGTCGAACATATTCTGTCGCTATTTTTTGCTGCAGTTCTTTTACTCGCCTGCTTTACACTGGCAGAAAAATTCGCGGAAGCCAACAAACGTGCTGACGCTCTTGCTTCTGAGTTAGAGCAAAGCGAAACGGCACGCATGAAAGCCGAAGCTGATGCTGCTACCGTCGAGGATCTTCAAAAGAGACTCGACGACGCAAAAATGGCTCTAGAAGAAAATGTAGCTCAGCATTCTACTCGCGAGGAATAAATCCTTGGTCGACTAGAGTCGCAGAGTCGACGTTTTGTTAGTAAGTATCCACCCCCTTGTTGCTTTCTTGCGTCGTCTTTGTTCCCTCTTTTTGCTTGACCAACTCTCTTTTATTTTTCTCAGGGAGAACAAACCAAGAGTATGATCTGGAGAGCCCTGAGGGTGATCAACTCCTCGACGCTCTTTCTCTTCTCGAAATTCATGGCGATGAAGCCCGCGACGGCCTTTCTGAAGCTAAGATTGGCTTGTCGCGGCTTTTCCCATATTTTTTCAAGAAAAAGGAGGAACCCGCAACTTTTGTTGCTCTTGCCAAGTGCTTCACTTCCCCAGAAAACCTTGGACTTCAACTTCGTCAAGAGGGATTAAAAGTTGGTGTCGAAGGTACGATGGCCTTAATTGCGGAGAGTCAACAGCAAGTGGACTGGTCGAAAGTTGGCAACACGGGGGAGATCGAGACGAAGAAGTGGCAGTGGCTAATTAAAGCGGCGAAGCCCAGTTCGAAGAAGATCCTCGCCACTCTTGGATATAAGCGCGCGCTCCGAGTTCTTCAAAGCCGGAGGTCAAGTAGACCACTTTTGCTTTTTTCCTTTTAGTTTCTCTCCCCTTTTGGCACTGTCACCATAGTGTTTTTGGCGGTGGCTGCTTCAGTAGTTGTCTATAGGTCCTTCTTTTGTAATAGACATGTACATACTTTCAGAATGAATGGAAATCTGTCTTTGCTTAATGATTGATGTCAAAAAATTGTTTTCAGTTGATTTTTGACAACTATACGCAACTCCTTCCGAGGTTTTTCCTTCATCCCTTTCGAAGAAAAAACCTGTTGCTGTCGAATTTGTTGAAGATTCGTCGGGTAAAGACTCAGCGCAAGATTTGGAAGAACTTCGACAGCAACTCCAATCTACGAAGAAGCAGTCGCTTATGCTCATGGAACAATCTCGGAAATCCTCCGAAAGGGAAAAAGTTGCACTCCAACAGGCTCAAGATGCCATAACTGAAAGGGATTCTGCGGTTGCTGAGGCTGCTGCAGCTATATCTCGAGAGAATTTTATGCTTCAACTGCTGACATATGCTAGCTTGAATATGGCAGGTGTGCTTCATTATCTTTGTCATGCTTTATTTTTCTTTTTTACTTTGTCTCCTCGTTGTCTGCTGATTCTTTCAAAAACAGGTTCCTTCTTGGATGCTACTACCGAAGATGAACGCGTCGAAGCTCGATCCAATGTACTTCTCCGGCTTGCGCATGATCATGGTTCAAATTTTTGGGGCACGCCTGAACGGACTCGCCAGATCGTCAGGTTTCAGGATCGCGCGCTTCAGGTTCGCGATTATGTCGACTTTTGTACAAGGACATTGTCTCTGGTCTACGGTACCATGTTTCCTCGCAATAAGATGCAGAGACTCTTTCGCTTTAATGGACAAATTTCGGGATGCTCCTCGAATCCACGGCTTTGTGCGGGCCCAATTAGCTGTTGGCGCAAGGTTTGCTATGATCATGATAAAAATCTGCTACCCAAAGTTGGACGTGGGCCAGGTTGTTCCAAAATGCCTGGCCAAGATGGCGAAGAGGAGGAAGAACTTCAGCAAATATGACGACGTTGTGACCCCTGTTGCCGAAGATATGATGGATGAACTTCTTCGGATGGACGCCGAATTCTTCGTGAAGGGCAGCTATGCTGAACATAGCACTCGTGCTATAAATAATGAACGGTTGACGATAGATAATATACTGGGCAACCCTTGAAGATTTGTTGCTCCAAGGATTGTATCTTGTGTGTAGTAGACATAATCTGTATTGTAAAGTCATTATATTTCTGTTTTTCAATGCCAAGCCCCCGGGCTATTTAATGGCGATGTTTTGTTTTTATAATGCGAGGTTGTCCCAAGGCAAGATAAATTATATTTGTGCACTATTTTTGCGGGTACGAAACCCCAAGCTATTTGGCGACGCATTTTTGTTTGGCGAGGTATTTTATACCAAGGCGAGATATTTTGCAGATAGTTGTCGACATTGTGTATATATATATTGTATCTTCTGGGTAGAAGCCCCCGAGCCTGTTGAAAAGATGTATAATTCCACTATCTTTATTATATTGCAGCACCGCGAGCCCGCCTCATTAAAAACCTTTCCCGGCCCCACTCGGTGCCCCGAAAAAGGAAAAGAGTGCGTCTGAAAACTCGCGGGCATTTCAGTACATTGTATGTTTACAGAGGAGACTATATTTCAGCATCTAAGCGTAGAAACACCGGAGCTGCGCCACGTTCCAAGGGTTTGGCTCAGCAATCCCCGTCTTCTTGTCCTTGATTCTGTATGCTCCTCCTTCGAGTACCTCTGTGACGATGTAAGGTCCAAGCCACGGTGACTCAAGTTTTTCATGGCTTTTTTGATTTAGTCGTAAGACCAAGTCCCCAACTTGGAAAGATCTTGTTCGCAATCGTCGACTGTGGTAGTTTTTCAGGTCCTGTTGATATTTGGCAACTCGTGACAATACTTCGTCTCGAGCTTCGTCAAGTGCGTTGACATCATCCTCCAAAGCTCTTCTCGAAGTTTATTCATCATATTCTGTAACTCTTGGAGAATCATGCTCTATTTCTATCGGCAGTACTGCTTCAGCTCCATGGACCAGGAAAAACGGCGTCTCCTGCGTCGCCGTGTTTGGTGTTGTTCGAATACTCCACAACACGCTTGGCAGCTCCTCTGGCCAAGTATGCCGAGCTTTTTCCAACGGTCCTAACAGGCGCTTCTTGATACCATTGCAGATGATGCCATTGGCTTTCTCAACTTAACCGTTGGTCTGTGGATGTGCAACGGACGCAAAACTCAATTTGATCCCCACTTCTTCGCAATACGCTTTGAACTCCTTGGATGTGAAATTGCTGCCATTGTCGACGATGCTATGGGGAACTCCAAATCGAAAAACGATGCTTTTCACAAACTTGATTGCCGACGCTCCGTCCGGTGAATTTATCGGTTTTGCTTCTATCCATTTGGTAAATTTGTCGACAACAACGAGCATATACTCATATCCTCCTGGTGAAGCTTTGTGCAGTTTTCCCACCATATCGAGACCCCATTGAGCAAAGGGCCAGGACAATGGGATTGACATCAGTTCTGTTGCCGGAGAGTGAGGTTTGGCGGCGAATGTTTGGCACGCGTCGCAAGTTCGCAATATTTTTTCGCGTCTTCAATTGCTGTTAACCAATAAAATCATGCCCTGAAGACTTTAGCTGCGATAGCTCGGCTGCTTGCGTGATGCCCACATATTCCTTCGTGTACGTCTTTCAGGATGATCCTTCCTTCTTTGGGTGTGACACATCTTTGTAGCACACCCGAAATACTTCGCTTGTACAACTCCCTTTTATCACAGTGAAAGCTTTAGATCGTCTGATTACTCGCCTTGCTTCAACTGGATCGTCGGGTATTGTTTTGCTTAAGATGTATGATATGTACGCCTGCATCCATAGAATTTGCACCATCATGACTAGCTCATGTTCCTCTTCTTCTTCCAATGATTCTTTGGTGACACTCGAAGGTTTTTCTTCCTTCTCCTTCTTCTTTGTTTTCATTGGCTTTGTTGATCTCTCGCTTATTTCTTCCCAAAACACGCCTGGAGGGATGGCGAGACATTGCGACCCGATATTTGCAAGAACATCGGCGTCATCATTGCTCAACCTGCTGATGTGATTTACCTCGCATCCATCAAACAGCTTTTCTAGCTCATTATACATCTCCTTGTATGCTATCATACTCTCGTTGACTGCATCACATTGATTCATGACTTGCTGTGCTACCAACTGTGAGTCACCAAAGATTTTTAGTTGAGTTGCACCGCAAGCTTTCGCCATCTTCATCTCATGTATGAGAGCCTCATATTCTGCTTCATTGTTGGACGCGTTTGGGAACGTCATCCGTAAGACGTACTTCAATTTGTCGCCTTCAATCTTCAAGGGTTCCTTTTCTTTAGGCGCCACCAAGATTGGTGGTGTCGAAATTGTGCGCTTGAGATTCTCGAAAGCCCTATATGCTTCCTCGTTCCATTGAAATTTCTCTCCTTGCTTGATCAACGCATAGAACGGTAGCGCTTTTTCTCCTAGCCTGGCGACGAATCTGCTTAAAGCTGCGACTCGCCCCACACCGTTGTATTTCTTTCAACTTTGTCGGCTTCCTCATGGTTACGATGGCCTGTATTTTCTCGGGATTAGCTTCAATCCCTCTTGCCGATACTAGGAACCCGAGAAGTTCTCCCGCAGGAACACCAAAAGAGCACTTTGTCGGGTTTAGTTTAAGGCAGAACTTGTCGAGGTTGTCGAAGGTTTCTTTCAAATCTTCGATCAGTGTTGTCCCCTTTTTCGATGTTATCACGACATCATTAATATAAACTTGTACGTTTTTTTTCCAATCTGTCGCAAGGCACTTCTGCATCATCCGCTGATATGTTGCTCCCGCGTTTTTCAAACCAAAGGGCATTGTTCTATAGCGAACACGCCGTAAGGTGTTATGAACGCTGTCTTTGCTTCATCATCTTCTTTTAATCTAATCTGGTTATAACCAGAGTACGCGTCCAAGAAGGAAAGACGTTCACATCCTGCCGTGGAGTCGATAATTTGATCGATCCTTGGGAGGGGAAAATGATCCTTAGGACAGTGTTTATTGAGACACGTAAAGTCGACACACATGTGAAGGACTTTCGTGTTTTCTTCGGCACCATCACTGGGTTGGCTACCCACGTGGCTTCTGTAGATATCTCTTTGATAAAACCAGCATCTTTGAGTCGATCTATTTCTCGATAACATAGCTTTGCGGTTTGGTTCGAAAAACGCCGCAAAGGTTGTTTGATTGGTCTCGCGAGAGGATCCAAGTTGAGGTGGTGCTCGGCAAGTTCCCTGGGTACTCCTGGCATGTCAGCTGGACACCATGTGAAGATCTTCCAGTGCTCACGGAGGAACTCGACGAGCGCGATTTCCTATGCGAGATCCATGTTTGCTGCAATGGATGTCGTTTTCTTTGGGTCTGTCGGGTGGATCTGTACCTCTTTTGAATCCTTGGCAGTATTGAAGGTTGGTTCCTTGAGTGACCTTCCTGCATCTGGCAGCATATCATAATCAGTATGCCTTGGCGCCATATATTCTGCTTGCATCCCGAAAGTTTCGATGATCGATGAAAATCCTTGTCGCACTTATCAGCTAGTGCAAAACTTCCCTTTATTGTGATTGGTCCCTTAGGTCCAGGCAACCTCCATAACAAATACGTGTAATGAGGTACCGCCGTAAACCTGGCATAAGCTGGGCGTCCTAACAAAGCGTGATATTGAGACGGGAAATCCACAACTTCAAACTCCAGATTCTGTATCCTGTAATTCTCTCGGGTCCCAAATTGAACATCGAGATTGATCTTGCCCAGCGGATAACTTGGCTTCTCTGGCGTGATCCCATGGAAACGTGTGTCAGTTGGTTTGAGGTTTGCCAGGGATATGCTCATCTTCCTCAATGTATCAGCATAAATAAGGTTTAAGCTACTGCCACCATCTATAAAAACTCTCGACACATCAAAACCAGCAATTACTGCGTGTAAGATAAGTGCAAACTGCCCTGGTCGAGGAACTTGCGCGGGTGATCCGCAATTGTAAAGCCAATGTCCTGTCCCGACCAATTTAGGTACTCGACTGTTGGTGGAGGCATCTTCTCTGCCATGAACACTTGCCACGAGATTACCTTCTGCGCCCTGTTAGATGGCCTAGCTTTCTGAATCATCGAGACCGCACAATTGGAGTTGGGGTCAACATATGGAGGTGGATGTGGTGCTGCCGCTATTCTGAGCTGGTGCCGATTTTCGTCCGTAATTGCGGGAGGAGGCGGGAGGTGAATCTCACTCCTTGGCCCCTGGGAGTTTCTATTCATTGCTTGTGCATTGGCTATCCCTGCGGCTCGCAACATTGCTTGGAAATTGCGACAATCTTTCTGGAAATGACCTGACTGTCTCTTTCCATTATTGTCGGGATAGAAGTGCATCTGATAGGGCCCGTTCATCATTTCTTCGGGAGACACATAAGGTATTTGGAACCTTGGTCCGCTATTTTGCCTGTTTCCACGGAAATCACCTCTCGAGTCGCTTTGCTGCTCATTACTTCTTTGGTAATCATCTCGACTATTTCCCGCAGGATTTCCTCGGAAACCAGCCGATATGTGGCCAGGAGCATCATTATTGTAAGACTGGCGAGAAAATCGCCTTCTATTTTGAAAATTTCGACCGCGCCTCCTCTGGCGACCTATGTCGCTTGTTGTATATCGCATCTCTCCATCTGCCCACTTGTTTGCTATCTCCATCAGTGCTGATATTGTCTTAGGGTTGGTTCTCCCTAAGTCCTCCACGAAATCTCCTCGTCGAATTCCCACGAACGCGTCTATTGCTCTCTCGTCAGATATATCCTCTGCCGAGTTTTTAATAATGTTCCACCTCTGTATATATTTTCTCATTGATTCGTCGTGTTTCTGTCGACACGCCCTCAACTCTTCCAATGACGCAGTTTTCTTGCAGGTGGATCAAAAATTCCTCACGAAGATATCCTCAAAACTATCCCAGCTGTCGATGGAACCTGTGGGAAGCTTCTTTATGCAAGATCGCGCGGCACCGCTCAAGTGTACTTGGATGCTTTGCATGGCTGTTGCTCTGGTTCCGCCTACCAACTTTACCATCTCAAGGTAATCAACGAGCCAATCCTCGGGATCTTGTAAACCGTCAAATTTCTTGAAATTTTCGGGTAACTTAAACCCTTTCGGAACTCGAGTTTTTCGAACTCTTCTCGTAAAGCATGGTAACCCACACATATCTTCATCGGCGACTTCTGGTGACTACCGATGTTCTCTTCTTTATTGTCGCGCTCTGTCCACCCTTGCTTGTGTTGTCGTATCTCTTGCTCCACTTGTCCTTGGGGGATCTTCCACTGCTGTCGTGGGTCGTGGACTATTTTGTCTTGGAGTTTCTTCGGGAGGTGTGGCGCAAACGCTGTTCCCATAACTCCAACTCCAGCCATTGCCATATTAAACAATGCTTCTCTCGGATCCCCTGGGGGTGGTCTGGACGCAAGGATATAAGCTTGCGTTGCCATGTATCCAGCTTCGGTGTTTTTGGGATGATATTCCCCCTTGTATCAATTGACATGAAGGACATGTCGAGGTTTTGAATTATGTTGCCTATCTCTGCTTCAGGTATATTTTGCAGCCGAGATCTGGCCCTCCTCCGAGCTTCTCTGTGACTGTCTGCCGAAGTTCCTGATTGTCGACTGAGCTCTGCTCGACGCCTGCTTGACGCGGAGGCTGCCTCTTTTCTTCTATTCAGGGATGCTGTCTCTTTTTCCAGCTCCCTACTCACACGAGAAAGTCTATATTGATAGACTTGTAATTCTTGTGCAGTAGCAGTGGTAGTCATTGGTTCTGAACCATGCATGGCTTGTAATTCTTATACAACACTTTGCGCACACGCGAAAACCCAACGGCTAGAAAATTCCCCCCCACCCCTCGCGCCCCTCATTTCCCCACCGCCCCGCCACCGCGAAATCCAGCCGCCTCCGGCCGATTCCGCCGCCGGCCCTGCTGCTGCGGGCCGCCGCGCCGTAGATCCGCCTCCTCCCGGCAGTAGCGGCTGCTCCGCCGCGCTGTACCGACCGCACCGCCGCCAGCGACAGGAAGTAGACGGCGCTTCTCCTCCCACTCCTCCTCCGCGCCGCCGTCGCGTTCTCCTCCGCGCCACCGTCGCCATGTCGTCGTCTTCGTCTTCGAGCTTGCTAACGACATGGAGCGACCATGATGCTTGCTGATTTGCTCGCAAGGTACGCACCTCCGCCGGCCGGCCTCCATGATTTTGCTCGCTGATTAGCTAATATAGTTAGTTGTAGCTAAGTAATTTCATATGTATGTTTGTACAGTTTATCATACGATTCATCGGATGACGAGTACGACCAAGAGGAAGAGGAGAACATATCGCTACTATTAGCTTACCGTGCCGTTAAGAAGCCAAAATTTGGTGGATCGGTGTTTGGTAGACAGAAGTTGTGGAGAGAAAGGATTGAAGGGCATGAGAAGTTGATACGGTCGTATTTCAATGAGAATCCGATATTTCCCGGAAGCTATTTTCGGCGGCGTTTTCGGATGAGTATCAACTTGTTCAAGCACATCGCAACGGAGGTGACCAAGTATGATCGGTTCTTTGAGCAAAGGAGAAATGCCGCCAGAGAACTTGGTCATAGCACATATCAAAAGGTGAACGCCGCCTTGCGTATGTTGGCATATGGTATACCGGCGGATCTAGTTGATGATCATTTGGCCATGGGAGAGAGCACTTCTATCTTGTGTGTGAAGCGCTTTGTCGTTGCAATTGTCAATGTCTTTGGCTCCACATACTTGAGAGCCCCAAATGCTCAAGACACAGCAAGACTTTTGGAGATCAAAGCCAACCGGGGATTTTCTGGTATGCTTGGTTCCATTGATTGTATGCATTGGAGTTGGAAGAATTCTCCAGCGGCATGGCATGGACAATTCAAAGGGTACAAGAAGGATGCCACCATATTCTTTGAAGCGGACGCCGACCAAGAGACTTGGATATGGCATGCATTTTTTTTGGAATGCCCGGGTCTTGCAATGACATCAATGTTCTCCAACGATCACTACTAATCACAAGACTTGCAATGCGGGAAGGTCCACTGGTGGAGTTTGAAGCAAATGGCCACAAGTACAACTATGGCTACTTCCTCGCCGACGGCATATATCCAAGGTGGCAAACATTTGTGAAGCCGATTATTCAACCTAAAGGTAAGAAGCAAACCCAATTCCACAATGCACAAGCGGCGGCTAGAAAAGATGTACAGAGCATTTGAGATTTTGCAAGCCCAATTTGCCATTGTTAGAGGACCGGCTAGATTTTGGGACCAAGAATGCCTTTGGTATATCATGACCGTTTGTGTCATCATGCATAACATGATTATAGAGGATGATTGCGGGAAAGATGTGGATCATACCCACTACGACTTGATGGGGGTTCCCGTGCAAGTGAGGAGGTCCGCACATAGGATTGCCCGGTTCATTGCCTCATACCATGCCATTCGCTGCAACGACACACATGATGAGCTTCAAAAAGATCTCATGAAAGAATGGTGGAATTGGGATGGACAACAATAGTTGCATACTTGTTGTATTTGTTTGAAAACTATGTGTTGTATTATCTCAAAACTATGTTGTATTGTTGTATGTTGGTCTCTAAACTTGTTGTATTTGGTGTGAACAATTTCATGTACTTGTTGTATTTGCTGTGAACAATTTATTGTATTTGGATGGTACATTTTATTTGTAAATTTATATGGTTGTTTGATCTTGTTTGATGCATAGTTGTGTGTTTGTTGTTTGCGCCGCGCTGCATGCTGCAAAATGGAGCATCCGGCGGAGGTGTTTTTTTTGCGCGCCAACACGTGCTTCAAAATGGAGCATCCGGCGGGGCAAATATCAGTCTAGCGCGCCATCCGTTTACAGCGCGGCGGCAGCGTGGTTTAGCGCGCCGATTTTTAGCGCGCCTGTTGGAGATGCTCTTACAAGAATAACACATATCATTTACCAGACTTTCGTCGAGAAGGGCTACCAACGAAGAAGGAAGAAATTTTCAACTATGCGCATGCTCAAATTCGAAATGCTATCGAGCGTAATTTTAGAATTTTGAAAAATAAGTGGCGCATGTTGAAAGGTATTCCTTCTTACGGTTTGGTTACGCAAAAGAAAATTATCCTAGCCTGCACCGCGCTTCACAATTTCATTAAAGACGACAAACAGTTTGATCGTTGTGACTCCGACGAGAATTAACATCCCTAAGGTGCAAAGGCAAGCAATAACGACGGCACACGAGAAGCATGAACTTGACACATGATGACATAGCCAATGCATTGTTCAATGCTAGAGAACCTAGATCTATTTGTGCTAGCTAGGAAAATGATATGATACATGATTTGGATAAATCAATATTTGTAATGGATATGTCTTTTGACTAAAACTACATTAGCATATGTATTTCATAGACCCACATGTTATTTATTACACATAAATCAATAATAATACAGGTTCTCATAGCAGTCAGAGTATTTCAGACTATTTTCCAATTCACAATTTAACAGCCAGTTCAGCTGCCAAAGACTAAAACTTAAAATAGCAGCTTCTCCTGCATAGCAGATTTTCTGCACAGCCAGCCGCGGTCAGGCGAAACAAAGAGGCCCTTAAGCGACCAGCCATCTCGTATCAGACTCCTGGTAGAACGATTGAGATGCATTATCTTTTTCTCGGGCTGGGTCGGGTACCCATCTAGGTGTGACTAAATGCTTACATATTACCTACGGGAGTTAAAATGGAAAAGGAACATATATAGAAGGCAATGCAGATTGCTTTCGACTATGAGAATATATTATTCCAAATGTTGTTTCAATCAGAAATATCAGAGGATTGAGCATCTAGCCTTGTCATTTGTGCACATCAATTTTTTTTTTGCGAGAGCTCATACATACGTGCACACACTCACCCCTATAAACGCACATACGCACACCCTACCCCTATGAGCACCTCTAAAAGACTGCGTTGAAAAACTGATCGGGCGAGTTTTGAGATTGACGAAGTCACCTCAATCGCCTCGCTGTCGACGGAAACATCGCTTCCCACTGAAGAATATTCCGTCTTTACGAGACACCAAAGTGTCAAATCTAGGATTTAAACTCTGGTAGGCTGGGGGTGCCACTGCCCTCCTAACAATCACACAACAGGTTAGTTCTCGGTGCATCTCTATCCAATTACAATCGTTTGGCTGAACACTGCGCCCTGTGTGATCAAGTTCGGGAATCCGCGGTGCACCTTATCTCCGTTAAGCTGCCCAGGTCTGGCACTCTATCCGATCGGCTCGGCTGGCCTTCCCAGTCTGAATCGATTTCTTCCTGATGGACTGCCGTTGGAAAATCTCCTGCTGAGCCCTTGCATGTGATATCTTTCACCGCTTGGCCGTTGTGGAACGAAAGAAATCGTCGCATTTTCAGCAGCAAGTCGACTAGCCATGACCGGGTGGCTTTTCTCGTGGAAGAAGACATTAAGCTGTCGGCTTTAGCATCTGCAAGCTAGTTGCTGTCTTTTTTGGAATACATATTCTTTTGTAGTTTTCTCTTAGAATATCTCTAGCAGACACCCAACCTTTCTGCATGGCGATTGTATACGGTGGTGGATCAAACACGGCCAGAACAGATGCATAGCACGGCCCATATCACGATTTTCGTTGCGGGATACCATACCCGGAACGCGAAGCCCCTATTCAAGGTGGATGCGAGGGTTCAGATGGGGTAAAATCCGCATCCTTGCCTCCTCCGCCCGCTGCACTCCGCCAAATCGAGCTCCTTACCCGCCGCCATTTTCAAATCGCCGCCGCAATCGTACTCCTCTGTTACCGATGACGCCGCCCAATTTTGCTCGTGGCGACTGGATTAATTTGACGGGAGGCCGCAGTTCTGTGTCGATGAGGCGAGTGCTGGAGACGCTCGCCGAGCGCGCTGCTCACATCTCCAAGCAAGCGTGTCGCCACGCTCTCCTGCGTGGAATGAAATTCTTCCGCGCGCGCATGACGACGAGGTGGGGCCGTCGGCGGCGGCGCGATTGATCCTGTTAGCAGTGCGCAGGCCTCCTCCACCCCTGCCGATCGAGCTCAACACGAGCGGTGACGAGGAGGAGGAGCGCAACGTGCACCGAACGAACCGAGCGTCCATTGGGTCGGAGATGGCGAGGCACGGCTTCGTCGTCGTTGACTACTCCTACGACGAGACCTACCTCTTTGGTGAGGACACCGACGATGAGGACCCCTTCACGAAGACGCGCCGCCTTCGCATCGCCCCCAAGCACCATCGGGAAAAAAATCCAGTCGGGAGCCAAAACCTTGGTACAAACCCCCGGCTAGCTTATTGTAGTTTGGCAAACTTTGTATTTAGTTCATCTTTTGCAAAATTGTTGTAAAATCTAGCGGATTCGATGAACTTATTTAAAAATCTGGCGCCAAAATTATTATAATCATGTTTACAGTTCTTCTTTCCGGTATCTGTTCTGACACTTTTATTTCTGTTGCTAACATTGTTGATGTAGTTAATCCATCCATGTTATGCGGTTCACCCTGCACCCGGATGAGGTACCTGCGAGACATGTTATTATTTATATAGTGAAAAAGGCAGAGCTTATGCCATTTACCCTAGAAAAAAGCAGTGGGAGGCTCCCAATCTCGCAATGCACCATCTGACAGATTGGCTGAAACGTATATCACCAACACGTTCTTGGGTGTTGGACGATACTAGAAAAGATATAGTACAACAATAATGAGTTGTCCTACAAACTCTGCCAGCTAGCTAGCTGAATCATGCATTGCTTTATAATCGACCAAACCATACATCTTTACTCGTACACCTCACGAATGTCTGCTCCATTTCTCACATCTTGTTGTTCCATAAGAAAAGTATGTAAAGGAGAGAGTGAGCTATGTACGTGCATACTAGGTATGACGAACTTGACTTCAGATGTGGTAATAGGTGGCACCGGGAAAGCAACATCTATGTGCGCGCGTATGGCTTACTACCGCCACTACTCGCGGCCCTTAATTGATCTCGGCGCAGGACCTTGAAGTGGAAGATTTTGAAACCCAAAATGTCGAACGATGCCTGAAGTGGAATGTGGCAGCTTCGTCTCCGATGGTGGACATGGAAAAGTCGCCAGGCTGAGCTGGCGAGCTGTCTGTGCCCAGTTGCAGTCTTTTGTGGAGTGGTTTGTATTAGCTGAGCTGTTTAGGTGGTTGGGTTCCCCTCGTATTTTGCGCGCGCCAGGTTATTTTCTTAGAGCTCTCTTCTTCTATAAAGACTAGGATACATGCCCGTGCGTTGCACCGAAAGTGAAAAAATATTAGTTTATCATCGAAAACATCGATGCTATCTACATTTTTCTGGAAACGCTATACAGATATAGACGCTCACGTATACGTATATATACTCACCTTTTTGTTTTTGAATGAATGCATGCGCAACTTACCCCTCGAGCACCATTGAAAAAACTGAGCTGGCGAGTCTTGAGATTGACAAAGTCAAGACAGGTGTCTCGCTCGAAACATCGACTCACACTGAAAAAAATTATGTACATATAAGTGAAGTACATGTGAAGTTTGAGAAATTCAATTTCCCACTAATTTTTACCTAGTCAGTGCAGTGTCTGTCCCGGCAGGATATGTCATGTTCGGTTCATGATTAATCACTTCCTTGTTTTCTTTCATTGAGTTGTTTCCCTTGCCGTGTACCTTTCTCGTTGCCTTCTTGCCTTGCCGTGCACCGTCATTGGCATCAAGCCCTTGCTCAACACATTCAGTTTGCCAACAATTCGGCCTACGTTGCAACGGGTTGATCTTTATTGGATACTTTAGGCCATACAGAATGTCCTACCATTTAGAATGGCCGTGTGTCTACTGATGGTTGGTTGTTGTTCCATTATTAAGAGAACGTGATCTTCTTCCCCTTTATCGTGTACCCAACTTCATGTAGGTATTGCAATATCTACATGATCTAATTTGGCATGTCTCTCCGACTATGGTGAGCATCAACACCTGATACTCCTCAATGTTGTCGAGTAGATCGTCCAATGCATCATCATGTTTTTCCTCTTGTCATGAAACGCCATCTTCTTGGTGAACTTCCTGTCGATGGCGTCCGCAAGTTTGTCCTTCTTTCTAACAGCATCATCGCATGCCTGCATCATCGATTTTGCAAAGTTAACCGCCTGGCCCGACAACATGTCGTTGTTGCTGGTTTGGTTATTGCCAAAATAACTCAAGAGTGTTAATAAAACAAAATTATTCTCACCTGCACGAAACCTGCAATATGGAGGCACTTAATCATAAGTTAAAAGCTTTGCATCCAATTTTGAAAAATTCTATTGTTATAAGTACTATACTAAAGGTGAACAACTTCCTTTTTTCTGAAAAATTTGAACTTTTTATTTAGATTAACCTTGAGCTAACATATGTGTTCTTTGGTGGTTTGATTTCCTGTGATTCTTTTCTGTGTACCTTCTGGGGCTATGTAGTACTTTTGGGGTGTGACAGATTTTCATGTAGTGTTGACACGTGCAAGATTCTAGGTGATTTCCTTCATGATGGTTTTATTGTGGCATGTTATTGGTGTGACCGTAGCTACAAAGTGTTTGAGTATGTGGTGGGCCATCGTGGCATAGGTGCTATTGATTTTGCACAATGGCAACACTTTGACTAGATTTTGTATTCTTTCAGCGTGTCATGTGCTCTCTCGAATCCTGCCGATGTCCTGTATTTCCAGTCCTTCTCTCGGTAGTGTTGCTGTCTTTTTTGTAATACATGTTCTTTTGTAGTTTCCTCTTAGAACATCTCTAGCAGATACCTAACCTTTCTGCATCGCGATTTTATACGGTAGTGGGTCAAACACGGCAAGAACATACGCTCACCACGGCCCACAACATGATTTTCAATGCGGGATACCATACCCGGCACGCGAAGTCCCTATTCAAGGCTGATGTGAGGGTTCGGATGGGGTAAATCCGCATCCTCACCTCCTACGTCCGCTCCACCTATGGTACCGATGATGCCGCCCAATTTTGCTCGTGGTAGCTGGATTAATCTGACGAGCGGCCGCAGTTCTGCGTTAATGAGGCGAGCGCCGAAGATGCTCGCCGAGCGCGCCGCTCGCATCTCCAAGCAAGCGCGTCACCACGCTCTCCTGCGTGGAATGACATTCTTCCGCTTGTGCATGACGACGAGGCGGGGCCGTTGGCAGCGGCGCGCGCAGCGACGAGGAGGAGGACGAAGCCATGTGGGAGGCGCGCTACATCGGCATGGCCCACGAGGAGGAGGAGGAGCGCAGCATGCGCCAAACTAACTGGGCGTCCATTGGGTCGGAGATAGCGCGGCACGGCTCCATCGTCGTCGACTACTCCAACGATGAGACCTACCTCTCTGATGAGGGCACCGACGATGGGGACCCCTTCGCCAAGATCTGCCGCCTTCACATCGCCCCCAAGTCCCGGTGAAGTAGTACAAACCCTGGTCTAGCTTAGTGTAGTGTTTGAAGAACTTTGTATTTAGTTCATCTTTTGCAAAATAATTGAAAATCTAGTGGATTTGATGAACTTGTTTAAAAATCTGGCGCCAAAATTATTGTAATCATGTTTACGATTCTTCTTTCCGGTATCTGTTCTGACATTTTTATTTCTGTTGCTGACATTGCTGGAGTAGTTAATCCATCCACATTATGAGGTTCACCGGATCAGGTACCTGCCAGAGATGCTTTTATTTATGTAGTGAAAAGGCAGAGCTTATTCCATTTACCCTAGAAAAAAGCAGTGGGAGGTCCCAATCTCGCAATGCACCATCCCACTGATTGACAGAAACATATCACCAACACGTTCTGGATGTTGGACGATACTAGAAAAGAGATAGTACAACAATAACGAGTTGTCCTACAAACTCTGCCAGGTAGCTAGCTGAATCGGGCATTTCTCACGTTTTCTTGTACACCTCAGGAATGTCTGCTTGCATTTCACACATTTTCTTGTTCCATAAGGAAAGTATGTAAAGGAGAGAGTGAGCATTGTACGTGCATACTATGAATCACGAACTTGACTTCAGATATGGTACTAGGTGGCACCGGGAAAGCAATATCTATGTGCGCGCGTATGGCTTACTACCGCCACTACTCGCGGCCCTTCATTGATGTCGGCTCAGGACCGTGAAGTGGAGGCCTTTGAAACCCAGACTATCGAACGAGGCCTGAAGTGGAGGAAGTACTGGCTACACTTTGGCGCCGATGAACTTGTTTCACCTGCTCGACCGCACAGGGCTCCCCTCTATCTCACTATGTCACAGTTAATTTTTAGGGGCACTTTCTTAGAGGCATTTTTCAAAGTGCCTAGAAAAATTATGTTTACAGGCATTTTTTGAATAGTGCCTATACAAATGGATTTTTAGAGGTATTTTATGAAAGTGCCTGCAAAAATATAATTTTTAGCGGCACTATTTAGAAGTGCCTGCAAAAATCCGATTTTCTAAGGCACTATTTAAAATGCCTGCAAAAATCCAATTTTCTAAGGCGTTTTCAAAAGTGCCGGAAAAAATCACCGCACACCGCCGCTGCCCGCTGCCCAACAAGTCCCATCCCCTTCACAGTTCCCATCCTCATGTTTCCCCCACGCAGCCACGCCCACCCACCCACCCAGCCGAAAAGCGGAACTCCCGGCTTCACGGCGCTCACCATCCGCTCCGCCGCGCACCTGCTCTACCTCGGCACGGCGCTCCGCCGCGCACCTGCTCTACCTCGGCACGGTCGGCGGCAAGCTCCTCCTCTTCTCCCTTCACCCCTCCTTCCCCGAGTTCCTTCGCCTCATTCCCGTCGGCTCCAACCGCGTCTCTGCCATCCTGCCCCTCCCCTCTGTCGCCCGCGTCCTCGTCCTCAACGACGGCATCATCCTCCTCGCCTGGCGACGGCCCGCTCCGTGCCCTCGCCGGCCACCGCAGCTTCTCTGCTCGCCGGCGCAGCTCGGGCTACTCTTCCTGGTCGACTTCCGCTGCGGGCCCCGCACTTCCGCATCTCCGCCCGCGCTGCTGCGAAACCCTAGGTTCGCCGGCATGGGCGCCTACGTCTCGCTCCTCGAGTACAACAACGTCGAGAGCATGATCCTCTTCTCCGAGCTCTCCCGCTGCCGCATCCGGTCGATCTCCTCGCGCATCAAGGTCAGCCGCCAACCGATTTGGAGAGGAACTACCAGGCTCAAATCGCGCGGACCACCAGCGACAAGGACACGGACACCCTCGTCTTCCACTGCACGCTCAAACAGGTGAAGATCGAACCCTCACGCTTCTGTGCTTGTCCCTAGCGTTTACATGGAAATCCGATTGCCTGCTCACCGCGTGCGATTGATTATTTACTGAATTAAGTGCAGACCTGCTGGCATGTGGCTATTCTGACATTACGCAATCGTCTATGTTTTGTGGCCTGTGGGGGAAATCCAACTAAAGTGTCATTGATTAACTTATTTTTTTAATGCATTTCACTCATTAGTAACTTGAAAACCTCTTTGATAGAATCAAGCTGTCACATTATCTGATGCAAACCCAGTGCATGTAGTATGTACGTGGTCTGTGGTAGTGTATTTGTTCATTTATCCTAATTTTTCCATGTAATACTGAATTTAATTGGTCAGCCGGTGCAGAGTAAATGTGTGCTGATGACGATAGGCCGGTATTACAGAATAAATAAATGTAGTGTATTGGAATTACCCATAACAAATTTGCGAATATCTCTACCTTGCAATCATGTATTTTTACCCATAACAAACTTGCGAATATCTCTACCTACCTGTTCTAAGTTAATAACATTATTACTGAACAATATTTTTTGAATTACTTTTAAAACTGACATAAGTAAAAGAGAAGACAGTAATATGTCACATGTACTTGTGTCTTTGGTCTTGACTTGCACGTTGCCCATTCTTCATGAATTGAATACCTCTCATCAAATTATTAGGATGTAACACTTTGCGGTGATGAGCTGACTTAGTGATAGAACCTGCCATATGGTCCTTTTCATC
Organism: Lolium multiflorum; assembly: GCA_030979885.1. Lineage (NCBI taxonomy): Eukaryota > Viridiplantae > Streptophyta > Magnoliopsida > Poales > Poaceae > Lolium > Lolium multiflorum. The sequence continues at coordinate 154,454,510 of CM061750.1, read as the reverse complement.
TTCCTGAAGAGAGGGACACCAGGTGAAGGAGAGTCAGAGTGCGTCAAATTGGAAATATTTGACAGAAAGGTACTAAAAAACTAACTGAAAGGTTTATCTTTATGTTTACTTGTAAAATTCAGTCTTCTGGCCATATTACAAATGTTCATGGAAGTGGTAAATCCCTTTTACTAGAGTGACCTAGATTTATCCTTGATTAATTGTTCTAATCACAAGAGATTTTAGGATCAAGAGCATTGTTCTTGTCGGTGGTGCTGATGGAACAAGCCCTTCAAGGTTTACTTTGCTACAAATAGAGCTACTCTTTGTTATTGTTGTGCATCATTTCTGAATTAGAGTTGAATGTGGTTACACTATATAAGGAAAATGTTATATTGCTTATGTATGTTTTTTCATTTTTAATAGTTCCAGCGCAGTACTTAATCCAAAAGGTTAAGATATAACTTAGATAGATCGTAATAATAAGAATTTAGTTCTCACAAGTTCCCATGCAGTTGACTAGTTCTGCACACCAAGTTGTCCTTTCTTATTAATGTTATAGCTTCCATTGCTAGCAACTGAGGGCAGCCTTTGACACCCTCCTTCTTTCCCGTGCAGAACAAAATCTGAGACTGCAAGTCGTTTCTCACATGTTGAGTAGTCCCGCATACATGTCCGGTGAGATATTATTGCATCTGGAGCGAAAAGTGCACAAACTATTGTTCTAATGTTTCTGTTGACATGAATACCTGATTTTGCTGAGTGAAATTTTATGTTCTTGTCAACACTTTGCTGTTGTTATAGGTGTCTAATCTTATCACCAAGATGGATGATTCAGAGCTATAGAGACCGGCTAAAAATCTAGCAAATTCACAATCTGTGATGGCTACAAATTTCTCATATTCCTTGCAGCATATTCAGGAGTATTCACGTTCTTTGGTTGTGTAATTGTGTTATCTGAATTCTTTAGTTCCTGCTGTTGCACATCTCAGTGAGTTCTGTAGTTCCTATCATTCAGAAGTGACTGAATTCTGTAATCAATTGAATGGGGCAAACTGATGCAACTTTCACGATGTTTTTAATCGATCAATTGTAGCGCTATGCTTGCTTGTTACTGATAATATATGGAAAGTGCCTGCAATGTGAGCTTGAATTCATGTTTAAAAGCGTTTTTAATTTTGTTTTAACGTATTTCATAAAGTGCCTTTATTTGTTTTTAGAGACATTACTTAATAATACCTATAATTATTTTAAAGGCATTATGAATAATGCCTTTAATTGTTTTTCGAGGCACTTCAGCAAAGTGCCAACAAATGTTTTTCGAGGCTGTGTTGCAAAGTGCTTGCAAATGTTTTTTAAGGCAATTTTGAAAGTGCCTCAATAATTCTATTTTTAAAGGCATTTTTCAATAGTGCCTCAAAAGATCTATCTTTAAAGGCACTCTTAAAAAGTGCCTTAAATGATTTTTCCCTACATGATTTGATACAGCACTTTTTTTAGTGCCTTCAAAGTTTTTTAGAGGCACTTTTGGTGTTTTTAAAGGCACTTTTGTGTGCCTCTAATAATCAACTGTGATGTAGTGTCTCCATGGGACAGCAGCCTCATATCTCCCGATCAGCCCATCCGTTGGCGAATTGGACTCCAGCAGTACACCAAATGTCGTGAAGTCTCGTCCGTCAGTCTCCTGATCACCCGGATCGGTTGGCTCGTCTGACAAAAATATAACAAATAGATGGCCCCTCCTCGCTCACGAACCGAAAGACCAAACAGTCTTTCTTTTCAGATTCAATCCAATTGCTCAAAAGGATCACAACAGTCCTTAATTTCCCATCAGGTAATACAATTACTCCATCGCGTCATCATGAAAGGAATCATCGGTCAGTAAATCTTGATAATTCCGATACTTGATCGACCAACCCACCATCAACTGATTATTTCCGTTATGTAATTGCGGCAGTTCATCACTGTCTATATGCCGTTGACATTGTGCAAACTGGAGTACGAAGTAGTAGAATTTGTTAAGATTTATTATAGAGCAATATACGGATGAAAAATAGAAAGACGTGCTAGAAATTTCAAACAAAAAAAGGAACATCGGACCATCGATTCGGTGGTTCTTTCTTTCATTAATAGCCTACTTATGACTGTCATATCTTCGTAACTACTCGTGGATAATTATTGGACCAGTGATCGAACAATATACGTGTTGGTTGATAATAACAAAAATAATTACAAAATGAAGATTTCGCTAAACACTAAAATGTTTCATGGTATCTTCGTATAGGTGTAATACTCACTGAAGACAACCTTGCAAAACATAATTAGCATGGTCGTACAAATGGTGTCTTTTGTCACCGTGATGAGAGAGCATCAAACACACTTATTTTTGTTGTGCAAATTTGTTTGATCTATATGGTCAGTCATCCAAATATGTTCTACCGTCGCACGTCATTGGTGCAGTCTCTTCTCGATCCTCTTATTATATCTCGACTTACCATCGCAAACAAAGCTCGGTGACATAGAAAACTCATACCTTATCAAATGCGATGAGAGCCCTAGCGAGGATGCATCGTCCTCATCGGACGACGAGGGCTCCTAGAACCGTTCTTGGATCCGCTCTCTGATGCCTACAACGAGGTCGCACACGTCGCCATTGTGGTCGCAAAAGGAGTCACCCAGCGAGTCGCCTGGAGGCTCCTCTAACGGCTCGATAGCCTCAAAGTTTCAAATGCAACCAACTTGAGTAACAAGTTGTAATTGACTCTCTCATTAAAATTTGTGCCATATTAGGGTTATATTTTGCGCTAATTTTTTGCTATTCTCGAAGCTGCAAACCTTGCTCTCTGTATAGCTACGTTATTGAGAGAGAAAATGTGTGTTATTGAGCGGGTTGTAATGTAAGTAGTAACTTCCAAGAGAACCAGCAGAGATGGTAAGTTTATTTTTTTCCACTAAAAATTTGTGCCATATTAGGGTTATCTTTTGGGCGTTATGTGAATCTCAAATAGTGTTGTTCATCAGATTTCTTAGACACAAGAATCTCTCTTATAAGTTATTAGTGCATGTCTAACAATAAAAAAAAATGGTTAAACGTTTTAAACAGATAACCCACCAAATAAATTTAGATGGACAATACAAGATTGCCATTTCGCAATGCACCTCTCATGGTCGATTGACGTAATATATTACCGGCCACCGGTGGTTGCGGCTGTCAGACCGCTTCTAGCCAAGGTACAACAAGATGAATGCATTGCTGCATTGAGCACTTATATAAATTCCGACCGAGTAGGGAACCATATTCTTTCATGCATACCGTGCATGCGACGACGCAACCCCTGCTTCTGTTTCCATTTCTCAGCCATGGCCCGTAAGCAAAATAGATAAAGGTCCAAAAGACGGGAGTAAATCAATGAATGGACCAAAGGGACAGGAGTAAATCAAGAGTGTCGTGCTTGGTACGTGCGTACCATGAACTAGACTTTGTAAGCTAAGAATACGAGGCACCGGAAAAGCAACACACGCGTACACGCAAACATTCTTTCGTCTTTGGGTGTTTCACTTGTCTTGGCCAAGGCTCATTGCCTGCCCCGCCCTTAGAGCAGGTACAATGTGGACGGTAAGAGCCGATGCCCCGTTCGATACTGGGATTAGGCCTGCGTCGCTGCAAAACCAAGCGTCGGTGTTTTGCCTCTTTTCCTTTCCCGCAGAGAATTTGTACTCAGCGCGGCAGGCACCGGCAAAAAATGCTTAGCGTCTAGAACTGAAGTTTGCATTGGATAAAGGGGCTCTCGTACAGATGCAATGCATTAAAATCAGTATTTTTTACTCTCAAGCGTCTATCTAAGCGCCTCTGCAATGTACATGCCCTTAGCGATGCGATAAAGCCACCATTGTGTCCAAGTCAGAGAAAAGGGTTTTGATCACGTGCTTTCCGAGAGTTTTGCATGTTTCCCAAAGCAGGCTGACAGCCGTGATTAGGGGCACTAATCCATATTCAAGTTCTAGACTTGAAGGACGAGTGACATAGCATTGGTTGCATGTTACTACAGGCCAAATCGGCACAAAGAAAATATATGAGTCCGGTATCCATACACATACATATGGTATACGGTATAAAAGAAAAAAAACCCTATTACATTGTCTAACAACATCCCTTAATATAAAGGAAAAAGTCCATATTTAGCCCCTTAACTTTCGCGGAAGTCCAAAAGGAACCCTTAACTTTCACAAGGTCCAGCTTTGGCCCCTTATGTCGTTAACCCGTTCAACATTGATCCTTGCAGCTGTGAAACCTGGTTTTCAGGAACCGATCATGCCATGTCACCGGTTTATTCTGCTAACCCAACACGTCATCTAAAATGCCATCATACCTTTGATGTCTATTAAGAACGTAATCAAACAGTTCCCTCAAAAAAGGAACGTAATCAAACAGTTCCCTCAAAAAAGGGACGTAATCAAACAGAAACCTGGGCCGGCTGGATTTGTGCGAATCAATCCCATGCTCTCGAGTCAGTTTGCCTAGCTTCTCTATTCTTTTTCTCTCGCTGGGAAGAACCCTAGCGAAGGCGAGATTCAGTGGATCCAATCCACAACAGTCCTCGGTGAGTTCCATATCCAAGCAGCATTCTCGCTAGTTTAGTTGGGAATCGTCAATTCAGTTTTGTTGTCATGTTTTGTAGGATTCTAGAGATGGGCGAGTTTGTTCTGGTGAGATTTCATTGGGGCGGTTCCTTTTTGAATGATGGAAAAGAGCTGACATATGTCGGTGGATCAGTGGGGTTCTCTTCAATTGAGGTTGATAAAATTGAACTGCCGGAGATACGAGGTCATTTGCGTGATCATTTCCCTGATTATACTGAGGACATGTTGATGCATTGGTGCCCTCCAGGAAAAGAATTGTGGGATGGGTTAGCTGTGTTGAATCATGACTCGGCATGCCAATCAATGGCTAATGCGATGCAAGCAATTGAAGGTGCCATTGCTGACATATATGTAGAATCTTTTGCTGCAGAATATCACAGAGATGGGGAGCAAGAAATTATGTATAATGATAGTGATGTGCAGGTGGTAGGTTCATTACAACCTACACAAAACTCTGTGGCCATTGATGCAGCGCATCAGCAAGGAATTTTCCTGCAAGTGGGGGAGTTTGTTGCGACTCAGGACGTTACAGTACAATCTTCATGCATGACAAAAAACACACTTGTCAATAGGGAGAGTGCAGAGGTGCTGCAACCTCAAGATGATGAGTCTGAAGAGGACGATGAGGACTACTTGCCTATTGATGTAGATGCATCTGATGAAGATGAGGAAGCCATGCTATTGAGGAAAAAATTCAAGCAATTCAAGAAGAAGTTTAATGCCATGGAAATGCCGTCTCTGGATGACATGACTTTTGATGTCGGGCAAACAAGTAGGCGTCCTAGTGTGGATGAAGAGGCGCTTTCAGATGATGGCAATGACACTCCATATTATGACACAAGTGACAATGAAGATTCATATGATGAAGAGGACAACAATGCCGAGCTTGTTAGAAGGACAGAATTATATGCAAGGTTTGATCCTCGAGCCGAAGTACCAGTATTCAGTCTTGGCATGCGTTTTAGCAGCAAGGGTGAGTTTATAGATGCAACAAGAGAGCTTGGGGTGGTTGAGAGGAGGTGCCTCCGGTTCAAAAAGAACGAGAAGAAGAGATGCCGAGCTATATGCACTTGGAAAAATTGTCCTTGGTATTGCCTGTTGTCCAAAACAACAAGGCATACTAGCTGGCAAATCTCAACATTTAACAACAACCACACTTGCCCACCAAGAAAGGATAACAAACTTGTCACTGCTTTGAGGATTGCCAATAAGTACGAGAAGATGATAAAAGCTAATCCTACATGGGACATGAAGAGCTTAAGGGAGACAGTTCAAGAAGACATGCTTGTTAATGTTAGCATATCTAAGTGTAAAAGGGCCAAATCTATTGTCATGAAGAGGATGTATGATGCAACTAAGGGTGAGTACTCTAAAGTGTTTGACTACCAGCAAGAATTGTTGAGGAGCAATCCTGGTAGCACAATTGTAGTTAAGCTGGCTCCGAATTGTGTAGAACCTATTTTCAATAGGTTCTATGTTTGCTTTGATGCTCTCAAAAAGGGTTTCATGGCTGGCTGCAGAAAAGTCATTGGACTGGATGGTTGTTTCTTCAAAGGGGTTAACAATGGTGAGCTTCTATGTGCACTTGGACGAGACGCTAACAACCAGATGTATCCATTAGCATGGGCAGTTGTAGACAAGGAGACAAATGATACATGGGACTGGTTTTGTGATTTGTTGTTTAGAGATATTCTCCTAGGTGATGGAGACGGTTGGGTCATCATTTCAGACCAACAAAAGGGAATACTAAACGCTGTGGAGAAATGGGCACCCAGATGTGAGCATCGCATGTGTGCACGTCACATATATGCAAACTGGAAGAAGACATACAAGGAAAAGGACTGGCAGAAAAGATTTTGGATGGTTGCCAAATCACCATGCAAAATGCTTTTCAACTATTGGAGAGCAAGACTGGCACGCAAAACACCAGATGGAGCGCAAGCCATCCTTAGAACTGACCCAGAGCATTGGAGCAGAGCCTACTTCAAGCCAGGAAGTAATTGTGATTCAGTGGACAACAACATATGTGAATCATTCAATCACTGGATAATAACTTCCAGATTTTTCCCAATCATCACAATGCTAGAGACAATCAGACGCCAGGTCATGGTTAGGATCCAGGAGCAAAGAACAAAGTCAGCTAGGTGGGTTGGCAGTATTTGCCCAAATATTAGGAAGAAGTTAAACTTATTCACTCAACATACTACACACTGCCATGCCGTCTGGAACGGTAAAGATGGATATGAAGTTAAGCATTTTGATCATAGGTTTACAGTGAGGTTGCCACAAAAAACATGCAGTTGTGGGTATTGGGAGCTCTCAGGTTTGCCTTGTTGTCATGCCATTGCTTGCATTGCTTATGATGCCATACCAGTTGAAGAGTATGTTGCCGATTGCTACAAAATTACTGAGTTCAACAAGATATATGACCATGTGCTAGAACCTGTTGAGGGCATGTCTGCATGGCCAGTCTCAACTAGGCCAAAACCAAAGGCTCCAGGTTACATTAAGATGCCCGGGAGGCCAAAAAAGGAGAGAACAAGAGAGGTTGGAGAAAAACCGAAGTCCAAAAAAGTTTCCAAGGTTGGCACTATTATTAAATGCAGTAAATGCAAAGGGATTGGTCACAACAAAAGAAAATGTGATCAGATCAATGGAACAGGTCAGTATGCACCTGGTGCTCAAGGTGGAGGTGGTACTGGATCTCAAGGTGTTACTGGAGATAGTAGTGGCAGTCATATTGGAGGTGGTACTGGATCTCAAGGTGTTACTGGAGATAGTAGTGGCGGTCATATTGGAGGTGTTACTGCAACAAAGGGCAGCTCTGCAACTGTTGTGAGGAAAAGGAAATGTGATGGTGGTTCAGGCAACAACAACATAATTTCATCTCAATCAGGCCCGTCCAATCTTGTAAGTGCATTTAGCTATGGTTGAACTCTATACAACATAAATAAATGCTAACAAATTAACTTCGTATATTTGACAGTCTCAAAAGACAAATGCAGCTGAAGGAGGAAAAGTAACCACTCACGCAGAAGGTTCTATAAGAGCACAAGAATCCGACGGAAGGTACACCAAGCCTGGAGGAAGCAAGAAGTCCAAAACAACTGCACATGTGCAGTATAGCAGCTTCTGAACTGTCAATTTAATTGTTCGTGGCCATCCTATACATCCTGTTAACTTTCATGTTTACAAAAAAATTGTGTGTTTCCGCATTGCAATATTCATAAGATAACAGAACAAATGGTATTCCATGAAATTCATTTATTGCCATTGATATTCCAAACAACAGTTGCGTATAGCATTTACAGATTCCAACCAACAGAGATGTTGCGTATATCATTTACAGATGGAATTCCTTTACAGATTCGAAGCAACATGGTTCTACTTCCTACACTAAAGCAGGAGACTGGATACTACAGTCTTTGCATCTTGCCTTGTAAGAGAAATTCAATTCCCCAAAATGAGAAAAAACAGTCTGCATCTCATACGTCACTAGAACTCCTGCTAATTGTTGCTCGTTGGCCATCTGCCAAAACTGAAAATCGCCTGATGCATCACCTACCAAGCTTGTCCATTGACTCCATCTTCCATCTGGGCAGCCTCCCAAAATCAATACCAGGAAAATCTGTCAAAATAAAACCAAGTAAATACAGCGCTAGTGTAGTACGCACAAGAAAATTCTGCAAAGATGAGCACCATACAGTAGCTAGCAAGGTTTGGTACCCGGTACTCAGAAGATAGTGAGTGAGTGACTGCAGCATGTGCTGCAGGCAAAACAGAGGAATGTGTCGCTGTGAGGGTAGCGGCCTTGGCGATGGCACAGCCCTGGAGCATCTCGAGGAACATGGAGCTGTTGGTGGAGCACGCAATGAACGTATACCAGAGCGCTCGACCGAGATGGCGCAGGCCTTGAGCAGCAGCCGCGCGGCGTCGGCATGGCGGACGAGGCCGGCATACTATAGCGCGCGACGGAGTTCCAATTATCTCCCCCGTTGACGCTTGACCCGCTCTAGAGGAGGATGGCGAGCCGTTCCGCCTCATGGCATCCTGCGCCAACAGCAACGCCGCCGGAGAAGACTAGGTTTCTAGCAAATTGGGGAATTTCACCACTCCCAGATTTATTTGCCTTCTGCTTCCCTTCCATAACTGACGCCTAAACTGCTATCGTGGTTAGCTTACGTGTAGGGTTATCAGAATAAACCGGTGACATGGCATGATCAATTCCTAAAAAACGGGTTTCACAGCTGCAAGGATCAACGTTGAACGGGTTAACGACATAAGGGGCCAAAGCTGGACCTTGCGAAAGTTAAGGGTTCCATTTGGACTTCCGAGAAAGATGAATGCATTGCTGCATTGAGCACTTATATAAATTCCGACCGAGTAGGGAACCATATTCTTTCATGCATACCGTGAATGCGACGACGCAACCCCTGCTTCTGTTTCCATTTCTCAGCCATGGCCCGTAAGCAAAATAGATAAAGGTCCAAAAGACGGGAGTAAATCAATGAATGGACCAAAGGGACATGAGTAAATCAAGAGTGTCGTGCTTGGTACGTGCGTACCATGAACTAGACTTTGTAAGCTAAGAATACGAGGCACCGGAAAAGCAACACACGCGTACACGCAAACATTCTTTCGTCTTTGGGTGTTTCACTTGTCTTGGCCAAGGCTCATTGCCTGCCCCGCCCTTAGAGCAGGTACAATGTGGACGGTAAGAGCCGATGCCCCGTTCGATACTGGGATTAGGCCTGCGTCGCTGCAAAACCAAGCGTCGGTGTTTTGCCTCTTTTCCTTTCCCGCAGAGAATTTGTACTCAGCGGCAGGCACCGGCAAAAAATGCTTAGCGTCTAGAACTGAAGTTTGCGTTGGATAAAGGGGCTCTCGTACAGATGCAATGCATTAAAATCAGTATTTTTTACTCTCAAGCGTCTATCTAAGCGCCTCTGCAATGTACATGCCCTTAGCGATGCGATAAAGCCACCATTGTGTCCAAGTCAGAGAAAAGGGTTTTGATCACGTGCTTTCCGAGAGTTTTGCATGTTTCCCAAAGCAGGCTGACAGCCGTGATTAGGGGCACTAATCCATATTCAAGTTCTAGACTTGAACGACGAGTGACATAGCATTGGTTGCATGTTACTATAGGCCAAATCGGCACAAAGAAAATATATGAGTCCGGTATCCATACACATACATATGGTATACGGTATAAAAGAAAAAAAACCCTATTACATTGTCTAACAACATCCCTTAATATAAACATTTAGAAAGGTTGATATTACGCTTGAACTCATCTAGCTTTTTAATTGGAAGTGCTTTTATAATACCATCAGTAACCTGATTTTTGCTTGAAATAAACTAGATAGCCAAATTATTACTAGCAACTCTTTCTCTCATAAAATGAAAGTCAATTTCAATGTGTTCGGTACGTGCATAGAAGACTGGATTTGCAGATAAATAGGTAGCGCCCAAGTTCTCGAACCAAAAACTTGGTTTTTCTGCCATCTTTACACCAAGCTCAAGAAAAAGAGCCTCAACCCAAATCAAATCAGTTGTGGCATTAGCTAAAGCCTTGTATTGAGCCATAGTACTAGACCGAGACATTGTAGCATGTATGTGAGCACTCCAAGAGGTCAACTTTGGTCCAACAAAGATAGTAAAGCCTCCCATAAAACATAAGTCATCAAGGCAACCAACCAAATCTGCATCTGAAAAGGCACTAAGGAAAGTAGATGAAGATTTTGTGAAAGTGATTCGAAGTTTTAATGTATCTTTTACATATCCGAGAATATGTTTTGTTGTTGTCCAATGTTCTGTAGTTGGAGCATGAACATACTATCAAACCTTGTTAACTGAGGAAGACAAGTCTGGATGTGTTAAAGTCAAGTATTGTAGAGCTCAAACAATACTTCTATATTGAGTACTGTCTTCAAAATCAAGAGGTGTACCATCTGTGAGAGACAACTGTTCTGGGAAACACAAAGGTGTAGAAGCTAGAAGACTTGCAACTACACATGACAACTTTGTCAAGTAACTCTGTAGCATACTTTTCTGTGTTAGGATGTGCATCTTATTAACCTTAATACCAAGGAAAAAATGTAAATCACCTAAATCCTTGATTGCAAAATTCTCATTGAGATCTCAAAGGAGGGCAGAAATAGCATGATCAGAGAAACTTGTAGCTATGATATCATCAACATAAACCAGAACAAAAATGGTGATACCTGAATTTTTGTAAAGCAACAATTAGGTGTTGGCCTTTGATGGTGAAAAACAAAGACCACACAATTTGTAACTCAACCTAGAATACCATGCTCGAGGTGCTTGTTTTAATCCATATAGAGCTTTGTCAAGTTTGCAAATATGATAAGGAACATGAGGATCTTCAAAACCCGGGGTTTGCTTCAAATAGACCTCCTCACTGGTAGAAAAAGGGCCTTTAATCCCGGTTCGCAACTGTCATTAATCCCGGTTGCGCAACCGGGATTAAATATGCGGGACTAAAGCCCCCCCTTTAGTCGCGGTTGCTTACGAACCGCGACTAAAGGCCCGTCCACGTGGCGCCGCGTCCGTCGGGCGGAGGACATTTAGTCGCGGTTACCTGGCCAACCGCGACAAAGGCCTCCCCCCCCCTAAATCTGGTCTCTTTTTAATTTGTATTGTTTTATTTCTTTTATATTTTATTTTGTGTTTTATTTTAATTTTGAAGAAGTTTGAGTACACATATTCTACGCTACTATATACATGCATATGAATGTACAATTTCAAACAAGTTTGAAATTAGAACCAAGAAGAATTCAAGAGGAATAATCAATATATATTCAATCTCGGATGACCATATACAATTTCGAACAAGTTTCCATACATAATTTACGGCATCGTTCTCGTGTTACCTGCCAAAACCCACCGGCGGGCAATGGTTAAGCAACACGAAGAGCCGGGAGGCTCCCAAGGCCGCTTAGTGGACCCCGGCACCTCGCGTCGTCCCGCAAGTCTTCCGGCCACGTCCTGGCGGTTGCTAGGGCGTGCCACCTGACCTAGACCCGATCGAAGGTGTTAGAGTGCTTCGATTGTTCCTGCATGGTAGACACGTAAACATTAAATACGAGCCCTATCGGCTCTCGGGTTGCCTGTGGATCGGCTCAAAGAGCCGATCGCCTCATGGTTCACGTTGGATTTGCAATGACATGGGGATCTGCTTGGTCAAAACAAAGCTAAACCGATCTCGACAGTTTAGGTTTTCACCGCATAACCGGAACGTCCTACGTGTGATCGGGCCTAGCAGATACGGAAGATGATGCAAACTACCCCTACAAGAGGCTTAAAAACCAACATAACGTTGATTCCGGAACATCCCTTGTAGGGACTGGTAAACAACACCTAACGCGCTCACGGATCGTCCGACCCCGACATAAGGCCTAACTATGCAGATATTAAACTAATCCTGCGGAGCAAGGAGCAACTATAACAGATCGGATCCACTAAGTAACGATCAAGCAAGATGCTGCCCTTACACCCAGATAGGTGTAAGGGCAGCTAGGTGTGAGGGACGGCATTGCCACGCATGTATGCACGAGAAAGCACCAATGCAAGCCCCTAAACACCTAAGGATAAATAGTGCCTGCTCGCCATCAACAACGCTTCCAGACGAGCAACACAAGGTAGACGAATAACGTACTGCCTAGATCGCGAGATGCGATCTAGGCAGTATGATGCTTACCCGGAAGAGAACCCTCGAAGGAAGGGGTGGCGATGCGCCTGGTTTGTGTTTGTTGTGAACGTGATTGTCCTCCTTTTCCGATAACCCTAGATACATATTTATAGTCCAAGGGACTTTCTAATTGAGGCGTGCACCTAACCGTGCACGGGCCGGACTCTATTCTTTAATTCTACGATACGATCTACTATATTACAGTACACGGGCAACTTAGCCCAAACTCTTAGCGCAAGGGCTTCAAGATGCTCACGTGTACGTCCTTCAGCCCATCTTCTGGCCCATCTCTTGATTTGGCCAAAATCGGGTGATAACACATGCCCCCTGGTTTTGATAATGATAATTGCAAAACCATCTGTCTTCTTCGAAGGGTCATGTCGTGGCGGGCAGAACCGTCGCATATTTTGTCATCATGACGACTTGCCTTCCCAACTTCTGATTTGACAGTTTTGGCACCATGTCCTCGGAAACTGCTTAAAACGCTATATCCCCTTTTATTTAGCCACTTCTTGCAGTTCCCTTCTTCATCCTCCTCATCGGGCCTTCTGCGCAGTCCTCCCCTTCCGCGAGCCGACGCCGGAGTGGAACCCGGAAGAGGCCCATGCGGGCAACATCCGCCGCGCCATCGAGGCCGGGGACGAGCCGAGTCACAACTTCTCCATCTGGTCGAGAGGACGACCAATCCCTCGATGGGGAGACGTCCTCCGTTGCCTTGTCAATGGGGTAGCGGAGGGGGAGAGCGACGATGGCGACTTTCACCGGAGTGGAGCCGGGAGGTGGAGGAGGAGGAGGAGGAGGAGGACGATAGCTCCTCCGACGAGCCGCCGGCCAAGCGCCCCGCCCCGGCCCGGGAACCTCGGCGATTTCGGGCAATGACGACGACGGCGACGGGAGGCGAGGACAACGAGGGTCCTGTCGGCGGCCGCTACAGCAGCGATGACGAGCCGGTCGGGAGCAGCGCCGACGATGGCGGCAGACGACGACGACGACGAGGCGACAACGGCCCCTAGATAGGATCTTAGCCTAGGGCCAGCAATAGTAGATGGGCAATGTATCCCCTAGGACATCCTTTTGAGAGCAATCAGCTCTTCATGTAAGAAATCTCGTTCATCAATGAAGAATTTCCCAATTTGATTTTGCCGATTTCCTTTATGATAATTTAGCCGATTGTCCTTCGTACTGAGTCTGCCGATTTTCAGCTCGGTCAATGCTCAACGAGCCGATTTCCATGCATCGGTCCCCCATAATCCGCTTTTCCTCTCTTTGACGTCGGAGTGATCGTGGACTTGGTCAATGCTCAACCAATCAATGCCAACGTATCGATCCCACACGATCTATCCTTCACCTTTTCGACCGACGATCTGGAGCCCTGATGGACAGTGAGGCAGGCCAATGCCTTCAAAAGAGTCTTAAAACTGCCTCTAAAACAACTTGCCGTTGAAACCGAGACCCCTGTAGTACAGATATCCCCTGCTCTGTTCCTTTACAGCAACCAGATAGCCCAGAGTCCATTCTCCATCGGTGATGATGGACCTTTCTTCTGCAAGAACTCATCGCCTTTGAGAGGTTGCGTTGAGGACCAACCAATGGCCCACCGGCTCCCAACTGTGGCGCCACATCAGCTGTTGAAAAACGTGATAGAGACACGTCATTTCAGACCCAAGCTCAATCACATCTGAGAGAGCTATCATGCAGGGCCAACCGGCCGATCGCCTTTTTCCGTTGACCACATAGCAGCCAATCCAGCAGGTGGTAACCTGGTTGTGGGCGGTGTCTTCGATAGGCGCTGGGCCTGTCGCTGAATCGTCTTGCACTTTGGAACTGATAATTTTGCAGCATCACCATTCCTCAGACAAGTTGTGACGCCGAGCCAGCCGATTCCGACCAGAATCGGCTTCCTACAGCAAAGGATCATTCAGGGCAAACTGCCCCCCGAGCCTCGATCAGGGTGAGGACCACAGTGGGCCAGCCAGATGGGCTTCCATCGGCCTTCAAGTTGTAGGGCAAAATCAGCCGATCCAACCAAATCGGCTTTCTAGGGCGAAAGAAATTTCAGAGCGCGCTGTCTCCCGAGCTTTCTCAGTTCAGTTCTTGCGCCTTGCTGATCAGATCGGCTCACCCTCTTGGGAAGCTAATGCAACTGCTAGTGGGGATGTTTGATGAAGTCCTGACGCCCTTCCCAACTCTGGACGTAACATCCTCTGAAGGTAATATCTACCAAGTCGCCACTTTGACCAAGCCCTCAGGAAAAAATGCCACAGCCGATTGCTTCATCATCGGCCGTCCTCACGGTCCTAGAGGAGGTATGTTCCCTTCGTTGGACCCATCCTTAGCCTGACTCGTATGTTTATGCTGCCCTTGTTGCTAGTCAGGGTTACAATCTTCAATCTTGCAGAAAAGCATCAGCGGCTTTAAACGGGCCAAGGCAGTGTTGGACGCCACAACTGATTCTCCTGCTTGACGGTTGGAAGTCCTTGCAGAGAGGATCCAAGTCATCGAACCATTCCGTCGAGGAGTCCCTCCATGTAATTTGATAACTGCTCCATTGGGCTTCTTGAGTCGATGTCTGCGCATCGGCTGCTCCTAAAGTTTTTAGAAATTTGAAATTTTCTACGGCCGATTTACTCATGTAACGGCCCCCACTTTATCAGAGAATACATCCTGAATTGCTTCAAACTCCGTATCCTCGTGTTCTATCCTTCTAGGTGCCCCCCGAGCCGATTCTGTCAAGTATTTGATGGTATCGGCTCTTCAGGCATCTGTTGGATCAACGTTGAACACAGACAAAACGCATGTTGAGGATAATTTTGGCCGATTGCGGGAATCGGCCTCCCTTTTCATTGCAATGCTTCGTAAAGGGTTAGCACTTTTTGATTTCCCACTGTAGCTACGTGGCATGCTGGAGATAAGATCCTTTGCTTTTCATTTTTTTTTGAGGGCCGATCGCAGGGATCGGCCTTGCCACGTACGTCCAATGTCTTGAACTTGCTACTCTGTTAGGCCGGTGGATAAAACCAGCCTTACCCCATTTTTAAGCTTCGATGCGCTCACAACCCTCTAAACTGATTCCAGAGAGCGGCTCTTGGTTATCTGCTTCCCACACGCTCATGGCAGCTAACGATATCTCGATTGAGTCATCCGCCTGAACGACTTCCACTTCATCTCCATCCCCTTGTATGATGCATTGGTGCATTGTAGACGGAATGCAACAGTTAGCATGAATCCAATCCCTTCCTAATAGGACGGCGTAATTGCTTTTGCTGTCGACGATGAAGAACGCGGTAGGTATGGTTTTCCGGCCTACAGTAAGCTCTACATTCAGAACACCTTTCGCTTCTGACGCCTGGCCGTTGAACTCGCTTAATGTGATGTTGGTCTTGATCAGACCATCGTTGGAGTGCCCCAAACGTCGCAGCATGGAATACGGCATTATGTTGACTGCCGCTCCGGTGTCAACCAACATCTTGCTGACAGGCTGCCCGTTGATGTAACCCCTCAAGTATAGGGCTTTCAAATGCCTATAGCGTCTATCTCGTGGCTTCTCAAAGATAACTGGTCGTGGACCGCAGTCGAATTGAGCCACCGATACCTCCTCGTTTTGAGCGCGAAACTCCGGCGGGAGTATGAACACCATGTTGTGATACATCGGCATCAGCCGATGCCTGTGCATCGGCTTTCGTCTGTTTGGGGCGCCATACTTTCTTGGGTGGGCGCGCCTTCGTCTCCAATGTTTGCTGAATTTTTTCGGCCAGATCGGGCCGTCTCTTCCTCAACGATTACAGGTACTGTGCCTCGGCTTCTTCCAGGTTTCGCGCCGCTGCCCTCGCTTCGAAAATGGCGAGTCCATCGGGGCACCACCTTGGTCGGTGATACCGATCTTCTTCTCCATCTGACTCCTCAAAGTCTTCTCCTTGAGATGACTCAGCTTGTTTATTATGAGGTGGGAGAGGCCCTAGACGCTCGAACCGAGACCTCATTTGTCCTCCTCCTTTGCTGCTTGCATTCTGGGCGTTCTCGATTGTTTGGCTCACATTCGAGTCCCGCAATGTTTGAAAGGACAGTCCAGTGCTTATCCACATCATCTCGCTCCTTGACCTCCCTCTAGCGTGAAGCTCGTCCGTCGTTTTTCTGTCGTGCGACGATACCTCCTGCCGCTGCATCGACCGACGATATCTTCGTCATCTTCGTCGTATGCGACGTCGGTCGTACTGCTGCTCATATTTGTTGAGGAGATGCACTGAGAGTGGGCGTTGATACCGTATGATTCTCACCTCCTCCTCGGTTAGGTATCGTCTATCATCATCCTGGGGCCGGTCGCGTGGAACGGCCTCCTCTTTGTCCTCGCCACGAGAGTGGCTGCTGCTTTGCCCGTGCTATGGCAGATCACAAGCCCTGCCATATTGACACCAAAGGAGAACCCTGGCTCCCTTATAGAGTGGCTGAGATCCACCATATTGACGCCAGGAGACGAACGTGTGCCCCCTTTGACCTTGATGCCGTGCGAACGGGTTTTCGCAAAGGAGCCGATGAGCTCGGCTTCACAGATGGCCTTCACTCATCGTATTTCTTCTTGTGTTCTGCAGGAAGATCCTTGTATGTGATCTGTTCCTCTGCCATCTCGGATGTCGGTGTTGACGTGGATGTTGCGGAAGATTGTCCCAGGGCGTGCCAGAATGTGTTACTGCCAAAACCCACCGGCGCAATGGTTAAGCAACACGAAGAGCCAGGAGGCTCCCAAGGCCGCTTAGTGGACCCTGGCACCTCGCGTCGTCCCGCAAGTCTTCCGACCACGTCTGCGGTTGCTAGGCGTGCCACCTGACCTAGACCCGATCGGGAAGGTGTTAGAGTGCTCGATTGTTCGCATGGTAGACACGTAAACATTAAATACGAGCCCTATCGGCTCTCAGGTTGCCCTGTGGATCGGCTCAAAGAGCCGTCCCCATGGTTCACGTTGGATTTGCAATGACATGGGGATCCTGCTAGTCAAAACAAAGCTAAACCGATCTCCGACAGTTTAGGTTTTCACCGCATAACCGGAACGTCCTACGTGTGATCGGGCCTAGCAGATACGGAAGATGATGCAAACTACCCCTACAAGGCCTAAAACCAACATAACGTTGATTCCCGGAACATCCCTTGTAGGGACGTAAACAACACCTAACGCGCTACCGGATCGTCCGGCCCCAACATAAGGCCTAACTATGCAGATATTAAACTAATCCTGCGGAGCAAGGAGCAACTACAGATCGGATCCACTAAGTAACGATCAAGCAAGATGCTGCCCTTACACCCAGATAGGAAGGGCAGCTAGGTGTCGAGGGCCGGCATTGCCACGCATGTATGCGAGAAAACACCAATGCAAGCCCCTAAACACCTAAGGATAAATAGTGCTGCTTCATCAACAACGCTTCGCACGAGCAGTACAAGGTAGACGAATAAACGTGTACTGCCTAGATGCGAGATGCGATCTGGGCGACATGATGCTTACCCGGAAGAGAACCCTCGAAGGAAGGGGTGGCGATGCGCTGGTTTGTGTTTGTTGTGAACGTGATTGTCCTCCTTTTTGATAACCTAGATACATATTTATAGTCCAAGGGACTTTCTAATTGAGGCGTGCACCTAACCGTGCACGGGTGGACTCTATCTCTTAATTCTAAACACGATACGATCTACTATATTACGGATACACGGGCAACTTAGCCCAAACTCTTAGCGCAAGGCCGCTTCGAAGATGCTCACGTGTACGTCCTTCAAGCCCATCTTCACTTACGGCCCATCTCTTGATTTGGCCAAAATCGGGTGATAACACTACGTCCTCGTAATAGTGTTCTCCTTTAGGATGGAGGACTTCCCTCATCACCAATCCTGCTAGTTCCTCTTGAATTGGTAGGAAGCGAGCTTCTGAACTAAGCGTCTTCCGGAAGTTATTCCTCTTGACGTTGTTATCCGACGGCTTCCGCTCAGAGGTGTGTCTCCGGATGAACTCACAAACATAGTATCCACATAGATTGGTCCCCGGTGGCTGAATATCCCCAGACAGTAACCTTCTAAATTCTAGGTCTTTTTGAATTCACCGACCGTTTGATCTGAGAACCGTCTCCAAACCCTACAAGACAAAGAAAATTAAATGAACAAGGGAGTTATTAGTTACTTCATATTAGGAAATGAACGAAAGAGGCCGATCGATATAGAGCGCAAATGATTGAAAATAATTACTTTTGCAGCATATTTCTCATGTCGACCCCAATCTTTGGATCCATGTTCAGAGAGTCCATGATGAGAACTCTGCAGATGTGAAATTCAATTATCAGCAGAATCCAGTGGAACCTGCGGACACAATGCATGCACAGTCATGCATAACTCACGGATTAGACATACCATGCATGGAGTAAACAAAAGAGAATGTGCTGAAGACAGAAACACTCACCCAAAATGGTAAGGAAATGGAATTTGATTTTTGAGTTGCTGCTTTGTAAGAAAATCCCACAGGTCTTCCTCCACGTCGCGGGGGTGTCTTTCTAACACATATCCATTAACGATATGTGGGTCAATGAACCCAACATCATGGATGTTCCTTTTTTGGCATTCCCCAATCTTCATTCTGCATAATAGCGTACACAAAAATATAGTTAGGACAATATATATAGTGCAGGTAATGAACGAGATGAGGTAGAAATAAATCACTTACGAACGTAGCAACTGATGATAGATTTGTCGAGCTCGCGCAGATTGAACAGGTGGAACAATTCACTCATATGAATTGTTACATAGTAATGTTTGAAGTGATGCTCATGTCTAACTTCCGCATAAATATATTCTTTGCCGGCATTATTTTTTATGTAACCCTTGTACCAACGTAGCAGATTTCGCATTTGTGCTGGTAGATCCTCTTCCTGCAGGCTCGACGAGAGGCCCATTCGGCACATATGTAATTGCTACCTCACTCATTGGCGCCTCCTCAAGGCCTAACACTGAAGAGTCATACCGATCTCGGCCGCTTTTTCTCTGGCACCCGTTACAGTCATTCCCTGTGCTGCCGCAGCTTCTATGATAGCGGGGTCCATTAGTTCAGCATCCGGACCGAAGGCTTTCACTATGAGCGGGTGATTGATTGTTTATTTTGTTCCCCGAGCTGGGCAACTTGTTTCATGCTTTTTTTACTTTCTTCTTTCTCCTCCTCCAAGGCTTTCTTCTCCTTCTCCGCCAAGTCTTTATTCTTCTTCAATATGAGTGCTTGCCTACGAAGTTCACGTCCATAGTCGTCAGGCATATTCTTCTCGGCTTGGGACGGTGTGCTAAAAAATGACTTAGCTCACTTCTTTTCCTTCTCGAAAATACGGCTTGGGCTCGGGCTCTCTTTTCGCCTTCATTTCCGCCTTCCATTTCTCATGGTGAGCACGCGGCCCGTGCTTTCCTCGACACTACGTTCCCAAGGCCTTGGGAGGAGAGGCTTCAGTGATGGCTCCGGTACCTTTGTGGTCTTAGGTACATAAGGGTCCGGCTTAATAGTCCAGGACGCTTCTATTCTTTGCGGGAGGTGGATTGGGGGGCGGTACCGCCGGGGCGGCGGGGGCGGCGGGCAGGTGCGGAGGCGGGGGGTGTGACGTGAAGGAGGTGTAGGTGAACCACCACCACCGCCGCCGCCGCCACCACCACCACCACCGGAGGGGGTGGACTTGTTGGCCTTGGCGCCTCGCCAAGAAACACTATGTACTTCTTTTTCCATAGAATGAACTGGCGCTTGACATCTCCAAGTCTTATATCCCCTTCGGGTGTAGCATAGTCAATCTCCAGGTCCTCAAACCCTTGGACTATGTCCTCCACTGTGACACGAGCATAGCCATCTTGAATGGGGTTGTTGTGGTGGAGTGCTCCAGGTGGTAAAGCACTGCCGATAGCTACCTTCATGGAAATGTTCCCCTGGATAATGCAGATCACATTCTTTCATCTCCTTTACATCGTCCACGGGGTAGCGAGAAGGCTCCGGTGCAGTAATATCGTCGTCGGTTAGCACCAAACCGGCTCCGGCAAGGGTGCATTAGCACCAGCCGGCGGGGCCTCCGTGGAAGCCACGCTGCTTCTCCGCTGCTGGCTTCCGACATCCGCTGGATGATCTTCATGCGTCCTAGCTGCCGATCTTTCTTGTACTAGCAAATTCCTCTTCTTTGTTCTCATCCCACACACGTACACCAGGTCTGCCCCACAACTGTAAAAGTTCATCAACTAATGGCCTTACGTACTGTTGCCTGCCAAAACCTACCGGCGACAGCGACGGCAGCATACAGAGGGAGGCTCCAGAACTGGTGGGCCCTGGTCCCTCGGGCGACGCCCGCAATGCTCTGGCACACGTCGTGACCGTTGCAAGGGCGTGCCACCTGACCTATACCTGGTCAGGAAGGTACTGGATTGCTTCGATTAGTTTCCTGCATGGTAGACACGTAAATATTAAACGAGCCTCGATCGGCTCTCAGGTTACCCTGTGAATCGGCTCAAAGAGCCGATCAACCCATGGTTCATAATGGATATGCAATAACATGGGGTTTCTGCTTTATCAAAGCTAAGCTAAATCGATCTACGACAATTGGTTTTCACCGCATAACCGGAACATCCTACACGTAGTTGAGCCTGGCAGATACGAAAGATAACGGCAAACTAACCCAAAACGAGGCCTAAAAACCAACACGGAGTCGATTCCCAGAACATCCCTTCTTGGATCGGCCAAACCGTACCTTACGCACTGTGGATCGTTCAACCCGTTTGCAAGGCCTAACCATGCAGATATCAAACTAATCCTCGAAGAACAAGGAGCAACTATAACGGATCGAATCTACTAAACAAAGATAAAGGGGTGTTGCCCTTACACCTAAAATAGGTGTAAGGACAGCTAGATATCTAGGGGCAGCACAACTACGTAAACGTATCATAAAAGCATCGATGCAAGCCCTAAAACATCTACGATAAACATTGTTACTCGCCATCAAAAAGGCTTCATACGAGCAACACCAAACAACGAATAAACAGATACGCCTAGATCGCAAGATGCGATCTAGGCAGCATACGCTACCGGAGAAACCCTCGAAACAAGGGGTGGCGATGCGCCTGGATTGTGTTTGTTGTGAACGTGATCGTCCTCGTTTCTCAATAACCCTAGGTACATATTTATAGTCTGTGGACTTTCTATCTTTGGGAATACACCTCATCGTGTACGAGCTAAACTCTATCTCTTAATTCTAAACTAAGATGCAATCTACTATAATATACAGAGATACGGGCAATCTAGCCCAAACTCTCGTACGAGGCCGATTTAGAAACACATTACGCGTATATCCTTCAAGCCCATCTCCATCACGGCCCATCTCCTGATTTGGCCAAAATCCGGTGATAACACATGCCCCCCTGGTTTTGGCAATGATAATTTCAAAACCACTCTGTTTTCTTCGTAGGGTCATGTCGTGGCAGAGCAGAACCGTCACAGTATCCTTCATCATGATGCCTTGCCTTCTCAACTTCTCTGCATGATTTGACAGTTTTGGCACCACGTCCTCGGAAACCACCGCAACATTAAATCTCCAATACATCCCCTTTATTTAACCGCATCGAGCAGTTCGCTTCTTCATCCCCTTGCTCCGTACTAGCCATCGGAAAACCCTCCTTCACACCATGGACTCCTCCTCCTCCTCCTCCTCCTCCTCCTCCTCCACTTCCTCCTCGGGACTTTCTTGCCTATCCTCTCCTCTTCGAGAGCCGACGCCAGAGTGGGACTCGTTGGTGGCGTACGACATCCTCTCCCCAACGAAGTGGGATGAGGAGGATCATGCTTCCTCCGTCTGGTCCGAGGACGACAAGTCCTTGACGGACGGAGAAGACGACTTCCAGTTCCTCGTCGATGGGGAGCTGGAGGCGGAGAGCGAGGATGACTCCTTCTCCTGGGACGACTTCACCTCCTCCGACGAGGAGGAGGAAGAGGAGTGACACCTCCTCCGACGAGCCGCCGGCAAAGCACATCTGCTTGGTCGGACGCCGACGACGACGAGGACGGCGGGAGGAGGCGCGGCGAGAGCTACGGCAGCAGCGACGAGGAGCTCGCCGGCAGCGCGCGATGGCAGCCACGACGGCGACGACGAGCGCAGCGACAGCCCTTAGACTAGGATTACTAGCATAGGACTAGTAGTAGTAGTAATCGGGTCTTCCTTTGTTCTTCTTTTCTTGAGCAATCGGCTCTTCTCTGTAAAAGCCCTCTTTATTAATGAAGAAAATGTTTCTATGCCAAATTTGCTTTCATATCAATTTTGTCGATTGTCAAAGCGAGTTAACGCGCAAAGAGCCGATGGCAGCACATCGGCCTTTATCACAAAACGCGAGCAAGGCCAACCCAGTCGCCTATTCAAACGGTAACCTGCAACCCTTGCCCACAAGAGTAAACTCAGATCCCCAAATCGCCGCTCGAACAGATCCAACTTATGGCCACGCAAATCTCAGATCCCAATCGCGCAAACTCAACTCCGCAGCGAATCCAATGGCGGAATCATCCAACGCCAACACTACGGTCTGGGTTTGAAGGTAATCCCCAACCGCTCCTCGCTATCCGAGCATAGTGTTGGAATTAACAGCAAACACCTGAATTAATGTCTTATTCCGTCATTAACTTTTAGGTATCATACATTCTGCTGTCGCATCCTTCCCTTCCAAATTCCCTCTGTCTTGGCCCTCATTCTACCGAGAGTCCTGCTCATTTGATTTCATGCGAGGCCAATAGAATTCCCTTCGTGAACCAGAACTTAGATCTATCTTCTTGGGCCGACTGCTTACGAGTCTGGCCTAATCCTCCTGAAGATTGGGTTTCATGGTATAATAGAATAGCCAAAACTCACCAAGCCAACTAGGAAACCACAGGAATAGCCGATGATCTAGCTTTATCACTGTCTCCCCTTGAAAAACATGAAAACCTTCTGAAAACCATCGGCTACTTTTGGTCTGATGCTTTGAATTGCTTCATGTTTGGTCATGGCCCCATGAAACCAACCCTAATAGATGTGGCCATGATCACTGGTCTAGACATTGCATCCCCAAGCCCCTCTGCCTTTATGCTGCAAAGGTTCCTTTCAAGCTCTCTTCCAAAACAGACAAACCGGGGTGCTTATCTTCGACGCCACATGAAAAACAAAGGCCATGTAACAGAGAAAGAACACACGGCCTTCCTGAATTTCTGGTTGGAACACTTCATACTGTGGCCCTTCACTTGCTCCCACCAAAAATTACCTTTCCTTGGCCTATGAACTTGCCAGGGGCACCCAGCTTGGCATTGGCAAACTGTTCCTTGGAGGGTCTACCGACATCTCCAAATGTACAAACTGTTTTCCCAAAAGGCAGTCAAGCAGGAGGTCCACCGGTGGTTTATTCAGCTATGGGCTCAGCTATACTTCAGAGCCACATCCCAAACTTCCCACGTCTGGCCACTCGCACCTTTCCAGATGCCAACGGGAAGCAAATCCAGTGCACTAGCTACGGCCAAGCTTTGTACAGCCTTCCGGGCAGTAAACTGATTCCCAAGGAAGCATCAAAATGGTTCAGCATTTTCTTCCAAGGTCTGGACAATCCTCTCTTCTTTCCTTACACGGAATCTGAGCATTTTGAAAATCCGGTCTCCTTCAGGCTAGACAGCTTTGCCGATGATATCAGCACCCGGCAATTGTATTCCACCATGATTCGTCCCTGTTTCCTTCCGGTGGGCATGAGCACCTCCAACAGGATCATCAAACCTGGTTATGAGTCCTATCAGCCGGTCGTAGCAGCCCGGCAATTTGGTCTTGGGCAGGTGTCTCCCATTTCTTCCTCCATCACTTAACAGTAGAGCTGACTTGCCCGATATCCTCACTGGTCAGAGGTGTTACTCTTTCTTTGATGCTCTAGCCATCCCAATTCCTCACAACCTCTCTTTTACCTCATCAACCGATGGTTTTGAAACCTGGTGGTCAATGTGGAAGAGTCATGCCTTCAGGAGAGCTCTGGGATCCTTGTTGAAACAACTTGATGCTGAATATGACATCCCTGCAGAACAGGTACCACTACTCACAAATTATCTTGAAGTGGTTTACAATGATTTCTCTCCTTTTATAACCCTGCTCTGTCTTCTTGTAGCAACAAGACGGTCCAGAACCTGTGCATGATGACGGCTCCCCTTTCCAATTCCTCCCACCAGCTCCAGTGGTCCTCTTCTGCAAAAACTCACCACCCTTGAAAAGGTTGTGATGCAGAGCCAGCCGATTTCACCAAAATCGGCTTCCAAGAGCAGTATCTTCTGGGCCGGCTGCCCCCCGAGCCTCAGCCACGGCGAGAACAGTAGTGAGGAAAGTAGCTGCCAGGAAGACCTTGAAGCGCCAAAACCACACTCCAGCTCCAGAAAATTTGCACGTAAGTTGATCCATGCCTAGGCTGATTTCATCTATCCTTCTCGGCTTCTGCAACATGCTCGTATTTCCTTTACAGGCCTCCACTGAAGAAAACTCCAGTGAGGATACGCAGACCAGTCGAAGGGACTCGAGCTCGGGTAACTGGGAAAACCACCACGCGAGCCAGGACTTGCCAGTCGGCTTCCAAGAAAGGTCAGCCCCCGTTTCTTGCTTCCCATGCTTCACATAAAGCAGGACAGGGCGGTCTACGCACAAAGAGCCGATGCATCAAGCGAGCTCGCAAGGCACCGCAAACCTCTTCATCAAACCAGGAGATTTCGAATGTAATTACTCTCCATATTCTCCTTGGCTCACATCTCAGGCTAACCTATTGCTGTTCCCATCGGCTAACCACTTGCTTTACAGACTGATGACACTTCTAGTGGGGAAGTCGAGGAGGTACTGATGCCATCCACCACCCTGGACCTGGCAACCTCTCAAAGTGTAGCTGACAAGGCTGCCACCTTGGCCAAGCCCCTAGCAGAAACACAAGAGCCGATCATCTCTTCATCGGCTGCTCCTATGGTCTTAGGAGAGGTACCCTTCCTTTCCTCAGCTCTTCCTTTCTCTTTCGCTGTAACCGACGTTGTTCTTGTTGTTTGTCAGGGTTATGATCTCTCAAGCTTGCTAACGTTCGACCTGAATCCATCGAACCAGCTGCATCTAAAGCAAGTGAAGAGTCGGGACCCAGCGCTACACATGGTCAACTCCGCATCTCAAGGCCTTGCTCTCCTCCTCAATTGAAACATTGGTTGAAGATACCGAGGAAGTGAAGAGCATTGTTGAAGACATCCAGCCTCATCTCCCGGTGACGTTGCGGGTGAAACTCGGCCCGTTGTGACTGCCTGCGCTACAGGTCAAGGGTGACATTGGCTCGTGGAGAATCGGCTTACGCCACGCCCGGCTTCCGAAAGCCGATATTGCAGACAAATGTCAGCGGCTTAATGAGAAAAAGGCAGCTTTGGACGCCAGCCGACACCTCTGTCACTTCTGAACTTGAGACCTTGCGAAAGAGTTGGAGGACCTCAGAAGAGAGGGTAACCGGGTCCAAGACAAGGAAGCTCTTATTGCCCACTTCCACGAGGAAGCAGAAGGCCTCAAAGCTGAACGAAAGACTGATCGGAAATTCGCGCCTTGAACAAGCAGCTGGTGACAGGCCAGGACGAAGATGACGTGGCCGAGATCGCCGAGGTGGATCGTGTTCGTGTTACCGCCCTCCGTGCCCTTGAGGCATTCCTTGATAGAGCTTCCCCATGTAACACGATAGCCTTGGAGCTTGTACCTCTGCTTGTAATAGTTCGTACCTCTTGAGTCGATGGCTGCGCCTCGGCTTTTTATTCTAAAGTCGATGTCTGGGCATAGGCTGTACTTAATTTTTTTATTATTTTTGTTTTTTTTACTGGCCGATCGATTTCATGAATCGGCCTCCATATTTCAATGTCCATCCTTCCACATAGATGCTGGCCATTGATAGCCATTGGGCACACATTTCGTAGCCCCGCATCTTATCCGTTTAAGTGCCCCCCGAGCCGAATCTTTCAAGGAATTGAAGATATCGGCTCTCCAGTCATCTTACTACGACTACGTGACGCGCTTGAGGTGAGATCCTTGTTTTTTTGGGGCCGGTCGCAGGATCGGCCTTGCCACGTATGTCTTTCGACTTTGGTCTTGCTACTCTGTCGGACGGTGGATAAGACCAGCCTCACCCCGTTTTTGTCACCTCGATGCGCTCATGATGTCTACAACTGACTCCAGAGATCGGCTCTTGGTCGTTTATGTCCCAAATACTCATGTCAGCTATCGAGATCTCGATCGAGTCATCTGCATGAATGGCCTCCACTTCATCTCCATCCCACTGTATCAGGCATTGGTGCATTGTGGATGGAATGCAGCAGTTGGTGTGAATCCAATCCTTCCCCAGCAGGACAGCGTAGGTGCTTTTGCTGTCGACGATGAAGAACGACGTAGGGATGGTTTTTCGGCCGACGGTGAGGTCCACGTTCAGAACGCCTTGCGCTTCTGATGCTTGGCCGTTGAAGTCGCTTAATGTGACGTTGGTCTTGATCAGATCTTCAGTAGAGCGTCCCAAACGTCGTAGCATGGAGTATGGCATTATGTTGACTGTCGCTCCCGTGTCAACCAGCATAGCCGACAGGCTGCCCGTTGATGTAACCTCTTAGATACAGGGCCTTCAAATGTTTATAGCTCCTCTCCTGTGGCTTTTCAAAGATGACTAGCCGTGGGCCGCAGTCAAACTGAGCTACTGGCACTTCTTCGGTTCTTGGAGCACAAAATTCCGACGGAAGTATGAACACCATGTTTGTGCCCAGCCGATGTCTTTGCATCGGCTTTTGTGTAGGCCTTGTTCCTTCTTGATGGACGTGCATATCGCCTCAAAGGTTGCTAAATTTTCACAGCCCGAGATGAGCCGAACTTTCCTCCACGTGTACGGGTATTGCGCCTCGCTTCCTCCAAACTACGTAGCCGTTGCACCTGCGCTTCTGGGAGTGACTGAGTCCATAAGGGCACCACCTTGGCCGGTGGTATCTATCTTCTTCTTCGTCATCTGACTCTTAGAAATCTTCCCCTTGAGATGACTCAGCTTTTATACTCTGGGATGGGAGAGGCCCTAGACGCTGAACGGTGAAGAAGCGTCTCCCTTGTCCTTTAACCCGGCATGCGCACTCCGGACGATGAAGTCGGTCTCGACAGCCCGGCTCATTCTCGAATCCAGCAATCACCGAAGAAAGGACAATCCCGTCAATACATCCATGTCTTCTTGTTCTCTTGACCTCCCATTAGCGCGGCGTTCATATCCTTCGTCGTCTCTATCATACCGACGCGGGATTTTCTGTTGTGCATCAATCGACGTGTCTGCTCGTCATACAGTATCATTATCGTGACGTGGTCGTCTTGATCTCATATTTGTTAAGGAGGTGTCAGAAAGTGGTCGTTGGTATCGCACGCTTCTCACTTGTTCCTTGGTGATGTACGTTTATCATCCTTATGGCGCCGGTCGCCGCGGACCGGCCTCCTCGCTATCCTTGCAGGGTGACGTTTTCTTATTTGTCGTTGCCGTGGTGGTGTACAGGCGCCATGTTAATACCAAATGAGAAACCTGGCCTACACTGCACGGGGTGATCTAGTTTCCACCATGTTGACGCTAGGGAAAGGTTGCGTGTCCACTTTCATGGGACTGACTAAATATCAAACGGCCTTGTTCTATCGCCAGCTTGGATCTGCGACGCAACTCTTTGCGATCATTGGTGACATAGGTGGCTGAGTGATGCCACTTGATATGGTCTCACATTCTCATCTCTTCGCATGGGAGATCTGTAGCCTTCGAATGCATAGATGTTTCTCCTTAGACAATAAATCGAATATCTGCTCAGCTTTGCTTATATAGAAGTCAAACCCTTTTGCGAGGGCCCTTGTGGCTTCACCCGGTGCGGGACACGGGGCGCCCCCGGGCCCATTCAGCCACGGCTACTTCCTGGTCTTCAGGGTCCTCCACCTCTGCTGTCTCGACCAGGGTGATCGGGCGCTTGACAAAGTTGTATTGGTACAATTCTGGATGGCATTGCTCATACAAAGTTAATTTCTGGACCATGTGCGCCGGTGAATTGTACTCCGCTTGTGAAGCCAGATCCTTGAGCGGCGCGGCGAGGCTCAACGCTGCCAACTCGACTACTTCTTTTTCACTCAAACGAACCGAATAACATCGGTTCTGACGATCTGAAGCGCTGAATGTACTCTGACACGGTCTCTCCTGCCGAACCTGCGTCGGATCGGCAATGCCGGCCTCGGTAGCCTCGAGTGATATTGCAGTGAGCACTCTTCGAGGTTGCTTCTAGGTCCGGACCAGATACGAGTAACCTTGAGGTATACCACCCAAGATGGTCCAGTGAGAGACTGCGAAAAATCTCACACGTAACTGGTCAGATGCTGAAATCATGCCCATCTGTGCCAAATATCGGTTCACTTGCTCAATTGAGCTAGATCCTTGTGACCCCTAAACTTTGAGAACTCGGGGAGCCGATATTTGGGTGGCGAGTGGAATCGTCATATTCATTGGGGTACGGCTTGGAATAGCCGATTGTCCTCCTCTTTGGAAGGATGCCAAATTGGTCCCTCAAGATTGCACTGATCTGCTCCACTGTATGAGCTGCAGGGGCCGAACTTTCATGACTTGTCCGGTGGCATATTTTAGCTAGCCACGCCCTATTTATCGGCATCTGCTCCAGCTCTCTGCGCGTCCTGCCGCTGCAGCTGATTTGTGCGCGTGAAGGCACATTGCCGATCGGCACGTATGTGCACACGTATCCATGTGGGATTTCTTTGGGCGGCTCGGTGAGGAATTGGCTGTTCCGGGATGGCCTCAACCTTGTGAGCTGACGTATGCCGGTGAAGCACATTTGCTGCAGGGGCGGCAGCGTGACGCGTGCAATTACGTGTGGAACGGTATCTCTCCCTGGTGAGTGCCTAGGTAGGTCTGACGGAGAGTGTTGGTGCTTAGCGTTCACCACCACGCGGGCCGCAATGCGCTTCGACGTTCACCGGGCTCTCGAGTGACGGTGCAAGTGATCCACCATGTAGTTGACTTCCTGGCGCGAGCTCGGTGCTTAACTACGAAGGGAGAGACAGGTCTACCCCGTCGAGAACGCCTTCGGGTGAGGGAATCCCTTCCACCTGATGCCATGTGAACCGGTTTCTGTCGAAAGAGCCGATGAGATCGGCTTGACTGCGACTTGAGCTCATCATGTAATTCTTCTTGTGATCCTCGGTGAGCTCTTCGTATGTGACTGAAGTGTGCCGGCCATCTCGATTGCAGATGTTGACGCCGTTGTTGTAGAGTGTCCCACCGGGCGTGCGAGAATGTGTTGCGGACCGCCACCGGCGGCGGCGACGGGCAGAAGCAGCCCGAGATCCTCCGGACCACTGCTGGTGGGCCCTGGTCCCTAGGGCGACGGCCCGCAATGCTGCGGCACACGTCCTGACGGTTGCAGGGCGTGTCATAGCGTGTAGATGTACACGTCCGTTGGGAACCCCAAGAGGAAGGTGTGATGCGCACATCAGCAAGTTTTCCCTCGAGAAAGAAACCAAGGCTATCGAACCGGTAAAGACCAAGAAGCAGAAGAAGTAGAGGACATTCAATTGGAAAATGTAATGGCTGCTGGTCATGGCGCCAGCGTGGAACCTGCACAGCACACCCAAAGTACTTTGCCCCAACGCAACAGTGAAGTTGTCAATCTCATCGGCTTTCTGTGCTGAAAACAAAGGATTAGCGTATCGAGTGGAAGATGGTGTTTGTTTGCAAGAACAGTAAAGAATATCCTGGGTTCGAGGCAAAAGAATGGACCGGGGTCCACGGTTCACTAGAGGTGTCTCTCCAATAAGATAACTAACATGCTTGCTGGGTGAACAAATTACGGGCGGGCAATTGACAAATAAAGATTCAATACATATCAACGATGATTACTATGTGATTTAATCAGGGCATTACGACAAAGTGCATAGACCGCTATCCAGCATGCATCTATGCCTAAAAAGTCCACACCTTCAGGTTATCATCCGAACCCCTTCCGGTATTAAGTTGTAAACAAGAGATAATTGCATTAAGTATGGTGCGTAATGTAATCAACACAAATATCCCTCAGACAAAGCATCAATGTTTTATCCCTAGTAGCAACAACACATCCACAACCTTAGAACTTTTCACTGTCCCAGATTTAATGGAGGCATGAACCCACTATCGAGCATAATTACCCCCTCTTGGAGTTACAAGTATCAACTTGGCCAGAGCCTCTACTAGCAACAGAGAGCATGCAAGAACATAAACAACATATATGATAGATTGATAATCAACTTAACATAATATTCTATATTCATCGGATCACCAAACACAACATGTAGCATTACAAATAGATGATCTTGATCATGTTGGGCAGCTCACAAGATCTATAACAATGATAGCACAAGCGGAGAAGACAACCATCTAGCTGCTGCTATGGACCCATAGTCGAAGGATAAACTACTCACGCATCAATCCGGAGGCGGGCATGATGATGTAGAGCCCCTCCGGTGATGATTCCCCTCTCCGGCAGGGTGCCGGAGGCGATCTCCTGAATTCCCCGAGATGGGATTCGCGACGGCGGCATCTACGGAAGGTTTTCCGTATCGTGGCTCTCGGTACGGGGGGGTTTCGCGACGGAGAGAGGCTTAAGTAGGCGGAAGGGTAGGTCAAAGAGAGCGACGCGAGGGGCGAGCACAACGGGCCGCGCGGCGGCACGGGCCGCGCCGCCCTGGCGTGTGGAGCCCTCGTGTGGCCCCGCCGTTCCTCTTCGGACTTGGAAGCTTCGTGTAAAAATAGGCCCTGGGCGGGCGTTGATTTCGTCAATTCCGAGAATATTTCCTTACTAGGATTTCTGAAACCAAAAAACAATAGAAATGACAAGCGGCACTTCGGCATCTTGTTAATAGGTTAGTGCCGGAAAATGTATAATAATTTTGTAAAGTATGTATAAAACATTCAAGTATTGTAATAAAAGTAGCATGGAACATAAGAAATTATAGATCCGTTTGAGACGTATCAAGCATCCCCAAGCTTAGTTCCTCGTCCTCGAGTAGGTAAACGATAACACACAAATAATTTACGAAGTGACATGCTACCAACATAGTCTTGATCAACATTATTGTAAAGCATATGAGATGAATGGAGTGATCTAAACAAAAAGATTGCTAACAAAGATAATGACTAAACAAATGAATCATATAGCAAAACTTTTCATGAATAGTACTTTCAAGACAAGTATCAATAAGAGTTACATAAGAGCTAACTCATAAGCAATAAATTCAAAGTAGAATGCATTGAAGCAACACAAAGGATGATTAAGTTTCGGTGAATGCTTTCAACTTGTAACATGTATATCTCATGGATATTTGTCAACGTAAGATTAATATAACAAGTGCAATAAGTAAACATGTAAGAATCAATGCACAGTTAACACAAGTGTTTGCTTCTAAGATAGAAAGAAATGGGTAAACTGACTCAACATAAAGTAAAAGAATGGCCCTTCGCAGAGGGAAGCATGGATTACTATTTTTGTGCTACAGCTTTTGTTTTTGAAAACATAGAAACAATTTTGTCAACATGATAGTAATAATTCATATGTGCTATGCATAATACTTCCTACAAGTTGCATGTCTCATGCATAGAGTACTAATAGTGCTCGCACCTTGTCTCTGTAGCTCGGAAACACGGATTATCATCACATGACATAGCCTTCAACCAAGTGTCACAAAGGGGTACCTCTATGCCGCACGTTGATGCGCGTAGATGTGCACGTCAGCAAGACCCCAAGTGGAAGGTATGATGCGTATAGAAGCAAGTTTCCCTCGAGTATGAAACCAAGGTTTAATCGAACCGGTAGAGACCAGAAGCACGTTGAAGGTTGATGGTGGCGAAATATGGTGCGGCGCAACACCGGAGATTCCGGCGCCAACGTGGAACCTGCAACACAACCAAAGTACTTTGCCCCAACGAAACGGTGAGGTTGTCAATCTCACGACTTGCTTGTAACAAAGGATTAACCGTATTGTGTGGAAGATGATTGTTTGCAAGAAAACGGTAAAACAAGTATTGCTAATAGATTGTATGCGATGTAAAGAATAGGACCGGGGGTCCACAGTTCACTCGAGTGTCTCTCCCATAAGATAAAAGCATGTTGGGTGAACAAATTACAGTCAAGACAATTGACAAATAGAAAGGCATAACAATGCATATACATGATATGATAAATATAGTGAGATTTAATTGGGCATTACGACAAAGTACATAGACCGCCATCCATTGCATCTATGCCTAAAAAGTCCACCTTCAGGTTATCATCCGAACCCCATTCAGTGTTAAGTTGCAAAGCAACAGACAATTGCATTAAGTATGGTGCGTAATGTAATCAACAACTACATCCTTAGACATAGCATCAATGTTTTATCCCTAGTGGCAACACACTAGTAGGAAAACCATTATAGGTGGAAACCACCTCTGTGGCGCACCAAATAGCTCATGCGCCACAAAAATATTTCTGTGGCGCACCACCTAAATGCGCCATAAAAAATTGATGTTTCTGTGGCGCATATGCTTGCACGTGCGCCACAGAAGATGGAGATTCTGTGGCGCACGGTGAGCAGTGCGCCACAGAAAGTTCGTGGGACCCACGCTGGGTCCACCACTGCACATGGCCGAAGGAAATTCTGTGGCGCATGGTCCGGCGTGCGCCACAGAAAGTTAAGTTTCTGTGGCGCACGTTGGTCCATGCGCCACAGAATTTCCTGCGGGGACCACCCCGGCTCACGCCACCATGATTCTGTGGCGCATGAGCTCATATGCGCCACAGAAGTTCATGTTTCTGTGGCGCATATCCTCTAATGCGCCACAGAAAGTGAATAGTAGATCTCACTTTTGGAGGCAGCTTTCCCCTCTTTTCTTCCACCCACCACCCTTTCCATTCTTGTCTTCTCCAACCAGCTCGTGTTCCTCCTCTCTCCCCCTCCATTTTGGTCATACTTTTCTCCATTGTTGATAGCTCTAAGCCTATTTTGTGGGCATATTTGTGAGGGGAATCACACCAACTTGTAGAGGGGTACTAAAAACCACAATTCTCTTTCCCTCCTCCTCCACTCTCCCTCTTGCATGGTCCATTGTTTTGTCCCCACCACCCCATCCTCTTGCTCCACCATGATGTTGGTAGATTTGTGAGAGGTTGAGTACTATTGGATGCATGTTTTGTGTGTATGGATGTTTTGTAGGTGAAGATTATTATCGCACTCCCGGACGGTTTGCGGTGGCGAGAAGATGATGTTTATATGTGTTGAGCTTTGTGTTGTGGTTGAATGTTTGCTTGCGAAGAAGCTTATTTGTGGTGTTGGTTTGTGCCGGCGTGTGGTGCATGGATGTTTGCCGAAATGTTGATTCATTTCCATTTCGGCAAATTCTTGCACTAGCCATATGTCCCACTTTTAGGATAGGTCATGTCGAATTTTCCGGCGATCATGCATGCATGTGTGTTTATGCATGGTGTGTGTGGTTCTAATTAACTCTCTTTTGCTCTATATATGTATGATGCAGTCAACCATGGTCGTCCATATGAGGGAAGGACAAGTGGTTAGATACAAGGTGAACGAAGGCCGACATGGTTAAAGACAACATGACCACGATGAATGTGTGATATCGAAAATGCGGACTCCGTCAGTGGATCGACCCTGATTCTGGACAACTGGAGGAACACCTGCTCAGGCGCGGTTTCATGCTCGGCTTCAACGAGGGGCCGGCGGCAAATGTTGGTCATGAAGAAGAGGCCGACATCGGGCGAGAAGACGAAGAGTCTCCCGAACATGGTGTTCATCATGAGGAAGGAGAGGCCGATGAAGGAGATGATGATGCCGGAGGAGATGGTGGTGGAGATGCCGAGAGGAAGCAGACGCCGCTAACGTCGGCCTTGCGGGACCCTCATGTTCAAGAGCTTCTCCTACTGAAGGACACGGGCAACGCCAAACCTTTGAAGCCAAGCTGGCGCAAATGGAGGTAGGCGGGATGACTCCATTGTATCCAGGGTGCCGGCCCGAGGATACACGCTTGAGTGTAACGCTCGAGTGTCCGGAGATGAAGGCGGAACACAAATGGACCGACAGCAGCTTCAGCGATAACATGAAATCCTGGCATGCTCGTCTTCCCCAGGACAACACATTGCCGACAAGTATCGACGAGGCCAAGAAAGTAGTTTGCCCGCTCGACCTACCGCACGTAAAGTACCACGCATGCATCAATGATTGTGCACTTTTTCGGAATGAGTACAAGGATAGGACCACATGTCCGGTGTGCGGCCAAGGACGGTACAAGAGAGGGAACAAGAAAGTTCCTCTGAAAGTTGTATGGTACTTTCCTATCACTCCCCCGTCTGCAGCGGTATTTAGTAGATCCTAAGGAAGCAAAGCTCATGCAATGGCGCGGAAGGAGAAGCCACCAGATCGGAGAAGGGCAAGATCCTGCACACCCTGCAGACGCTAGCCGGTGAGAATGCGTTGGACATTGAGTTACGCAGAGATGAGTTCGCGGGAGCGAACAGGAACATTCGTGCGGGCATGAACGACGGACCAATCCCTTTGGAAACCATGGTAGCACGCATAGCACACAGCCCGTGTTTGTGGCTGTCACAACCTCCCCACAGACATGCACAAACAGCGATAAGTACACATGAGTATTCTTATTCGGGGCCAAAACAGCGGGCGTGGACATGCATGCATGTCTCGATGCATTGAAAGGGAGTTAGCCACGTTGTGGCAGACGCCGGCCCCTAAGCAGGGCCAGCGTACAAAGAGATTATTTCCCTCTCGGAGCCGCATTGCTAACGACAGTGGAGTTCCAGATATTCAAGGAGCGGTTGGATAGCGAGGATTCGAAAGCATGGACGGAGTGGGGTAGACAAATGCATGAGCTCAACTTAGGAGCACATCACCTTGGAAGCGGCGGTTATAGAGGAAAGATTCCCATTTGGGAAAAGGAGGACGAAGAACTTGCACGTGCGGGGAAACCGAACCCATGGTTGAAAATTGCGGACCTGCGGGTGAGGTACTTTGTCCGGGCCCGCTACATCTGGACAGGAATACAATGGAATGCGTTACCGAGCATGACGACGTGAGGAAGTTCGAGGAAAAGCTGGTAAGGAATTTACTCGCGCGGTCCATTGCTGCACATATTACATATATGACGTGAATGCAATGCCCTAAATGTGTTCACCCTATCCTTGTCTGCAGAACGAGCAGTTGGCGAAGGCCGATCTCCCCGAGGCCGAATCGTCGTCCCCGGGCTCGACGGAGCCGTGGGACACGCCTTTCAACAGGGCGTTGGAATATCCTCAAGGAGAGGCCAGTATCCAAGCCGCCGGCGTCGGCTGGACGTGTCTGCGGCTTTGGTACAAGCATGAAGTTTCGCGAGTACTACAAAGAGGAAAGCAGCAAGAAGAGAAGGAGCGCGATGTCGAGAAGAGGATAAAGCCGAGGTGGAAGAGGTGAGGAAGAAGGTCTCCATGCTCGAGGAAAAACAGGCAAACTCGATGGACAAAGATGAGGTGGACAAGCTTTTCGAAGAAGCTCCGCGATTTCCTGCCCCCTCAGGTCATCGAGGGGATAGCTGCGTGGAATGCGGCCGGTCGGGTGGGGTCGATAAAAGTGCCTAGCGCCGGGGCCAGCAACTCGATCTTCAACGCGTCGCCATCTCCGGATCTGGTTGCCGCACTTCCCGCCATCGCGGCGGGGCAGCGATGGAGTTGGATGAACGGTGCCCCCGGCCCAGTCCTGCCGGGCTACCAAGCGCAGCCGGCGGCGGTGGTGCTTCATAATGCACCCAAGAGCATGAGAAAGATTAAAGTTGGGTTAGCACAAATCAACGAACAAGTAGCCGGAGTCAACGCCATCACCAAGGTGCTTAACTAATTAGTTATTCCATGCCATCTCCTTCATACGTTTTGATACTCGGCTATCTAATTAATGATGCCCAACATTACTCAAGACACTCCTTGCGTGCTCCTTCACTGCGCGCCCGGCGGCGAGTTGAAGGATGTTGCCACGGGCATGATCATACAACCGAAGAGCACCACGTTGCACACCGTGGCTATGACGCTAACGTCCTGAAGGTCACTTTGGGTCGGGTGTCACCGGGTTGCGAAGACATGGACCCCCCAATACAGCCCGAGGGAGCCGACGAGCACTTGACGCTTGAGACTGCCATGGCTATACCATGGTATGGCCAAAGGCCCAGATCCGTCTTGGGGGTCGCTCCACCGGCGCCTCCTCGATCATCCGGCAGCCGATCGTCCGGCCGCCTGCTCGGAGGGCAGCTCCTCCCGTCGTCACCGCCACAGCAAGCCGCCACAAGAAACTGCTGGGAGAGTCTCTGCCTCAACCGCCACCGGCGGAGCCTAAAGGCAAGGCCGCTGCACCGCTATCGCCCATCCCATCACCAACGAAGATGACATCGATGATGATGGGCCGGTAGACGTCGATGCCTACCTCAACACCGGCGCCGACATAGATGATTGTACATGGCGGGCGCGGATGAAGAAGCATACCGCGCTCGCGACCCAAGGCAACCAAACAGCGCCTGGTGTTCTGCGGCTTCTCTCAAGAGATGCCTCCGGCAGCCGATACACAAGAGCCAACCGCCGCAAACATCTTCAGCCCCAATACGCTGATCAACAAGGTCAACGAGCAGTTTGAAGCGTCGGGGGCCGTTGCTCCGAAGAAGCCCCGTAAAAGACCTAGTAAGAACAAGGAGAAGTCTGCGAGCCAGCCACTCCGACGATCCGTCATCGGGACTCCATGGTACCTCCCAGCAAGGATGGCTTGACCAGAATGCATGAAGCTGGCAAACCAATACTAGGTCCGGAGCTGCAACACATTGCTTCCGGAGATATGCTGCCTCTGCGGGACAGTATCCTGGTCCTAGAGAGTATCCTTCTTAAGGACAAAGGCCAAATTACCCGGTCTTCACGGTCAAGGTGCCAAGAGATGTGGGCTTCGTCGCATGCCCCCGCGGATATCTTCTTTATAAGCGTGCGAGGACATCCCAAGCTATTCCACGCGAAGGCTGGACTATAGCCGGATCCGCCTGTTCGCTCAATCGCGCGATGAAGATCAAGAGAGAGAGTACCCGGACGTCGCGATAGCCGAACCCCTGCATGCGTGGCAGTTGAACTTATCGAGGCGGTGCGGGTACGGGCTTCGTTGTACCTACCGAAGTGCTTCTTGGACAACAAGAAGAGGAAGGACAACATCCTCTTGGCTTACTTTCCAGAGTAAGTACACATCCGCTAGCCCTGTAATAAATTTCTTTTCCATTGCTCATTTCCAACCTCGATCTTGTTCCAAATTTGTGTTGCGCACAGCACTGCGTACTCATCTCCATTGCCACGAAGTTTTCTCTTGCCACCTATTTCGACTCGGGGAGTGCGAAAAAGAAGAACTACGCCGGAATAAGGGGTGTGCTAGATGATGCTCTCGAGGGCTACTTCAAAAAGGGAGGCGCCTTCAAAGAAAAGGCGGAATGTTTCAGGGATGATGGTAAACACAAGTTCAATCACGTGTTCGAGTTCCCATGTGTCAAGCAGCCGGCTGACAGCACTCTGGATGCCCTCTACGTCATGCATTACCTAAAAGGGTTTGTCCGGGATAGCCAGAACTTATTGTTGCCATCTGCTCTTCGAGGATGGGCCGAAAAGTTGGCGCGGATCAACGATGATGACCTCACAGAAGACTTCCAGGATACCAGGGTCAAGTTATCACATATCATCATTCAAGACGTCACCACAGGGGGAGGGCCCTTGCACCAGGGGAGAGCGTTATGCAAGAGGGACATCGAGCACCGCCTCAAAGCGCGGGGTGACACGAGGACGTGGATTACAAAAGATCTGTACAAGCCGTTCCCGGAGCCCTGCGAGCCTTGACTTAGTGTGTGATAAACTAGCTATCTTCATCGGTTAGTTTGTATATATATCGATGGACATGGTCTTTTGTGTGGGTCGTAATTAAACTCTAAGTACTATGTTCATCGGTTTATGTGTATGTATCGGTGGACGTCGTCTTGTGTGTTCGTGTCGCAAACTTATTGTTGCCGTGCTCAACTTTACTATATACTTTGGTCTAATATTTATCAACATATATATATATGCATGATGTACTAATATGATATACTAATATGCCCTTGTCAATAGAGATGCCGACGTACGTTGTGTACAAGGGTCGGGTTCAGTGTCTACGAGGAGTGGCGGAATTGTCTCGAGCAATTGCACAGGATTCGGCGAGAACGACTACAGGGATACGCACTGCATACGCGACTAGAGAGGAGGCGGTAGCACGGTGGAGGGCACACGTGGGCAAGAAGAAGAACCGGCTGAAGTTCTTGGTCCCCCTCTTACTCACCGCCACCGTGGTTGTACTCTACTTTACTTTAGTCTAGGTGGCCGGTGCCGATGCATGTGCATATGAGACGAGATGAACACATGTATGTGTATGCGACGATCAAACACATTTCTACTTGTGTAATTTGGATCTAAATGATGTAATGATGAAGACTTGTGTGTATCATGTCATTTGTGTGTCATTTGTGAGTAATTCTGTTATTTATGGAATGTGCTATGTATTTCTTGTATATATCTGTATATTTCCTGTGAAATACCACTATATACTGCAGAAATGGAAAAAATTCGAAAATCCAAAAATTAACATTATGTGGCGCATGTATACTAGTGCGTCATAAAATTTTATAAACATTTTGTGGCGCATGAAGCCTTTGGTGCGCCACAAAATCTAGCGCCAGGGCGCATGTGCGCTGGTGCGCCACATAATTGTCTAAGATTCTGTGGCGCACCAGCGCACATGCGCCA
This sequence comes from Lolium multiflorum, assembly GCA_030979885.1. Lineage (NCBI taxonomy): Eukaryota > Viridiplantae > Streptophyta > Magnoliopsida > Poales > Poaceae > Lolium > Lolium multiflorum. Next base: position 154,415,289 of record CM061750.1, on the reverse strand, counting down.
CAGAATTCCAAACTTCTGTGGTGCACCCAGTACTCGCCACGAAATTCTAATACTAGTCGCGTGGCAACTGTGGCGACGGGCTCATGCACCACAGAAAGTGATTTCGGTGTGCCACAGTTAGCCCTTTTTCCACTAGTGACAGCACAACACAACCTTAGAACCTACTGTCACGATCCCAGGTGTCAATGAAGGCATGAACCCACTATCGAGCATAAATACTCCTCTTGGAGTTAAGAGTAAAAACTTGGCCAGAGCCTCTCCTAATAACGGAGAGCATGCAAGATCATAAACAACACATAAACAATAGATTGATAATCACCATAACATAGTATTCTCTATCCATCGGATCCCGACAAACACAACACAACATATAGTATTACAGATTGATGATCTTGATCATGTTAGGCAGCTCACAAGATCCAACAATGAAGCACAATTAGGAGAAGATGACCATCTAGCTACTGCTATGGACCCATAGTCCCGAGGGTGAACTACTCCTCATCACTCCGGAGAGGCGATCATGGCGATGAAGGAGTCCTCAGGGAATGAATCCCCTCTCCCGGCGAAGTGCGGAGAGCGTCTCCCGAATCCCCCGAGATGGGATTCGCGGCGGCGACGTCTACGGAAGGTTTTCCGTATCGTGGCTCTCGGTGCGGGGTTTCGCGACGAGGCTATTTGTAGGCGGAAGGGCTGAGTCAGGCGGCACGAGGGGCCCACACCATAGGTCGGCGCGGCCGGGGCCTGGGCCGCGCCGCTGCGTGGTGTCGCCACCTCGTGGCCTCAATCTCCGCCGGTCTTCTGGAAGCCACCGTTGCAGGGTGGTAACAGGCGTTGATTTCGTCCAATTCCGAGGAATATTTCCTTACTAAGTTTCTGAAACCAAAAATAGCAGAAAGCAACAAGCACCTCATTACGGCATCTTGTTAATAGGTTAGTTCAGAAAATGCGTAAATACGACATATAATGTACATAAAACATGTAGGTATCATCAATAAAGTAGCATGGAACATAAGAAATTATCGATCGTTGGAGACATTATCGGCATCTAGCTTAGTTCTGCTGCGTCCGAAGAAGCGAGTAAAGCGATAACAAAGATAATTTACAGTGACATGCCATCATAATCTTGATCATACTGTTGTAAACAAACATATGTAATGAATGCAGCGATCAAAACAATGGTAATGACATGAGTAAACAACTGAATCATAAAGCAAAGACTTTTCATGAATAGTACTTCAAGACAAGCATCAATAAGTCTTGCATAAGAGTTAACTCATAAAGCAATAAATCAAAGTAAAGGTGTTGAAGCAACACAAGGAAGATTAAGTTTTAGCGGTTGCTTTCAACTTATAACATGTATATCTCATGGATATTGTCAACATAAGTAATATAATAAATTTAATATGCAAGTGTGTAGGGATCAATGCACGGTTCACACAAGTGTTTGCTTCTTAAGGTGGAGGGAGATAGGTAAGCGACTCAACAATAAAAAGTAAAAGAAAAGGTCCTTCAAAGAGGAAAGCATGATTATTAGTTGTTTGTGCTAGAGCTTTTATTTTGAAAACATGAAACAATTTTGTCAACGGTAGTAATAAAGCATATGAGTTATGTAAATTATATCTTACAAGTTGCAAGCCTCATGCATAGTATACTAATAGTGCCCGCACCTTGTCCTACTTAGCTTGGACTAGCGGATCTTTGCAATGCCATGTTTCAACCAAGTGTCACAAAGGGGTACCTCCATGCCGCCTGTACAAGGTCTAAGGAGAAAGCTCGCATTTTGGATTTCTCGCTTTTGATTATTCTCAACTTAGACATCCATGCCGGGACAACATGGACAACGGATAATGGACTCCTCTTTAATGCATAAGCATGTAGCAACAATTATTATTCTCATATGAGATTGAGGATATATGTCCAAAATGAAACTTCCACCATGATTCAAGGCTTTAGTTAGCGGCCCAATGTTCTTCTCTAACAATATGCATGCTCCAACCATTAAGGTGGTAGATCCCTCTTACTTCGGACAAGACGGACATGCATAGCAACTCACATGATATTCAACAAAGAGTTGATGGCGTCCCCGAAGCATGGTTATCGCACAACAAGCAACTTAATAAGAGATAAAGTGCATAAGTACATATTCAATACTACGATAGTTTTCAAGGCTATTTGTCCCATGAGCTATATATTGCAAAAGGTAAATGATGGAATTTTAAAGGTAGCACTCAAGCAATTTACTTTGGAATGGCGAAGAAATACCATGTAGTAGGTGGGTATGGTGGACACAAATGGCATAGTGGTTGGCTCAAGGATTTTGGATGCATGAGAAGTATTCCCTCTCGGTGCAAGGTTTAGGCTAGCAAGGTTATTTGAAGCAAACTCAAGGATGAACCGGTGCAGCAAAACTCACATAAAAGACATATTGTAAACATTATAAGACTCTACCGTCTTCCTTGTTGTTCAAAACTCAATACTAGATATTATCTAGACCTTAGAGAGACCAAATATGCAAATCAAATTTTAGCAAAGCTCTATGTATTTCTTCATTAATGGGTGCAAAGCATATGATGCAAGAGCTTAAACATGAGCACAACAATTGCCAAGTATCACATTATCCAAGACATTTTAGAATTACTACATGTAGCATTTTCCAATTCCAACCATAACAATTTAACGAAGAAGAAACTTCGCCTTGAACATTATGAAGTAAAGCCTAAGGACATATTTGTCCATATGCAACAGCGGAGCGTGCCTCTCTCCCACAAAGTGAATGCTAGGATCCATTTATTCAAACAAACAAAAACAAAAACAAGCCAGCGCTCCAAGTAAAGAACACAAGATGCGTATGTGAATAAAAATATAGTTTCAGGGGAGGAACCGATGATGTTGTCGATGAAGAAGGGGATGCCTTGGGCATCCCCAAGCTTAAGCTTGAGTCTTCTTAGAATATATGCAGAGGAATGAACCACGGGGCATCCCCAAGCTTAGAGCTTTCACTCCATTTGATCATATATATCATCCTCTCTCTTGACCCTTGAAAAACTTCCTTCTGCAAACTTCAAGCAAACTCATTAGAGGGTTAGTGCACAATTAATAATTCACATTCAGAGGTGACACAAACATTCTTTACACTTCTGGACATTGCATAAAGCTTACTGGACATTAATGGATCAAAAGAAATTCATCCAACATAGCAAAAGAGGCAATGCGAAATAAAAGGCAGAATCTGTCAAAAACAGAACAGTCCGTAAAGGCGAATTTTAAAATGGCACCAGACTTGCTCAAATGGAAAAACTCAAAACTAATGAAAGTTGCGTACATATCTGAGGATCACGCTCGTAAATTGGCAGATTTTTCGAATTTTCTACAGAGACTTGTGCCAGAATTCGTGACAGCAATGCTGTTTCTTCGCAGCGATCCCAAATATAACATCAACTTTAACATAGAAACTTTACTTGGCACAAAAACATGATAAGGAGAGGTTGCTACAGTAATAAACGCTTCCAAAACTCAAATATAAACAAAAATTACTGTAATAAAAACATGGGTTGTCTCCCATAAGCGCTTTTTCTTTACGCCTTTCAGCTAGGGGCAGAAAGTGCAAATCAAGTAACATCAAGAGTAGGAGCACATAACATCATAACTTGTTCTAATAATAGAATCAGAA